>OY757311.1:122981212-123581212 GCA_963583905.1 Stenurella melanura
TATAAAAATGCGTTTCTTGACCTAACCAAACAGAAAAAAACTTCTGGGTTAACCGGAAGTTCTAATTACTTACTGTTATTTTAAATAAGATCATGTATATTTTTGAATCTTATCTAACAAAAGTTTGGATTATTTTTACAACGACTTTTTCAAAATCAAAGTCGATTCATAAATGACTTTGAACAAGGGAATTTCAAGTAGGTAATTATTCATTCAGCATGAAAATCACATTTAAGTTATACACATACCTACTAAATATCCACAGTATTAATAGGCCATTGAATATATCTTTTATTAACGAACAATTGCGTTAAAGGGTTTTTATTGTTTAATATGTTAGTTTAACACCTAAAAACGATAAAATCACAAAGTGCTACTAAATTCCCTGGTGCATTTTTGAGAGCCATCCGAAGAAGCTCATTTTTTAGTTATTTCAAGATAACTCAAAAACAATGCAAATTTAAAGATTTTTGCAAGAATAGAATACAATAGAGTTTGTATAGAAAATTAAATTTCTCATCCAAGTACGTTGCTGATTTTTTTTTCTCCATTTTTAGTATTAAAAATAATTAAAGAACAAAGTTAAGAATTTACGAAAATTCACTTTTTTTTTCCATTTTCAGTAATTCGTCCATTACTTTTTCTTATGGCATCCTATATATAAGTGTTCAGAGAAAGAAAAGTTATTGAAAAAACAAAGAAATTGCTTTTTTTCTCCGCTCCGTACGACCAACGGTGACCGAGATATCGCCATTCAAAGTTGATCATTTTTTGCCATATTTTACCGCATTTGCTCTTGCAGTTTTTCTTTTAATTTTCAGTAAATCAATTTATTTTTGTACAATAAAACAATTTTAAGATAACTTGGTAATAATATAAATGTTTCTTTAACGTTCTAAAATAAATATTACATTTTTACGAAAAAGTAACATGGCAAACAATTAATGTTTATAGTTGAGCTTTATAATATTAAAATTAAATGTTATTCATTATTTAAAATAAATTGATTTTTAAATAAATAAATATTGTAGGAAAACATGAACAATAAACGAATTTCAAAAAATAACATTTTTATCCGTGAAGGTAACAGCATATTGTACATTATTAATTTTAAGCAGTCGCTTCTTCAATATTGATACTTTCGATAGCAATATCAACTTCGTTGTCGATATCTTAAGTCTCTTTTTTAAAGGAAAACATCTTCACTACAGTTGCCCTCTAGTATGTGGAAATAATTGGTCATACAATTTTAATAATACTTGAGGCAGATGTCACAAAAAAAATTTGAGACGTTGGTTTTTAGTATCTACGCCAAAAATGAATTTTCAGTAATCTTCTCATCTACTCATTCTCCCCAGTTTATTACACCCGCCCCTTTAACATAATCATCTAAATCAGATATAATTATAATACATACGTATAACAAATTTCAAGTGAATATCTCAATTTTATTTTATCAACCCCTTTAATAATGAAGTGGAGGTGGTGGGGGATTTGAAAAATATGATAAAGAAATCTGAAACCCTGGAAACTCCTTGTATATACACCAAATCTCAATTTTCTGTACTCCCCTATTTACCTCTACTTGCCCACCACCCCTTCAACGGAATCATCTCAAAATATAATTTAGTTCCAGATGTTGTTACAATACATACATGTACCAAATTTCATGTTAATATCTCAACTTAATTTCATCAGTCCCTTTAATAATGAAATGAGGGTGGCGGAGGGGTTGAAAAATGTTATAAAAAAAATATGGGGCCTTGGCCGCTTTACATCAAATCCAAGTTTCTGTACTCTTACCAGCTTGCTTTACTTATTTTCCTCTATTTACCCCTACTTACCCCCGAAGTACCAAATTTCAAGTAAACATCTCAATTTTATTTTATCAAATCATTTAATAACGGAGTGGGGGTGGTGGGGGGATGTAAAATATAAAAAAATATTGAGACCTTGGCTTCTAATGCATACACAGAATCTCAAGTTTCTGAACTCTGACCAGCTTGTTTACACATTTTTTTCCTATTTACTCCTATTTACCCCCCAATCCTTCACCGGATATGTTCAAAAACAGTCTAGTTCCAGATCTCGTTTTAATACATCCGTGTACAAAATATCAAGTCAATATCTTAAACCGTTCCAGAGAAAACGTGAGGACAAAAAAAAGTTAGACAGACAGACAGACAGACAGATTGACGACCGACCGACTGACAGACAGACAGAAAATTTTTTGTCGCTCGAATTTAAAATCTCGACGTTTTATAACATTCTAAACCTATTTCAACAAAATATTTTTTTCACGATTACTATGCTTTCAATCCACTACGTGGATGTGGAAGTAATTAACCTGTCGCTAACGTTACGTAGCTTTGGCGTTATGCATAGTGTAAATGGACCTTTATTGGACAAGTATTCCTCTGATTCATTTCGCTCATATTCGTATGACACATCTTTTCTAACTTAATTTCGTAAAATCCCCATTACAGTCATAAAATTGTTTTAATCGTTGATGTTTTTCAGTAATAGTTTTACAGATTTATTGAAATGTCCATTAAGAGTTGAGTTACAATCTAATTTAATTTCATTACTGAAATGTGATGTTTTTCTGAGAATTTAGTAATCTCGCGAAAGAGTGCATGTTATGTGCACCCTATTTGTAAAGTTTGCTGGCAACAAATTACCAAGTGCATGCTTTCTTGCTAAACTTTGGGGTTTAATAATTTTTAATTAAACTGGTGCATGGTTGGAAGGTCATTCATTAGGATGTGAGATTTAATTGAAAATTATTCCTTGAGTTTCGAGAGCAATGTTGCGAATATATTGTCAATTATTTTATGTTATACACGCTTGAGGGAGGATAGAATACTTTATGAAAATAAAATGCATAAATTCAAGTGTCTAAATTTAAATAAGTATGGCTACATGCAGATTTTAATTTTTATTGTCATAGTTACATATGAAATGTTGCCTATCAACTAGACAAATAATTTCTTACGAGTTGGGTTAAGGTGGAAATATTTAAGAGAAAAGAAGAAAGAAAGGTATGATGCCAGTGATATTATCTTCGGTCAATAATATTCTCCTACTTCACCATTAAGAAATCGTTATGGTCAGACATGCTTACATAATTCTATTTTCTGCAAAATTGCACATATTTTGAAAATCGCTAATCTAATCTAATCGCTCTAATCTGATTAACATCAAAATTACTAGGTCTGTTATCATCACTGAGATGAATATAAGAGAAAAATCTATGGACACACAGATATAGGCATAACCGCCATGCGGAAAAATTCTTTTCTTGTTTTGAGACTAGTATAATCAGAATCTGACTCTGACTCCAACACGAGTAGCACATCATTAACATTGTCATCGTCGCCATTATAATCGTTACCGTCATCTTCACCGTCATCGTCATTGTTATTATCATAGTTTAGCGTACCCTTGTTAATGAGAAATTTTTACTGATTCCTTGGCGTTACACCCAGACATTCAACTCAGTTGGAGCGCATTCCGGGGATTGAACCCTTTTGGCGATGTTGGCGGTGTTCCTTCTAACAGCCCAGAATCCAGATTTCTACAGAGGATCACAGATACTCTTTAAAATATTCGCTGTTCCCAATAGTATGATCTTCTGCACTTCTGATACGTTCAGTTGACCAGGCAGTTGTAGGCTCTGGTCATGGCCCTCCTTAACAATTCCAAGGGCTCCTGTAATTATTGACACGGCTGTGGATTTTGAATTCCACTTTTTGTTAACTTCTATTTGAATTTCTCTGTATTGCTTAACTTCTCAGTTTGTTTAAACATCCCATTGATGTCATTCGGGATGACACATTGTTCAGTAAATAGGATTTCTCCTTTTTGTTAAGTATGACTATGTCTGGTCGATTTGCGCGAATTTCCCTGCCAGTTCTAATCGGCACGTGATTCGGACTCCACTATAAAAGGGCCTCGTTTTTCTTTACCTAACACCTAGATTTTAATGCGTTATTTCGATTACTTTAGAAGCGGTTAAGAAAAACGAAAAAATAACGTCCCAGATAAGTGCGGCGTTACCGATGTTGACAACTTTCCCAGAGGTATATTCTATATTTATAATGTTACGCAGTGGCACCTCCTAGGTGCTGGTAGCATGCATTATTAAATAGAAGGAATTACAGGCCACTGCATTCATTATTAGCATGCCTGCCATGCCAGTACGGCTTTTGCTAGACACTGCCGGATCAAAGTTTCTGTACTAGATAATTCAATGTTCCTTCAAGAGGGTTGGAGAACGCTTGGCACCGGGCATCTGTGGGTTATATCAGGCGACGAAGTCACCGCGGGAGAGCAGTTTTTAAATGAGTTCAGTTCAGTAAAGTTCAGATAAATCCGAAGTGATCCAAAGTGAACAGTGCAGTGAAATGTCAAATAATAAACATTGTTTAAGGTTATGTTTGTCTAGTAAACGTTTTGTGATTAATAAGTCAATAAATAGAGTGTTAGTGGTATCTCTTGTTAATAATTTCTGAACCCACAATTTTAGGTGTGTTTCCCAAGGAGTGAAAACCTAATGCGAGTACTTTGCACATTGAATGTGCTCTATTCTAATCTAACTCTTATAATTTCTACTAATTGTTAAATAAAATATTGAAAATTAAAACAGAATTAGAATGAAGTTGACGTACGAAAGAACTAATCTACTTCTATCATCCAAAGTTTATAATGCCTTTTTGA
This sequence comes from Stenurella melanura, assembly GCA_963583905.1. Taxonomy (NCBI): domain Eukaryota; kingdom Metazoa; phylum Arthropoda; class Insecta; order Coleoptera; family Cerambycidae; genus Stenurella; species Stenurella melanura. Next base: position 122,985,932 of record OY757311.1, read on the forward strand.
GTAATAATAGCAGGATAATGTTGAATAAACAACAAAAAATTGAAGGAGCAGTCGGCAACTAATTGCTATAAATTAACATTCCCGAGTTTATGACAAAACACATTCAAACTTTCATCCCTTAGAGAAATTTTGCGGTTTACATTTAAACCACAGCTCTGCACAAACAGAATTTAATTAATTTATGTATAAATTTTACTGCACATCATTGTGTAGAGATACTCCAAACTACAAATTTGGTCTTTAGTTAAATTAAATGTAAAAAGTAAAATAAGTAACTATTGATGAATTGAAAAAGTACGACATTCGTGATCATTTATTAGAGCTTGGGTTAGGGCAGTTTCAGGTTAAAATGATCAGTAGTTTAGTCTGTCTTGGAATTAATTGAAATATGTTTCAGTATATAGTCACAAACAATATTACTTTCTGTTAGCTAAGTTTGTTAGACCATACCCATACGTTGTTTAAAATATTCCGTAACCGTGAATCTCACAGAAAAATTTTAAAGAGCAATTTTATACATTCTACAACTTTTCCAAGTAGCATTAATATTAATAAAAAAGTTATAAGCCTCAAAATATGCATCCCTTCATTTTGCATTTTTGAGGCCTATTACTACATCTTTAATTACGTAAAAGCTAAATCCAACTTTTGGAATGTGAAAATTTCTTTTTTTCTTGCTTACGGGGGCGAGAAACGGCTCTTATCTGGACTCGTCTTTTTGTTGATTAATTGATAGGTCATGTTAAGTATGACATACTTATTACCTATACAGACAGTATTTTATGGTCTCACTATTTTTTGGAGTAAATCCATTCTTTGAGAATTAAAATTCTAATAGATCCAGTACATCAAGTACGGGAGAAGTCTTTTAATAATCTTTGCCAAATAATGATATTTTATTATATTTTCAGAACTATGTTATTGATTATCTTTATTAGCATACTGGAGTGATCAGAATTAGATATAAAGAGTACGTAATCTCTTGTTTTTCATATTAAATATTGTTGCGTGTTTTCCACCTTTTAGGAAACACCCTGTATGAATCCGTGGGTTCTAAATAATTTCAACAAGAGATAAACACCACTAACACTTTATTTAACAATTTACTGACTATACAATACTTCAAATTCAAAATAACCTTTACACTTTGTTTACTTGATATTTAACCTCACTTTTCACTTTTCAACTTGTTCACTTTTATAAACTGCCTTTTTAATAAACTTCTTCTTCCGCACTGGTAATCGCGCCTTATATACTCCGAAGTTGACTCTCTAGATTGAACCAGAATCTTCTTCCACCACACTCTAAAAAAGTCCATGGCTCTTTCTAGAGTCTTTCCAGTCACTATTAGTAGGCATAGGCGTATCATCTCCAGTTCCAAGGGGGGTGTAATTCATAACAATATTGTATGAATGTTATTTGCTAAATATGCAAAATAACATTTTTTAATTATGAATAAGGTTTTTGCAATGTCAAGTTTTACTTCCAAGTTATTGAACATGTTAAACGTCTTTTTCCGATTACATAATTTTCAGACAGATGTTAAAAACCGTTTTTTTTGCACGCCCCGCGCCCCCTTACGGGAGTGAAGCTGGACATGACAGGCGTATTTTGAAAAATTTTACATGAAGAACCCACCTTCATTTTCGACTAGGAATTGGTAGTTAAATTTTTAGCACGTTATTACGTTATTATCATGTTTTTTTTTTGTTAAGATTTACTAATTAGTTTATATTGTAAGAACTGGAGACACCAATTTAGTTTAACATTGTCATACTTATTTCTTTATTATTCATATGTCTAGGGTAAAGTGTAAGAATAGATAATATTATCTAAACTTCGCCCTATACTGTGTAATTTACTGTTTACTCTTCTCAATAAAATCGTTTATAATTTTTTATCTAATTCGTGTAACGAAATAATTAGTATTTAAATTTTAAATATAAACTTATCGGAGAATGACAAAGAAGAAAGTAAAACTTGGAAAAATTGCAATGTTTAATTTAGAACACAACGAAATTATTGAAAATATACTTTTTCAATGCAAACACCCCTTTATGAAAATCTAAATCTAAACAGACAATTTCACATTTGCTGCATTAATACGTTATTAACCCCTCCCTCTTCTTGTGAATTACGATGAGAAATATATTGATTTTTGTTTCAACATTTACAGTTTTCTGTAAAATTAAATGTTATAAACACATGTCGTGGTCAGATACGGACCCCGGTGTAATTTAACAGAGAACTGTATTTACACAGTATTTCAAAGGTAAATGTTTTGATTTAATTACTTTTATGTCCAAAGTAAACATCAACATGCCATTAGTAAACACTCATATTGTGTTTTCATAATACTTGTAAAATATGATGTTCTCATATACCGGGTGCCACAAGTAAGTGGCTCACCCTTATATTTCCTTTATTTTTTAACTTATTCATTTGAAATATGGGGTGCATAAACTACTTGTAAAAATTGATTTTTGGACATGAAAAATGGTATGAGACCATTTCCGGTTTACCCGGAAATGACCGCAACTTTCGAATTTTTAATGGAACACCCTGTATATTTTTACATATTTGGATTCAAGACAACGTTCTAAATACACCATGAGAATTTCGCGAATTGTTGTCGTTTTTTTAAGCATTTTAAGATATTTGTCTAGAGTGCTTTGAAATACCAAAATTTGTTCTACGGTATGTAAAGTCCAAGGGAAAAATATAATTTTTCATTTAATTTCATTAATAACCATTTACGAAGCCTCTAAAGTTGAACATATCACTTTTTTATCGAAAACTTTTTTTTTAATGGAAAGGAGGTGGCTCATTATGTTCAATAAATTATAGATTTTTTTATGAATTTTTTGACATATGAAGTAATTTAATACCACTTCCGGTTTCGCAGGAAATAATCCTAACTTCTAATTTTCGAATGGAACACCCTGTATATTATTACATTTTTGGATTCAGAATGAATTTTTGAACATGTGTGGTGATTTTTTTAAAATTTGTGGCAAGTTGGTATTTTTTATAGCAATTATAAATTTTAATCTAGACTGCTATGAAATAAAAAAATAAGTCTTTGTCAATTTAGATTGTACAGAAAAAAATATTTATACATTGTTACTATTATTAACCATTTTGTAGGCATTTTAATGCAAGTAATTTAGTTTTTTTGAAATAACTCTTTTTTTCAGATGAGACGGTGGTGGGTCCTTATATCCATTGTAAGAAAACTGTATCAAAATTAAAATATTTACAATTAACAAAAATTACAAGTATTGTTCAAAGTGGCCTCCCCTGCTCGATGTTCTGTCTCTCGAATGACGTTTTCCAATATTTCAGATGTTATAGTATTGAATGCAGCTCTTATTCTATTTTCTAGATTTTCTAATGTCAAAACTGGTATCCCGTACACTTTATCCTTGAGACATCCCTATAAATAAAAATCCAAACATGTTAAGTCCGGAGACCTGGCAGGTCACCGTACCGGACCATGAGTTGCTATCACTTCTGTTATATTTTTCCCTTGGACTTTACATACCGTAGAACAAATTTTGGTATTCCAAAGCACTCTAGACGAATATCTTAAAATGCTTAAAAAAACTGAACATCGACTCAAAAATTCGCGAAATTCTCATGGTGTATTTAGAATGTTGTCTTGAATCCAAATATGTAAAAATATACAGGGTGTTCCATTAAAAATTCGAAAGTTGCGGTCATTTCCGGGTAAACCGGAAATGGTCTCATACCATTTTTCATGTCCAAAAATCCATTTTTACAGGTAGTTTATTCACCCCAAATTTCAAATGAATACGTTAAAAAATAAAGGAAATATAAGGGTGAGCCACTTACTTGTGGCACCCGGTATACAGGGTAATTCAGAGTGGATGGAGTATTAAAAGTATACGGAGAACGGGTAAACGTATCCTTTTGAAAACTTTGGGAGTTACTAAAGTCAGTGTGGCCAATCGAACCATAATAATTACAAGCGCGTGGTATTTCCGGTTATATCGGAAGTCGATACTAACTTGCTTATTTTAAATGGAACTTCCTATATGTTATCGGCTTTTCGAAATGACCATAAAAATCTGAGTCCATGCATATGTAGCACACCCTATATCTAAACCCAGCAGTTTAGGAGATATTTGACATTTTATAAAAAAATTGACAGGAGCAACGGCTTGCAAGAACCGTTATAACTTTCTTGGTGCAGGAGATCCTCATTTGCCCTTTGGCACATAGAAAGAACACAAGGCGAGCTACATTCTACATTCTATAATAAATTCCATAATAGCATACAAAGTGTTCCATTTTCTACGTTACATTTTGTCAAATTCAAACCTCAAAGACTTTTTTATTTCAAATGGAACACTCTGTTTTTTTACACTAAGTTATTTAAAATTAAATTCCCCTTTTTTTAGTATATACATTCTAGGGGATAAAATTACAACTTTTTGCAATATTGGTGATTTTCTTAAATGTTCAATAATTTTTAGTAAAAATTACCATCAACTTAGCCATGATTAGAAACAATCATTAACGTCGGACATTCTCTTATGTAAAAAAATACCAGCACGAAGACTTTTTAGATTTGTTTATTATTTATGGAGAATGTAATATCAAGAACATGTAACGCATTTGCTACTCGATGCGCACAAGAACAGAAACCATCACCATACACTGTAAAAAACGCGTATTGGATAATTTTAGAATATTTGGCCCTGCCAAGGCAGGACTTCTAAGGAGGAAGCCTATTGACGAAAATATAGAAATAGCAATTTTAGGGCATTTTCGGCCATTTTCGGCCATTTTCAATTATGTCATTAGGACAAGCTGCTCTGGAATCGGAATTATCCATGAATTCAGTCATAGAATGTTGTTAAAACATAAGTCCATTCTCGTTCCATATGGTTCAACAATTAAAAGAAACAGATTTCCGGACGAGAGAAAATTTCTGTGAATTTCTTTTAATACTACAAAATGTGACAATTATTTTTTGGGAAATATATGGAGAGATTATGCTTTTACCAAAAATTGACTTTATAATCGACACAATTCCCATTACTGAAATAACTTGAATACTAATGTATTAGCAGTTTAATATTTACTGTGCGATGGGAAATTGCGACATTTCAATTTTTTGAGGAAATCTTAAATGGTAACTTACAAACATTTCTTTTTGAGCTAATATGTCTAAGGCTTCCTCCTTAGAATTCCTGCCTTGACAGAGCCAAATATTCTAAAATTATCCAATATGCATTTTACAGTGTATGGTGATGGTTTCTGTTCTTGTGGGTATCGAGTAGTAATACGTTACATGTTCTTGATATTATTACTTTATTACATTCTCCATAAATAATAAACAAATCTATGATGTCTTCGTGGGTGTAATTTAAACGTGCTGGTATTTTTTAAAATAAGAGAATGACCGACGTTAATGATTGTTTCTAATCATGGTTAAGTTGATGGCAGTTTTTACTAAAACATTATGAACATTTCAGAAAATCGCCAATATTTCAAAAAGTTGTCATTTTAACCCGTGCAATGTATATACTAGAAAAAAGGGAAATAAATTTTGAATAACTTGTTGTAAAGAAATACAGGGTGTTCCACTCGTGATGTCTAGGATCTGTTAAGATATTTTTCGTAAACACAGATAAGAGAATGCCACCCCCAATATTCGCATTCAGATATCTTTCTGTATATTTGTGTGATATATTTGACAAATAAATCACACTTTTCATAGGTTACATATATCCGAAGAGCTGTGATTATTATCGGGCAGCGGTTTTTTGCATAATTTTTCTTAGAAAATGTAATTCATGTTAAAAACCCGAAATGAAATGTCGAGGTTGTGATTATCGTACAGCGCCAACATTCTTGACTAAAGATGACGGTCTCGGATGATTAGGGGTCGAGCTTGATCTCTTTGTCCCATTATCGTACAGCAAATTTATAAGATGTTTTGAAAGTAGATAAAAAACATAAGCTTCCTGAACTCCCCTTATAAAAGTATATCCAATTTCTGAACTATGTGTTTCATATTCCATTTTGAGGTCTTGTGCATTACTCAGCGGCGCAAGGGAGACAGATATCTGTTGGGTCATTTCGAAATTACACTCCTTTGAATTTGACCCAATCTTTAAACGTTCCACTTCATGTACACAGGAAGTTAGATGGAATATCCGTATCTGTTAGCTATATCAGATCCCCATATCACTTATCTCTATTATTTCTTATTTTATGTTATGATAAAAGTTGTATATATATAGTGTTTTGCCACCGAATTAAATTGAATATTTCGATTTCTAGTTTACCGTGGTCACTGTTTCTTTGATAAAAAAATTATAAATTAGGCTTGCGACATTATAGGTAATTTTTGTTTCAATATGTTTTAACGATATTATCACAAAACGAAAAAATGTCTTTCAATTTACCCATAAGAAATACATGGGAAACTCTATATTTTCTGTACCTATTCAAAATGTTTATTAAACATTCAATAAAGTTTTTGTAACAATCACACGTTATAACTTAAAAAAAACAACTTGTAACGAACTTGACGAAAGGTTCCCAGACAGAAGTCGATTTTGTGAATCGTTATCATTCTTAAAACGATAAAAATATCGGATAGAACATAGAACGATGACGTGCCAAAAGAGCCACCCAGCTCCCGTACGATAACTGCAAACTACTAATATTTATTTATATGATCAGGCTATAAATCCTCAATTATTATCTAATGAAATATTGCTGGGCGCAGAATTGTTTATGTATCTAAAAGTAACGCCTCAGTGTTGATATATTACTGTAGATTTTTTCGCATTTACATAATGTTAATCTGTTTTCTTTGGCAGCAGTTCATTGCTTCGCGAATAAGTAATAAACAACAGTGCTATGGCAAAAATCAAATATCGGAGCAAACTTTTCATTCGCTGGTAGATTTTTCATTAACAGACCCATAAAAACAGTGGTTTTAGCTTAACTAGGGAACAACAATAAAGCAAGTAATAAAAACTGCCAATAACACAGATTTACTGGGAAATTACTACCAATATCGATTTGAACTAAATCCATTTAGTGTATTGGATGCTTGTTTTTGTCTAGAATTTGTCACGATTTTAATGCTCCAGATAAATAATGATGGAATTTACGAGAAACAGACTTGTGTAAACATAAACATATATTTACAAAACAGGCTTGCATCTAAAATTTAAACAGAGAATAAATTTAAACGTATTCCGGTGAAATTCGACAAACCGGTGACAGTACCCTGAGACCAGTCCACAAACTATGTCGTACTGCCATCTTTTGTTACTTTGCATTGCGCCACACTATCAATATACCATTTACTTACGTTAGAAACTAAATTATTCTTAACTGGATTTAGAAATTCCGAAATAAAACAACTTTACTTGAACAGAATGTAGAATACCTGTTAGACAGTTCAACTACGTATAATTCGTTAATGAATCGGTGATAGAATTGCTGAGAACATTGTAATAAAAAGTAATAAAAATATGTAGGTATATGTAATATATGTATTTGTAACATCTACCATTGTTGCCATGGAAAATTTAACACAAGAGGTCTCATTGCTGATAATTATCATCAAAGGTTTTCTTATGTTTAATAATTTTATATCTCATCAAAGCTTTTGACACTATGTCGCATCCTAGACTATTAGATAGATAGACTAAATAAATATGGTAATCGAGGTACATGTGGTGATCTAATCGATTACTATCTAACATACGGATCAAAAATTGTAACCACTCATAATGGTTAAGGTATAGAAAAAAAAATTAAATATGGTGTTCCTCGGTGAAATGTACTTGGTCCAAATTTGATTCAGATATATGTAAATGATGTTTTAAATCTACTTATCTCTGGAAATCGTTTATGCAGACACGATACTGTACTGTTTTTGTTGATATCCTTGGGAAGGTGTCAAAATAAAGGCGGAAAATGATCTACATTAGTAGTATTTAAGTATTCATTCACAAGATTTTTTTGTGTAAGTACATATTTTTTGACTGCAAAAATGGAATAATTTACTGGCGCTCTAAAATTCTGAAACCATATTGTCAATAGGTGTCAAATTTATTCTAACATGACAAATCATAATACTTTTAATTTTTATGGCGCAAAAATTCAAATGCCTGGAGTGAACACCCGAATAAATAATAAAATGAGAAAGGCTCGTTCTAGCGTAAATCGTTCTAGGGTAAATCAGGTCTGTATTGTGACTCGGAGGGGTAACACGTGACATGTAACATCTAACCTCCAAATTCGTTTGCTCATGGTGCGGTTTTGAAACAAAAAACTACAAACTTTTATAAAGTTAAAAATTTTATCGAAAGAAAACTTAAGTCACCCTCATTATAAAATACGACACGCCTACTACTAAATTTCAATTACCAAAAAATAAGTGAATTATAGCCGATTTCAGCCAAAAGATATCAGAAGAGCTGAATATAAACTTTTTAAAATTCAATAAAATCACTCAAAATCAACACAAAAAGCAACCCTAAGAATTTTTTCTTATTTTTGTAAACACAGGCGCGGCGAACCGCCTGTTATTCAAGGTTTTGTACGAGTAAACATTTATTTTAGCATTGACTAAGTCTCCAGTACGTTACCTATAAATACTTCGATAAAATAACGGTATAGAAATAACAATCTAGTAAGCAGCACGTTATAAACGAATAGTGACTATTTACAATTGTAAAATTTCGGCTTGTCGAAGTTAATAGATTCTTATAAATGCGTCTGGGTACGTGCCTCATAAGTTGCAAAATGAAGCTCTTTTTACAAATTTACCTAAAAACTAGACAAATCTATCGTATTGACAACGCTGTATGATTAGTAAGCGGAGGAATAGTCTACAACTAAATAACGCAAAGACGAAAAATACTTGAAATGTCCCTTTAAGCTGCGGACGCCGACAACGGCAACATTTTAAATGAATGAATATAATAAAGAGTACTAAATATTGTTAAGTACTGCTATCTGGTCTGAAAATAGAATATGATTAAAATATATTTAATTTAAGAAAAATCCTTGGAATAGAATAGAATAGCACAGAATTTATTAACCTTCAATATTGCAAACAATTACAAAAGATGGTTTCGTCAAAGTTACACACAGATCCCGGCATATAAATCATATGCCAAGTATTAAGAATATAAATAAATATATAATGACAATACAGATTTTTCTATACATATAAAACATAAGAAAGTAAAAATATATAACATTATAAACATTCATACACTAAAATAAAATAAAAAATATGTTCTGATAGCGAATCTATGCTGTAGAAAGAGCCTTCTATTAAGTAATTTTTTAGCTCATTTAGAAATAATTTAAATGGTATAGTTTTAAATTTATCGGGAAGTGTATTGTATAGATGAGCACCAGCGTAATAGGGAGATTTTTTTATATTTACTAACCATAATTGTCTATGTGTATTTTATTTGTTCCACGAGTATTATATTGGTGTACGTCTATGTTAGAAGAGAAGGTTTCCTGATTATTGTACACGAAACATAAAATTTCAAAAAAATATATACAGGGTGTGGTCATAATCCTCTTCTCTCTGAAAGTGTCTCGGCAGGTCTGTCTGCGTGAAAGATTGAACATTATTCTGATTTTACGCTTTTGCATAACAAAGACTCTATTGATTTCTTGTGATTAACCCTAGATAATAATGTTGTAGCTAAGTCTTGAGTAAACTAAGGAGTAATAAGCTTGACCCTTGCCCTACACCGATATCCATGTCATACGTGTCGGAAATTTCTGAATCTATGGAGACGAGTATTTTTCTGATATTTAGCTATGACATTATCCAGTTCAGTATTTTGCCTCTAATTCCTAAATTACTCAACTTTAATTTCAGAAAGTTATGATTTACACGGTCAAAGCAAGACTTTTTTCCTTCTTTTGGACCAATGTATTATCATGTAAAATATTTGTACGTAGACATCTTTATAACTTTATTTTTCATCTACTATGGACGTCTGAATTATTACCGCGTAAATACGAATCACCCCACATGCTCGTACTAACTTTATAGTTAGTTAAAAAAAGGTGAAAAGTAGGTATTTATTTTCTGCAATATGCGATCTACGACTGTTAAGTGTTTCATCCATCATATTTTATAGAATATTCATAGATCAAGGTTTATCTCTTTATTACCTAGAAGATCCTTGTTAATATTACCTGCAATCCCTTTATTAACATTTTTAATCCTAGTTCCATTGTGTTTAACTTCCGATCTTCTTCAAAGTAATAACCATAAGATTTGTATAAACATTTTGTAATTACCTTTGTGTGTTTATGCACTTTTTTGAATTGAGAATTTGAGAATGAGTCGAGTGGCGATCGCGTATAACGCGTAGGTTATAATAAGTAGTAGAACTTTGAAAGAATTGTTCAGGGGTTCGGTTAGGGTTAGGAAGATTCATCTATTTATTTTGATCCTTACACTAAGTAGTCTAGTTCACAAGTTCAAAAAGGTGTTAATTCTTGAAGTAGCTCCTAAGAATATGAGCGATAGGTCATTGGATTCGGAATTACGTATAGAAAAATGTATTAAAATGTTTTATTACCACATAAAAAATTGCAAAAGTTATAAACAAATTAAGATGAAAAAGAAATGGCATTTAGTTTTTCGCTTATAACTCAAAAACTATAAGCGATAACGGAAATCGGAAAAAAGATTCTTAAAGAGGAGAAATTTTCCAATACAAAAGTCTCAACTCCCGGAACTCTATCTCCATTATTTATAAGTTTAATTTAACGCTAAAAATGGGACTCAACGTGACCGCTGCAGGATGCTCGCGCCGCCTCAAAGTAACATAAAATAATTTTTTTATACTATTAAGTATCAATTAAAAAATTTGAAAGAAATATGGTGTATTCATAATACTTCAAAGAATAAGGTCCCGTTGGAAAAAATGTTAAAGTTTATTTTTCAACAAGTTAGGCCATCGTTAACTAACGAATTTTTTTAGGACTTCCGTTGTCATTGGAGACAATTTTTTTTTTCTTTCATAATTGGCCTATAAAGTTTCCACTTCTTGGAGCCCTTATTATACATATACTTAATCACGTTATGAAAGTTTTTTAAAATTGTTTATTTTGTTTATTATAATGTTTTAAAGTAAACAAAAAATTAAAAACCAAAGTAAAGTTGTAAACACATTTTTTTTCATATTCGTTATCATGTTACTGTTTTTGCATTGAAGAAAGGCATTCATTAACGTAACAGAAATTTTTGTTTATAAATTGTTTATAAACAAATTAGTTTTATATCAGAAAAAAAACATTTTTTTTACAATTTTGTTTTGAGAATATTATGATTTAAAAAAAAATCTTAAAAACAATATATTATTGTTTATAATCGTTTTTTTCTTAATTACCCATCATTTGAATAATTAGTTAAGAAATTATTTTTTTATCAACAATTTCATTGTTTATCGACTTAACAATTTGTTATAACCAAATTCTGACAATCCTAATATTTTTTCCCTAAATCTTAAAAGAATTACAAAAACAGCCATATGCAACAACATATTGAAAACATTTTTTTTCGTATTTTTCATAACGTTTTTCAATATTTCACGATAAAGAACTTAAAACGGCCACTTGATTTGTCAACTAAAAAACTGGTAACTTTTAAACTATTAGAGATATCACAATAGACATTCAGGTCGTTTTTATACAGGGTTGATTAATCTTTAAATGAGTTGACTTCCAAGTTTGTAACTATTATTAATCAGTTATTATGCGCATTTAATTTTTTATAAAAATTAAACGTGTTTCCGACGTTTTTTTGAATCTTTGAATAAAAATATAGCTGATGTATTATGATTAGTTAACAGGTACAGACGAGAAAATTCGAAAAAATTCGAGTAAAATTGCATTATTTGATCAAAAAATCTATTTATTTTTAAATAAACAATTGCAACTTTTAGATATATCACTTAACAAAATTGCCTTGAAGGTCCATTACCGTATCGGCATTATTTGATAAGCTAGAAGTCATAAAAGACTCAAAAACATCGAAAACACATTTAATTTTTATAAACAAATGCGCATAATAACTGATTAATAATAGTTACCAACTTGGAAGTCAACTCATTTAAAGATTAATTATTAATCCTCTATAAAAACGACCTGAATGTCTATTGTGATATCTCTAATAGTTTAAAAGTTATATAAGTTTTTTTAGTTGACAAATCAAGTGGCCGTTTCAACTTCTGTATCGTGTAATATTGAAAAACGCTATAAAAAATACATTTTTTTTTTTCAGTATGTTGTTACGTTGTTGCATATGGCTGTTTTTGCAAATTTTTTTAAGATTTAGAAAAACATTTTTAGGATTGTCAGAATTTGTTTATAACAAATTTTTAAGTTAATAAACAATGAAATTGTTGACATATTTTGTTTGTTATTTTATTGAGTAATCATAGTATTCTCAAGACAACAAAATTGTAAAAAAAGAATTTGTTTAAATATAAAACTAGTCAATTTGTTCATAAACAATTTATAAACAAATGGAGTAATTTTTTTTAACGTTAATGAATGCCTTTCTTCGAAAACAGTAATATGATAAGGAATATGAGAAAAATTTCTTTTACAACTTTACTTTGGGTTTTAATTTTTGTTTACTTTAAAAATTTATAATAAACTAAATAAACAATTTTTAAAAACTTTTATAGCGTGATCTTGTTAAGTATATGTATAAGAAGGACTCCAAGAAGCGAAAATTTTATAGGCCAGTTATTTAAAAAAAAATTGTCTCCTGTGACAACGGAGGTTCCATAAAATTTCGTTAGTTAACAATGGCCTAATTTGTTGAAAAATAAACTTTAATGTTTTTTCCAACGGGATCTTATTCTTTGAAGTGTTAAGAATACACCATAATTTCTTCAAATTTTTTAATTGATATTTAATAGTATAAAAAAATTATTTTGTCATGTACTCTTTTGAGGCGGCGCGCGCATCCTGCAGTGGTCGCGTGGAGTCCTATTTTCAGCGTTAAATTAAAATTATATAAAATGGAGATAGAGTTCCAGGAGTTGACTTTTTTATTGGAAATTTCCTCTTCTTTAAGAAACATTTTCGATTTCCGTTATTGCTTATAGTTTATGAGTTATAAGCGAAAAACTAAATGCCATTCCTTTTTCATCTTAATTTGTTATATAACTTTTGCAATTTTTTGTGCTAATAAAACATTTTAATACATTCTTCTATCGCTCATGTTTTTAACAGCTATTTCAAGAGTTTACACCTTTTTGAACTTGTGAACTAGACTATATTCAGTTAATATTTTGTCCAGACCTTTCGGGGATACCGATTGTATCATTCAAAGTCTTGCGGTCGCAAAAACTCAAGAATACTATGTTTTTCTATTTCGTATTTAAAGTTATAAAAATTTACTACTATTGAGATCACTACGAAGCTTCATATCGGTGTTTTAATGGTTATACTTGGAAGACATTATTTAAATTACCAGGTTTAAAATAGAGAACTATTACTCGTCGTCAACTACATTTTTATATCAAAAACACACTGATAAAACTTCCAAGCACTCACGGAGCTCCACAACGCTGTCGCAGTTTCATTACCCTTACAATAATAATTCGTTTTTATAACTAAACTTGTAAATAAATGTCGAGTTTGCAAAGTTTAAAGTGACGAGGAGATTTCGACTCCTTGGCAGGGTATATCTCTATATCACGGAGAGCTGTCTGAACTATGCTAGTTTGCAATATCTTTCGTAAAATTAAATTTTACTGCTCTGCTGGAGTCGTCCTCTGAGAATATCTCTTATATTTTTATTGATGTTATAGTTCCCAGCATGTTTTCGGCGAGTGATACGAATATTATCTCGCTGAAGGATCGATATTAAACAATACATGTAAATTTTGACTGATGTATCTATAAACATATTACTATAGTCTACGATATGACACATGATCCGAGGGTTACATAACTTCTATGTATAAACTAGCAAGGCATACTCTGAAATTTTTTTATGAAGATAATCAAATAGCTGAACTGAAATATATGTTATACCACTAACAAAAAACAGCTGCATAACTTCCTACTTCCACATTACTTCCACATCGATTAACCATCCAAGTCTCTTTAAATGAGAACATTTTGACTATATTTGCACTGTAGTATGTGAAAATAATTGGTCGTAAAATTTTAATAATGAAAAATGTTATGAAAAATCTGAGGTCTTGGCTTCTTGTATACACCAAATCCCGAATGTTTGTACTCTTACCAGATTGTTTTACTTATTTTCCCTTATTTACCACTACTTAACCCCCAACCCTTCTCCGGAATTAGCACAAAATATACCTATCTAATTCCAGATCTTGCCATGATACGTATGTGTATCAAATTTCAAATCAATATCTTAACCCTTCCTGAGAAAACGTGTGTACAAAAAAATTCTACAGATCGACCGACTGACAGACAGACAGAACATTTTTTTTCGCTCAAATTTAAAATCTCGACGTTTTATCACATTTCAACAAAAGAATTTGATTTTTTTTTGCAACTGCTATATTTCCACTTCACTAAGTGTATGTGGAAGTAATTATATCTATCTTCCTAATTTCTAGACCCTACAGTAGCTTCATAATGTTTGTTTTATCACGTACAGCAATCAAATGTATATAGAGCGATTCAAAAATACCAAACCGTACTTTACGGGGTGACAGATGAAGTTATTTTACTTAAATAAAAGAATTACACTGAAATATTTTCTTATCGAGATACACTGCTTCATTTTTACAATCTTTTATTCAGCTTTACATTGCCAGCCAATCAAATCTTGCAAATCAATTTTGAACTACTTGAGATAGAGGGTTATTTGTTTTGAACTTACAGATAATTGATTAATTATTAATCAGTTAATTAATTCATTTGGGGCCAGTTCTACGGATAATCCTTCGACACAGCATTGAATTTGCATAGAAAATCTTTTTGAAGACATATTTAGGAAACAAACAAAAAATTATTAACAAAGTAAGGATGATACTTTTATGCTTTTTCATCAATATCGCCAAAGTTTCAAAAATTGTGTTCCGAAACACTTGTTTCTTACTATTTAATAGTAATCTTATGACTTTTCACGGTTATTTAAAATGCAGTAAAAAATTTCAAAAAATCACACTTCATATGTATTGTGAACTGCAAAAATCACTTCTTAGGACAACTGATTTTTTAGACATTTTGCTGTTTATATTGTTGTTACATACATATAAAAAATTGGCAACTAGGCCGCAATTGACTCTTTATTTCTGAACGTGGATTCCACCACGGTTCTCGACTGTCAACTTAGCATACGTATTAGTCTCGTTCAATCCTGCTAGCGGTCCAATGGGCTTCTCAGACTTGTCTCAGTTGTCAGTCTACCGACTACCTGATGAGATACTTGGTTAGTCCTTCAAATGCAGCACGTGACTAATGTTGCGCGCTCCTCCCTCACTATATCTCTGTTTTTTGCACTTAATTATTGGTTAGAAAATAGCTGCATTCTATGAAATCTGACGTGTGATTCTACCAGTTAGCAAGAAATGTTCAGAACTTTTTTCTTGCTTCCGGATCACCTGGAAACTTGAAATTAGTTACAGAAATTCAATGCACCTAAGATCGATGATAGAAATTCTCAAATCCGGAAAATTCAATATGGCGGGTCCAGCAAGGCGCCCTTAAGAAAAAGGCAGTTTTTGCGATTTGACCTCTTCCAGAAGAGGTAGAAACTTGATTTTTTATTGGCTGGGTCCATATCATACCCACAGCTCCCAAGTCTAACGGAACGAATACGTGGTGCTTAAATCATAGGGCTTGAAATGGAAAAGTGGTCGCGATATAAGCATTTCTCACCACCATAACCCATAGTTATTATTAGCTTAATGGTATCTTTAGAGTCCAAATTAACTTTTAGAATCAAACTTGGAGAACATCCGAAGGAAAATTCCTCGACGTTTGAAATAGAACGCAAAAGTGGCTTCTTGAATCCATGACATTCTGCATGCATTTCTGCAATGTCATCAAGAAATTGCTCGAAATATAGTCATATAAGCAGTCTGCATGAATTTCGTTAGTTCTTTTAGCTTATAAACCGTAAGCTAAACAATAAAAAATCGTTGCAGTTCTCTCCCCTTCAGAATATTGGAACCACCGCCCTAGGTAACTACGGACGGACGGACGGCAGTGCCTAGCGAAGATAAGCTTGTGCACTAGTTTTAAATAGAAGTCAAGAGAAATACAATGTTTTCCTGCAACAATCATTAAGAGTACTATAATCGTAGTAACTGACGTATATTTAATATTCGTATTTTTCTTATGTAAAAGTTTCACGTTACCTCCAAGCTGCCATGAGCCCATTTAATTTCTTTGAAAGATAAATGTCTGCAAAAATATTTTTTAATTGGCCATACAGACAGCTAAAGAAAATTACATTATCATTTATATTGGGCAAGTTTTTATCTCTTTGTAATGGATACAGCAGAGGCTAATTACACATAAATTCACTATTACGGATGCTATTCTTAATACTTGCAAACATTAATGAAATAAAACCGCATTAAAATTGCGCTTTATATCTTCCAGTTGATTAAAAGAAAATTAAGTAAATCTACATTTTGAGACGCTTAGCTGGATAATTACGGATATATATTCATAGTGTTTTGTAATTAAATAATTGCAACTTTTAAATTGCCCTTTTTAATTATTGTTATAGTTATTTCTTTCACATTTTACTTAATATTTTAAATTAAATTTCTTTACGCAGTAGAGTCGTGGAAGGGAGAAGAGGGGGGGAGTACTTGATTTGTTGCAAATGGGGGACAATAAAATAAATGTTTCAAGTATCTATTACTTAATTTTTAGTTTGCTTATTATCCAAAAAGGCAATTGTGGAAAATAAGTGGGAATATTTTCGTGTGATATCGGCGCCTCCGGCAGAATATTTATTCATTCAGTCAAGTCTATCATTTGACTGCTTATTTTACAACGGTACAATTTCACAGTTATATAGACGATAGTTTGAATGAATGTTTTTCGTTATTGATAATCAAAAACTGTAAATACATCTTATTTATACCCAATAAAAAGTAAGAAATTCTCAGTATGCCACAAATAAACAATTATAGACAATACATCTTATTACAAATGTCGCAACAATTGTTATGGTGATTACTCACTAATTAATTTCTATGTATAAATGACGAAAACATGAAATATGAGTTTGTCTTCAAATCGTTGCATTTTTTAAAAAAAGATAATGTATTTAGTAGACATAAATGCCATGAAAAATATAGATGTTTTATCACTTTCTTCAGAAAGAGTTAATAATGTTGGTGATGTAGTTTTTTCTTCATCTGTATTTAAGTGAGTAATTTTCTTAAAAACTATCCTGTTTTCCTTTTGCAAATATTTCTAAAAAAATGTGACACGTTGGTTTCTTTTAACAACTAAGTGGGACAGAAAAAAATAAAAAGGTGTCTGTTTCTATCGACATAGTCATAGAAAATAACGTTGATGATGATATTAACAAATATTTAGTGATAATGTGGAAGATTGACCTTGCGTCTGAATGACACGATGATGCATGCGACAAGGGCGCTAGTAGTGCCTTCTGCAACGGTCAGCGGTTACTTCCCACTTTCAAGGTGAATTTATATTTGATTGCTACTTTGCTGCTTTTCGTTCTTTCTTGAATGCCATTGATGCACTTCTCTGACGACTGTTAACACTCTTAGATATTCTGAAAGATAATAACGTAGCTAGGTGTTGTGTAGAATTGGTGTCCTGAATAGACATGAAATAATCATGAAATTCTTTAAACTCAGTTACCGAATCGAAGCACAGAATCGCACGAAGATCGTCCAA
The DNA here is from genome assembly GCA_963583905.1 of Stenurella melanura. Lineage (NCBI taxonomy): Eukaryota > Metazoa > Arthropoda > Insecta > Coleoptera > Cerambycidae > Stenurella > Stenurella melanura. Next base: position 123,003,857 of record OY757311.1, read on the forward strand.
TTAAAAAAGAAGTAGTTAATGAAACGATTGAAATCGCTTAATACTTGTATTTTTTTATTCGAAAATTTAAAGTTTATGTAGTTAGTTGTTTATAAAACAACTCGGATCAGCGTACCACACATAAAACGTGGGACACGTTTCAAGGTAGTGCGATCTCAACTTCATACAATGGCGAAGTGATTGTAATGATCCACAAAATTTTCAAATTCCCGAAGGATATGTCTGTAGGGTCGCATTCCAAAAACTATTTCTAAGGTAAAATTTCATTACAGTTCCTAGAAGTATAAATTTAGTTCTAGTTTCCAATAATTATTTTCCAAGTCGAAGTTTACACTTCTTAAAAACTCGGTAAACGGAGTTTTTACTTTACGTCTTCTGCGTAAGGAATATCTTTTCGTGCAATTTCGTTTTAGTTTTAAAATTCCCTCTCAGATAATTTGTGTTAAGTTCTATGACAATAACACGGACAGTCGAACAGAAAGCCCTTGAACATGTCAGTTAACGTAACATTCCTCTACAAAAGCAAGCGTATATATTCGCTATTGGTGCTCGAATTCCAATGTGACATTCGTTTTAAAAAAATTGTTATCTTTACAAATGTAGATTCTGGAGTCACTATGTTTGTTTGAAGAGTATACGGTATTTTAAGTTAAATTATGCAAGGAACTAAATTTCGCCTGTTTTGAACAACCGCCTTTAGTACATACACTAAGGTAAGAAGATTGGAAGATACTATTGAAAAGTCTGAAACATAAAACATTTTATTTTTATTAGTTATTATAGGTATGTCTCCTCGTTTTCCTTTTATAACTCTCCGGGTCATTAAAAGTAGCAACGCTGCTATAATCGAGGTAAAGGTAATTTATGTTTAATTGGCCGGCGTTGTTTCCTATTTATTTTTGAGTATGTATATAACTCACGGGGTGGTCGCCGTTTGCGGAGATAAAAACTTGCCCAATATAAATGATAATGAAATGTTTTAATTGCCGTACCAAGTTCGACTTGACCCCGTGAGTTATGGCGTCGTTAGTGTGTTGAACAATAACGGCGCACTGGCAGTCTGTGTTTTCATATCTAATTAAAATCTCCCAGTTTCAATTTCCTGCATTGTGTTTTCCTATCTGAATTCTAGAATGTGTGTGAGATGAGGACAGAGGCGCGTATGTTAATAACATTACAGGAGATTGTGTTTTGTATATATATTGTGTTTCAGATGAAATTGGTTTCTTTCTTTGGGTTGGTAATGATCCCATTAGGCCTTTTTTGTTCCTCGGGATTTCATATCGGGAGCTTACCTGTCTCAGCGTTTTAAAATGGAACGGCCTGCTTGCCGGCGCAACTCAAGCAATTAATACGTTTAATAAACGTTGATGAAAAAGGGAAACGTTTTTGCCATATTGTAAACAATAATGAAAGTAATAATATGATGGCTCCTGGAAGAATTCTTTCACGAATATTAGGACATGTTTATCTTATCCTCATTGTTTTGTTAGTTTAGTAAACTTATAACGTATAAGTTATTTCTATATTTTGTCTAAGTTAATTCCGACGTTCCGATTGTTGACCTGAATATCTTGTTTATACTAAAATGTTTGATGTCCATTATTTGTATATTCTATTAGTAAAATGATTGGGAAGTGGCCAGTATTAGAGGAAAACCAATTTTTAAAATTCGCAGGTCTGTTTTTCTTATAAAGCTAAATTTTATAATTTTGAACATTAATAATGATGCACAAGGAGATTAGTATACTAGACAAGCAATCTGCTACATTGACTATATTCAAATTAGAGATTAGAGTCTAGTCGGCGCCAATATTCTTGACTAAAGATGATGGTCTCGGATGATTAGGGGTCGAGCTTGAGCTCTTTGCACCAATCATCGCTGTAGACTTCAGTTAACGGGGTGTATTCCAGGTCTCTGAAGATGTCGGCGTTTTTGACAAACCACGGTGCATCCACGGCGTACTTAAGTGCGACGTTTTCCACGGCTTGTATCCTCTTCAGGTGGGTGATTGCTTGATATCCCCAGGCAACAGAGGCGTAGATCAGAATAGGTATAATGAGGGTCCTGATAAGTGTGAGCTTCTTCCTCAGGTTGAGTTGGCTGTCTACCTATCATAAGGTAGTGTAGAGTCCTCCTCGTCCTCGCATTCGTTATTATAGCTTCTTTGTTCTGTCTCCACGTCAGGCTTGGATCCATGATAACGCCAAGGTACTTGACAGTAATCGTGCCATTGGATGTTCTCGCCGTTCATGAAGACGTGTCCTGTGGGAGTTTGCTTCCTGACTCTCTTAAAGAGGATGGCTTTGCTCTTCTCCGCGTTGACTTTGACTTTCCACTTGTTGCACCACTCTTCCAGAAGAGTCTAGTCATTGTTAGAGGCAGCTCGTCTGATGTACTCAAACCAGATGAAATGAAATTTATTCGTCGTTTACGCCCTATTCCTAAAAATTTATTAAAGAGAGATAGAAATGTATTGAAAGGGTCAGAGAGCGCGTTGGAGAGGGAGGGAGATCGAGAGAGGGTGGAAGAGAGCGCAAGCAAGAGTGAGCCAGTTGGATCGAGAGGTGGAGGTAGAGAGAGTGCCGCCGCCGTTAGAATTGCTTCATCAGGTTAGAATTTCCCCTAATCCCCCCTCCAAATTAAAATTTACACTGATTATTAGTTATTTTTTGAAGTTAAGGCAAAATCCTGACATGAGTAATTCTGACAGCGCCATCGAATTCAGCTGCTAAAGATACAGATGGTTATCATGCTCTGCTCAAAAGTACATGATTTTTTTTTGTGTGTCTGTATAATTGTTATACTTGTGGTCTCTAGACTAATATTTCAATTAAAAAATTTGAAAGAAATATGGTGTATTCATAATACTTCAAAGAATAAGGTCCCGTTGGAAAAAATGTTAAAGTTTATTTTTCAACAAGTTAGGCCATCGTTAACTAACGAATTTTTTTAGGACTTCCGTTGTCATTGGAGACAATTTTTTTTTTCTTTCATAATTGGCCTATAAAGTTTCCACTTCTTGGAGCCCTTATTATACATATACTTAATCACGTTATGAAAGTTTTTTAAAATTGTTTATTTTGTTTATTATAATGTTTTAAAGTAAACAAAAAATTAAAAACCAAAGTAAAGTTGTAAACACATTTTTTTTCATATTCGTTATCATGTTACTGTTTTTGCATTGAAGAAAGGCATTCATTAACGTAACAGAAATTTTTGTTTATAAATTGTTTATAAACAAATTAGTTTTATATCAGAAAAAAAACATTTTTTTTACAATTTTGTTTTGAGAATATTATGATTTAAAAAAAAATCTTAAAAACAATATATTATTGTTTATAATCGTTTTTTTCTTAATTACCCATCATTTGAATAATTAGTTAAGAAATTATTTTTTTATCAACAATTTCATTGTTTATCGACTTAACAATTTGTTATAACCAAATTCTGACAATCCTAATATTTTTTCCCTAAATCTTAAAAGAATTACAAAAACAGCCATATGCAACAACATATTGAAAACATTTTTTTTCGTATTTTTCATAACGTTTTTCAATATTTCACGATAAAGAACTTAAAACGGCCACTTGATTTGTCAACTAAAAAACTGGTAACTTTTAAACTATTAGAGATATCACAATAGACATTCAGGTCGTTTTTATACAGGGTTGATTAATCTTTAAATGAGTTGACTTCCAAGTTTGTAACTATTATTAATCAGTTATTATGCGCATTTAATTTTTTATAAAAATTAAACGTGTTTCCGACGTTTTTTTGAATCTTTGAATAAAAATATAGCTGATGTATTATGATTAGTTAACAGGTACAGACGAGAAAATTCGAAAAAATTCGAGTAAAATTGCATTATTTGATCAAAAAATCTATTTATTTTTAAATAAACAATTGCAACTTTTAGATATATCACTTAACAAAATTGCCTTGAAGGTCCATTACCGTATCGGCATTATTTGATAAGCTAGAAGTCATAAAAGACTCAAAAACATCGAAAACACATTTAATTTTTATAAAAAAATGCGCATAATAACTGATTAATAATAGTTACCAACTTGGAAGTCAACTCATTTAAAGATTAATTATTAATCCTCTATAAAAACGACCTGAATGTCTATTGTGATATCTCTAATAGTTTAAAAGTTATATAAGTTTTTTTAGTTGACAAATCAAGTGGCCGTTTCAACTTCTGTATCGTGTAATATTGAAAAACGCTATAAAAAATACATTTTTTTTTTTCAGTATGTTGTTACGTTGTTGCATATGGCTGTTTTTGCAAATTTTTTTAAGATTTAGAAAAACATTTTTAGGATTGTCAGAATTTGTTTATAACAAATTTTTAAGTTAATAAACAATGAAATTGTTGACATATTTTGTTTGTTATTTTATTGAGTAATCATAGTATTCTCAAGACAACAAAATTGTAAAAAAAGAATTTGTTTAAATATAAAACTAGTCAATTTGTTCATAAACAATTTATAAACAAATGGAGTAATTTTTTTTAACGTTAATGAATGCCTTTCTTCGAAAACAGTAATATGATAAGGAATATGAGAAAAATTTCTTTTACAACTTTACTTTGGGTTTTAATTTTTGTTTACTTTAAAAATTTATAATAAACTAAATAAACAATTTTTAAAAACTTTTATAGCGTGATCTTGTTAAGTATATGTATAAGAAGGACTCCAAGAAGCGAAAATTTTATAGGCCAGTTATTTAAAAAAAAATTGTCTCCTGTGACAACGGAGGTTCCATAAAATTTCGTTAGTTAACAATGGCCTAATTTGTTGAAAAATAAACTTTAATGTTTTTTCCAACGGGATCTTATTCTTTGAAGTGTTAAGAATACACCATAATTTCTTCAAATTTTTTAATTGATATTTAATAGTATAAAAAAATTATTTTGTCATGTACTCTTTTGAGGCGGCGCGCGCATCCTGCAGTGGTCGCGTGGAGTCCTATTTTCAGCGTTAAATTAAAATTATATAAAATGGAGATAGAGTTCCAGGAGTTGACTTTTTTATTGGAAATTTCCTCTTCTTTAAGAAACATTTTCGATTTCCGTTATTGCTTATAGTTTATGAGTTATAAGCGAAAAACTAAATGCCATTCCTTTTTCATCTTAATTTGTTATATAACTTTTGCAATTTTTTGTGCTAATAAAACATTTTAATACATTCTTCTATCGCTCATGTTTTTAACAGCTATTTCAAGAGTTTACACCTTTTTGAACTTGTGAACTAGACTATATTCAGTTAATATTTTGTCCAGACCTTTCGGGGATACCGATTGTATCATTCAAAGTCTTGCGGTCGCAAAAACTCAAGAATACTATGTTTTTCTATTTCGTATTTAAAGTTATAAAAATTTACTACTATTGAGATCACTACGAAGCTTCATATCGGTGTTTTAATGGTTATACTTGGAAGACATTATTTAAATTACCAGGTTTAAAATAGAGAACTATTACTCGTCGTCAACTACATTTTTATATCAAAAACACACTGATAAAACTTCCAAGCACTCACGGAGCTCCACAACGCTGTCGCAGTTTCATTACCCTTACAATAATAATTCGTTTTTATAACTAAACTTGTAAATAAATGTCGAGTTTGCAAAGTTTAAAGTGACGAGGAGATTTCGACTCCTTGGCAGGGTATATCTCTATATCACGGAGAGCTGTCTGAACTATGCTAGTTTGCAATATCTTTCGTAAAATTAAATTTTACTGCTCTGCTGGAGTCGTCCTCTGAGAATATCTCTTATATTTTTATTGATGTTATAGTTCCCAGCATGTTTTCGGCGAGTGATACGAATATTATCTCGCTGAAGGATCGATATTAAACAATACATGTAAATTTTGACTGATGTATCTATAAACATATTACTATAGTCTACGATATGACACATGATCCGAGGGTTACATAACTTCTATGTATAAACTAGCAAGGCATACTCTGAAATTTTTTTATGAAGATAATCAAATAGCTGAACTGAAATATATGTTATACCACTAACAAAAAACAGCTGCATAACTTCCTACTTCCACATTACTTCCACATCGATTAACCATCCAAGTCTCTTTAAATGAGAACATTTTGACTATATTTGCACTGTAGTATGTGAAAATAATTGGTCGTAAAATTTTAATAATGAAAAATGTTATGAAAAATCTGAGGTCTTGGCTTCTTGTATACACCAAATCCCGAATGTTTGTACTCTTACCAGATTGTTTTACTTATTTTCCCTTATTTACCACTACTTAACCCCCAACCCTTCTCCGGAATTAGCACAAAATATACCTATCTAATTCCAGATCTTGCCATGATACGTATGTGTATCAAATTTCAAATCAATATCTTAACCCTTCCTGAGAAAACGTGTGTACAAAAAAATTCTACAGATCGACCGACTGACAGACAGACAGAACATTTTTTTTCGCTCAAATTTAAAATCTCGACGTTTTATCACATTTCAACAAAAAGAATTTGATTTTTTTTTGCAACTGCTATATTTCCACTTCACTAAGTGTATGTGGAAGTAATTATATCTATCTTCCTAATTTCTAGACCCTACAGTAGCTTCATAATGTTTGTTTTATCACGTACAGCAATCAAATGTATATAGAGCGATTCAAAAATACCAAACCGTACTTTACGGGGTGACAGATGAAGTTATTTTACTTAAATAAAAGAATTACACTGAAATATTTTCTTATCGAGATACACTGCTTCATTTTTACAATCTTTTATTCAGCTTTACATTGCCAGCCAATCAAATCTTGCAAATCAATTTTGAACTACTTGAGATAGAGGGTTATTTGTTTTGAACTTACAGATAATTGATTAATTATTAATCAGTTAATTAATTCATTTGGGGCCAGTTCTACGGATAATCCTTCGACACAGCATTGAATTTGCATAGAAAATCTTTTTGAAGACATATTTAGGAAACAAACAAAAAATTATTAACAAAGTAAGGATGATACTTTTATGCTTTTTCATCAATATCGCCAAAGTTTCAAAAATTGTGTTCCGAAACACTTGTTTCTTACTATTTAATAGTAATCTTATGACTTTTCACGGTTATTTAAAATGCAGTAAAAAATTTCAAAAAATCACACTTCATATGTATTGTGAACTGCAAAAATCACTTCTTAGGACAACTGATTTTTTAGACATTTTGCTGTTTATATTGTTGTTACATACATATAAAAAATTGGCAACTAGGCCGCAATTGACTCTTTATTTCTGAACGTGGATTCCACCACGGTTCTCGACTGTCAACTTAGCATACGTATTAGTCTCGTTCAATCCTGCTAGCGGTCCAATGGGCTTCTCAGACTTGTCTCAGTTGTCAGTCTACCGACTACCTGATGAGATACTTGGTTAGTCCTTCAAATGCAGCACGTGACTAATGTTGCGCGCTCCTCCCTCACTATATCTCTGTTTTTTGCACTTAATTATTGGTTAGAAAATAGCTGCATTCTATGAAATCTGACGTGTGATTCTACCAGTTAGCAAGAAATGTTCAGAACTTTTTTCTTGCTTCCGGATCACCTGGAAACTTGAAATTAGTTACAGAAATTCAATGCACCTAAGATCGATGATAGAAATTCTCAAATCCGGAAAATTCAATATGGCGGGTCCAGCAAGGCGCCCTTAAGAAAAAGGCAGTTTTTTGCGATTTGACCTCTTCCAGAAGAGGTAGAAACTTGATTTTTTATTGGCTGGGTCCATATCATACCCACAGCTCCCAAGTCTAACGGAACGAATACGTGGTGCTTAAATCATAGGGCTTGAAATGGAAAAGTGGTCGCGATATAAGCATTTCTCACCACCATAACCCATAGTTATTATTAGCTTAATGGTATCTTTAGAGTCCAAATTAACTTTTAGAATCAAACTTGGAGAACATCCGAAGGAAAATTCCTCGACGTTTGAAATAGAACGCAAAAGTGGCTTCTTGAATCCATGACATTCTGCATGCATTTCTGCAATGTCATCAAGAAATTGCTCGAAATATAGTCATATAAGCAGTCTGCATGAATTTCGTTAGTTCTTTTAGCTTATAAACCGTAAGCTAAACAATAAAAAATCGTTGCAGTTCTCTCCCCTTCAGAATATTGGAACCACCGCCCTAGGTAACTACGGACGGACGGACGGCAGTGCCTAGCGAAGATAAGCTTGTGCACTAGTTTTAAATAGAAGTCAAGAGAAATACAATGTTTTCCTGCAACAATCATTAAGAGTACTATAATCGTAGTAACTGACGTATATTTAATATTCGTATTTTTCTTATGTAAAAGTTTCACGTTACCTCCAAGCTGCCATGAGCCCATTTAATTTCTTTGAAAGATAAATGTCTGCAAAAATATTTTTTAATTGGCCATACAGACAGCTAAAGAAAATTACATTATCATTTATATTGGGCAAGTTTTTATCTCTTTGTAATGGATACAGCAGAGGCTAATTACACATAAATTCACTATTATGGATGCTATTCTTAATACTTGCAAACATTAATGAAATAAAACCGCATTAAAATTGCGCTTTATATCTTCCAGTTGATTAAAAGAAAATTAAGTAAATCTACATTTTGAGACGCTTAGCTGGATAATTACGGATATATATTCATAGTGTTTTGTAATTAAATAATTGCAACTTTTAAATTGCCCTTTTTAATTATTGTTATAGTTATTTCTTTCACATTTTACTTAATATTTTAAATTAAATTTCTTTACGCAGTAGAGTCGTGGAAGGGAGAAGAGGGGGGGAGTACTTGATTTGTTGCAAATGGGGGACAATAAAATAAATGTTTCAAGTATCTATTACTTAATTTTTAGTTTGCTTATTATCCAAAAAGGCAATTGTGGAAAATAAGTGGGAATATTTTCGTGTGATATCGGCGCCTCCGGCAGAATATTTATTCATTCAGTCAAGTCTATCATTTGACTGCTTATTTTACAACGGTACAATTTCACAGTTATATAGACGATAGTTTGAATGAATGTTTTTCGTTATTGATAATCAAAAACTGTAAATACATCTTATTTATACCCAATAAAAAGTAAGAAATTCTCAGTATGCCACAAATAAACAATTATAGACAATACATCTTATTACAAATGTCGCAACAATTGTTATGGTGATTACTCACTAATTAATTTCTATGTATAAATGACGAAAACATGAAATATGAGTTTGTCTTCAAATCGTTGCATTTTTTAAAAAAAGATAATGTATTTAGTAGACATAAATGCCATGAAAAATATAGATGTTTTATCACTTTCTTCAGAAAGAGTTAATAATGTTGGTGATGTAGTTTTTTCTTCATCTGTATTTAAGTGAGTAATTTTCTTAAAAACTATCCTGTTTTCCTTTTGCAAATATTTCTAAAAAAATGTGACACGTTGGTTTCTTTTAACAACTAAGTGGGACAGAAAAAAATAAAAAGGTGTCTGTTTCTATCGACATAGTCATAGAAAATAACGTTGATGATGATATTAACAAATATTTAGTGATAATGTGGAAGATTGACCTTGCGTCTGAATGACACGATGATGCATGCGACAAGGGCGCTAGTAGTGCCTTCTGCAACGGTCAGCGGTTACTTCCCACTTTCAAGGTGAATTTATATTTGATTGCTACTTTGCTGCTTTTCGTTCTTTCTTGAATGCCATTGATGCACTTCTCTGACGACTGTTAACACTCTTAGATATTCTGAAAGATAATAACGTAGCTAGGTGTTGTGTAGAATTGGTGTCCTGAATAGACATGAAATAATCATGAAATTCTTTAAACTCAGTTACCGAATCGAAGCACAGAATCGCACGAAGATCGTCCAATTAAAAAAGAAGTAGTTAATGAAACGATTGAAATCGCTTAATACTTGTATTTTTTTATTCGAAAATTTAAAGTTTATGTAGTTAGTTGTTTATAAAACAACTCGGATCAGCGTACCACACATAAAACGTGGGACACGTTTCAAGGTAGTGCGATCTCAACTTCATACAATGGCGAAGTGATTGTAATGATCCACAAAATTTTCAAATTCCCGAAGGATATGTCTGTAGGGTCGCATTCCAAAAACTATTTCTAAGGTAAAATTTCATTACAGTTCCTAGAAGTATAAATTTAGTTCTAGTTTCCAATAATTATTTTCCAAGTCGAAGTTTACACTTCTTAAAAACTCGGTAAACGGAGTTTTTACTTTACGTCTTCTGCGTAAGGAATATCTTTTCGTGCAATTTCGTTTTAGTTTTAAAATTCCCTCTCAGATAATTTGTGTTAAGTTCTATGACAATAACACGGACAGTCGAACAGAAAGCCCTTGAACATGTCAGTTAACGTAACATTCCTCTACAAAAGCAAGCGTATATATTCGCTATTGGTGCTCGAATTCCAATGTGACATTCGTTTTAAAAAAATTGTTATCTTTACAAATGTAGATTCTGGAGTCACTATGTTTGTTTGAAGAGTATACGGTATTTTAAGTTAAATTATGCAAGGAACTAAATTTCGCCTGTTTTGAACAACCGCCTTTAGTACATACACTAAGGTAAGAAGATTGGAAGATACTATTGAAAAGTCTGAAACATAAAACATTTTATTTTTATTAGTTATTATAGGTATGTCTCCTCGTTTTCCTTTTATAACTCTCCGGGTCATTAAAAGTAGCAACGCTGCTATAATCGAGGTAAAGGTAATTTATGTTTAATTGGCCGGCGTTGTTTCCTATTTATTTTTGAGTATGTATATAACTCACGGGGTGGTCGCCGTTTGCGGAGATAAAAACTTGCCCAATATAAATGATAATGAAATGTTTTAATTGCCGTACCAAGTTCGACTTGACCCCGTGAGTTATGGCGTCGTTAGTGTGTTGAACAATAACGGCGCACTGGCAGTCTGTGTTTTCATATCTAATTAAAATCTCCCAGTTTCAATTTCCTGCATTGTGTTTTCCTATCTGAATTCTAGAATGTGTGTGAGATGAGGACAGAGGCGCGTATGTTAATAACATTACAGGAGATTGTGTTTTGTATATATATTGTGTTTCAGATGAAATTGGTTTCTTTCTTTGGGTTGGTAATGATCCCATTAGGCCTTTTTTGTTCCTCGGGATTTCATATCGGGAGCTTACCTGTCTCAGCGTTTTAAAATGGAACGGCCTGCTTGCCGGCGCAACTCAAGCAATTAATACGTTTAATAAACGTTGATGAAAAAGGGAAACGTTTTTGCCATATTGTAAACAATAATGAAAGTAATAATATGATGGCTCCTGGAAGAATTCTTTCACGAATATTAGGACATGTTTATCTTATCCTCATTGTTTTGTTAGTTTAGTAAACTTATAACGTATAAGTTATTTCTATATTTTGTCTAAGTTAATTCCGACGTTCCGATTGTTGACCTGAATATCTTGTTTATACTAAAATGTTTGATGTCCATTATTTGTATATTCTATTAGTAAAATGATTGGGAAGTGGCCAGTATTAGAGGAAAACCAATTTTTAAAATTCGCAGGTCTGTTTTTCTTATAAAGCTAAATTTTATAATTTTGAACATTAATAATGATGCACAAGGAGATTAGTATACTAGACAAGCAATCTGCTACATTGACTATATTCAAATTAGAGATTAGAGTCTAGTCGGCGCCAATATTCTTGACTAAAGATGATGGTCTCGGATGATTAGGGGTCGAGCTTGAGCTCTTTGCACCAATCATCGCTGTAGACTTCAGTTAACGGGGTGTATTCCAGGTCTCTGAAGATGTCGGCGTTTTTGACAAACCACGGTGCATCCACGGCGTACTTAAGTGCGACGTTTTCCACGGCTTGTATCCTCTTCAGGTGGGTGATTGCTTGATATCCCCAGGCAACAGAGGCGTAGATCAGAATAGGTATAATGAGGGTCCTGATAAGTGTGAGCTTCTTCCTCAGGTTGAGTTGGCTGTCTACCTATCATAAGGTAGTGTAGAGTCCTCCTCGTCCTCGCATTCGTTATTATAGCTTCTTTGTTCTGTCTCCACGTCAGGCTTGGATCCATGATAACGCCAAGGTACTTGACAGTAATCGTGCCATTGGATGTTCTCGCCGTTCATGAAGACGTGTCCTGTGGGAGTTTGCTTCCTGACTCTCTTAAAGAGGATGGCTTTGCTCTTCTCCGCGTTGACTTTGACTTTCCACTTGTTGCACCACTCTTCCAGAAGAGTCTAGTCATTGTTAGAGGCAGCTCGTCTGATGTACTCAAACCAGATGAAATGAAATTTATTCGTCGTTTACGCCCTATTCCTAAAAATTTATTAAAGAGAGATAGAAATGTATTGAAAGGGTCAGAGAGCGCGTTGGAGAGGGAGGGAGATCGAGAGAGGGTGGAAGAGAGCGCAAGCAAGAGTGAGCCAGTTGGATCGAGAGGTGGAGGTAGAGAGAGTGCCGCCGCCGTTAGAATTGCTTCATCAGGTTAGAATTTCCCCTAATCCCCCCTCCAAATTAAAATTTACACTGATTATTAGTTATTTTTTGAAGTTAAGGCAAAATCCTGACATGAGTAATTCTGACAGCGCCATCGAATTCAGCTGCTAAAGATACAGATGGTTATCATGCTCTGCTCAAAAGTACATGATTTTTTTTTGTGTGTCTGTATAATTGTTATACTTGTGGTCTCTAGACTAATATTTAATATTTTACTAAAATTACTGATTACCACAGGAAAATGTTGACAATTACTACGAACTAGTGAATTAGTGAACGAAGTATACATAATTTCGTAATAAATTTTATAACATTTCCATTTGCTTAATATAGAAATAATATTCTTCCAATCAAATAATGTTATTAAAACTAGTCTATATTTTTACATCCGCGCCCCTTTACTTTTCTGAATTATTGAACGGACTACACATAATTTCGTAATAAATATAGTGACACATTCCTGAATTTATATGCGATCTAGTTTACATTTTTTGTTGGATTTTGTTTATAACTATCGGTTTTAATCCCGAAATCTGTGTAAATTTTAATATCGATTACATGTTTTACCGTATTTTAAATACATTTTCTAATTGTAGCACATGTATGTTCGCGTAATCATTTACTTAAAATAATTTCTTAATCGTGCGACCATGTGCTTCCTAGACTACTACAGATGAGAGTATTGTTCCATATTTCGAGTACATCTGCATCTAATGTGTGTCTATGAATAGTTAAATGCAACAGCGTCTTCTATTTATGTGGCAATTGTGTATGCTTCAAATCATCCTATCTTCTAATAACCAGGGTGTAGATATGGAGATGTTATTACGGAGGGTTTAGAGAGAATCCGCAATCGGATACATGCCTTTGTTAAAGCACAGGATGCTGCCGTTAGTTCACTGGTATGGCCACAGATGCACACTGCATTAATTTTTACTCTTTTATACGTAGAGCATATTGAAAGATGCTTTTTTAAAATTAGTATAAAGTTTAACATTTTCCACATTTCAGAATCAACTGTGAATCATTTTTCTACAAAATATTCAAATTTTCTAAGAAAATATACAGGGTGGTTGAAAAGGGCACCAAAATATATCTGCACATAAACCATTGCAAATCAAATAATCCTCTTTTTGTTTTCTTGATACCTAAGGTTTGGAGGGTTATTAAATATGAGGTTTTTAAAGGGGACAATAAAGGCTTTTTCAATTTCTCAAATATGACGAATCGGTTTTACTTTTTCTTTGTAACCGAATTAGATATCTGATTTTCTTAATGTAATATTACCTTTGCTACGGTTTTTCCTATTTTTATCACGCCACTTGTGATTTGTTCACGAAATGGTGGCTTTTCTATCTTTTTCCATCCTTTGATAGCATTGTCATTTCCATTATCTTTAGCCACCAAATCTCCCAGATGTATGAACTGCACGAGAGACTAACTGCTGTGCAATTTGGTGTACAGATGAAATATTTACATGAAATGTGATAGAGGTGGGTGGCCACCTCCCACCAAAGTCCCCTCGGTCAGATGTCAAATGTTCTTTTCAATAATCTATAATATCACAAAAAATAGCAAGGATTCTTTATTATAAAATCACGCAGTTAATGGTTGATGACACGTTAGCTCTCCGAATATTGAGGATAGTGTATAACCACTAGCAAGCTAGCTAAGGTGTGTTGTGTGGCGATTAGTTACACTGTCTATCGGTTCGATTTCCAGCTCCGACACTGGCAATGTTGGTGGATAATGGATGTTGTTTGTGTTTTATTAATTGTGTAAGCTCTTTGCGGACGGCCTAGGCTTTGAGTTTAGGGGTAGTCTAATATGTGTGATGTGTTATATTAAAACTTACAGTTTCGTTCAATAATAATGACATAATATTGAGGAGTTAAGATGGTTTTTGTTTTATTTTTTATTTATTTATTTTATTCACTTATTTAACGTCACCGACGCCATATTTCTTTGAAGAGAGTAACCCATTCAAAGACTAACCGCAATCTGAGTTGCTTAGCATTTCGTATTGAAATACAATATATCCAAGATCCATCTACGCTCCTTGTTTTATTTATATATTAAATGAGATATTTTGTCAGTGTCCAGTGTAAAATCTACAATTTTAACAAAATTAACTTGAAAATTATCCTTAATGATATTACTGCCTATAAGTTTTCAAACTTGAATATTTCTCGTATAAGCTTCAATGTAACATTAGTATACCTAGTTATAAAACAAAAAAAACTGAAAGAAAGAGTCGTAAATAGTGCCTCAAACTACGGAAAGTTCCTGAAACGATGTTCATTTCCTCGTTGAGTTACATCCTTTCCTTTCTAAATTTCAGAAATTTGATAAACTTACAAATCATTGTATTATATGAGTTTCCTTTGGGAGAAAGACAGAGGTTTTCTGGAAACTTCATATTATACAGCAAGAGTACTTTAATAATTTCTTTACAACTGGACAATCAATTGAAGAACTATAGCGGATCTAAACAAATTGAATATTGAAATGGGGACAGTATTAAAAGTTGTGAATAGTACGGTGTAATATAAACAGTGCCTTGAGGATTTTTGTAGAATATGTAAAAGGTACAACGCGTTTGATTTTTCAAGGCTGTCTCACCAAAACTGATTTTCGATGCCATTTTTCCAAAACCGCGTCGGAATCTCGGAGGGTGGACGGTGCAAGATTAAGATGTTGACACTTTTAGGACGATGAACCTTCTTTTCTGTTATTGTATTCTTCGCAAGTGCAAAAGTGAAGAGTATATTGTATTTTATTGGCATTTTTGGTCTGAGTAGAGCATTCAACTGCACTGCATAGTGCCAGCGCCAGCGTATATTCAATTTTCATTTCATTTTAAAACAATCTTGTGTTGCAGTAGGACTTCAAGGAGAGGCATATTAAACGTTCTCTCGTTTAAGCGTACTGTTTATATAAAGAGCTGTATTGTTTTCATATTTACAATTTTTAGTTTTTTTTTTTTATATTAGGTGGTTTCGAATGTATTTTTTATATATTTTTACATATAACCCTATGTATTCTCTATTCCGGGTGATGGCATTGTTTATATAAAAATGCATAAAAACTTGGTTTCTGGTATTTTCCGTCGTTTGCCGAAGGCAAGTATTATAATAAAAAAAGTACACCTAATAAGTCTGAATAGAAAGGGAGTTTTTTATGAATACTTTTATAGATTCCTTGCCTCCCTCGTTTACCGAAGGGACGAATTGTAATAAAATAAAAATACTATTCCAGATTTCTTAGGATTTTCACATTTCAAATAAAAAAATATAGTTCTTTTAATCCAATTGCTTAGTTTGTCTCACTATTTGCGCTATATCTAAAACACTGCTTAACTAAGCAAAATAATATTTGGCAGATAGTTAACGCTTACTACCATAAAAGAATCCTGGTATATTTTGAGTGAAAAATGTAGAGGTTAGACACTTTAAAAAAATTAAAATAATGTTACGGAATACAATAATATTTGGTTAGTAGTTGGCACAACTGTCAAGAAAACCACTACAGTTCTAGTGGAAACAAAACAATCCAGGGTGGTCACCGAAAAGAATGATAAATAAATAAAAGTTTCCAAATTATGAAGGAAGTGTTGTATAAATACGTTTTTAAAATTTTTCAGAATTCGAAAATTCCTATTGATCAAATTTTATACTCTAAAACTACCGCGTCTACATGACGCCTATTATATGTAGTACCGTTGCACATTTTTTATATACATTATGTATAATCTTGGGCAACGTCACGTATGCGTTGTTTTGAAAATTTAAAAATAGATTTTCTCTAATGAAACATTAACAAATAATCTTCAAAGAAGTGTTGTAAGTTCAAAAATTCTTTGCAACGGTCCTAAATAGAATTACAAAGAATAGTGTTACAAATTACAAGTATCTTACCGGACTATGTGAGGAGCCCATCCATGTTCCGTCTATTTTCTATATTAGACTGGCAGGGTAAGAGGTAAAAAATGCCCGGCGTTATTAGCATGAACTTTGCCACTTTAAAAGTAAAGTAATACAACCTGAAGCTTTTTAACTTTGCTAAGCGCAAACTGACAGTAATTGATCGCCCACCACTTGTAAGTTACAAAAGCCCAAGCCGAGGGTGTGTATACATTTTTTATCATGTATGCCAATAATTATCAATCAATCTGTCATTGAATGTGAATGGAAACATGTCAACGGATGTACTACAAATGAATTTGCGAACGTTATTTGAACAATCTTTCGAATTTACTCGATTGGAAAAGACAATGACGTACTTGAATGCTATAGTTGTTTTGCTTTGATTTAGATATTTTGAGAGTTTCAGTGTAAATTTGTTCTGCACACATATCTATATAATTGAGGCTGAATTTGTTAGGGTACATGTTTTATATAATAAATATCTTCTCCCTTAGTAACTTTACCGAGTGCTTGCTACATATTTGAGAAATAGACTAAATATTAGTGTCATTGTTGTATAAAAAGCAATTACAAGGATTATTTAATAATAGTAATTTTGTTCAAACGGATTATGTATCGTTTTGAATGTATCTGATAAGAAAGAAAAAAACTTGTAGAGCTTTTTGGTGGCTTATTAATTCTTAAAAAGTTAAGAACCTGTTACATTTCAAAGGCAATGTATCAGAAATTGATATTATATTTTCAGCGATGTCATTGATTAGGCTTGTTAATATACTAGAGCGATTAGAATTAAGATCAAGAAAAAAAAATAGATAATTTCATGATTTTTTCATATTAAATAATATTCCGGAATGTATTACTCGCATCGTAACAAAAAAATGTACTAAATTTTTTGCAATTCAGAAAGAAAATGACAAATACTTTGTCAATTTGTTGATCTGCGAAAAAACTAAACGCATCAAATGCAACCCTAAAAAATAATTGAAGATACTTAAAAATAATAGTGTGTAGATTGGTAATATCAGTTATATAGAACAGCTACATTTTAAAATTTGCTACACCTCTCTAAGCTTTTTATGTGAATCTGGACCAGTCTCTGCCATAAACATGAGGGGAAAAAGGTGTTTTGGGATCTTGACGCCTTCGGCAGAAATGAAAATCACAATTTTAGTATCAACTCAATTATTTCCATTTGTTTGTAATAAATATCATTTATGTAGAACAATTGCGACTTTGCTGCACCTGTGTAACCTTTCTATGTGAATCTGGACCATCTCTGAGATAAAAACGGAAAAAAAGGTAATGTGGTTCGTGATCCTGGCGCCTTCGGCAGAAATTGAAATTACAATTTAGCTAACCCGATTAATTCCATTTGTTTGTAATTACACTTATACAGGGTATTAGACGTTTCTTGGGATCTGTTGAGTTTAGAAATTTGAAAAAAGGTCTAAGGGAGTTTTTGGATAGGGCGGATCTGACGAAAATATTTTCATGCATGTGTTATTTCCGCTTACACCGATATATCACCTAACTTTGTTATTTTAAATGAAACACCTATAGTTTATTTCATATTTGGATTTCTTATAAAATTTTATCTTGGGTGTATGTACCGTAATATACCCTTAAACCTACCAGTTTTCGAGATAATTAATATTTTTGAAGATTTTTGACGGTTTCTACTCTTCCGAAGAAAAATCGATAACTTCTATCATGTAGTCGATATAGAGATTTTCTTTTCAAACTCATACTCACTCCTATGATCTAACAAAATAGTTGTCCTACATTTTCACAATATCATACGGGTATTTTATTTTCACAGTCAAACATTGTTTTAGTTAGAACGTTGAAAAGTTAATTTTTTTAAGTGGAACCCTCTGTATATTTTCTGAGAATTTAATAGGGCGTTGAATTCTGCATCGATTGATATTAGCATTCCCTATAATCTATCTCTCTCGGTTTCTTTATTATGGTCGATTTTTTGTAAAATGTAGATATCCAGTCAGCACTGTACAATGCGCATATAGTTACATACATAATAGGCAGTGAAAAATTTCGGAATGTTTTGTTTTTATCAATATAAACACCGTGTTAGTGTTGCCGAGTCGTGGCGATAGTACAGGAACGTAATATTTGTTCACATAGAACAGATTTCTGTAAGCATGTGATTCTACGTCTTCAACAGAATCATGATTTTTTCAAAAGAATTATTTGAACTGACGGAGCTAAATCTTCCAAAAAAGAAATTTTAACAGACGAAATGTACACCACTGGCACAACAAAATTTTCAGCCGATGCGAGAATGAAATTTCCAGGAAAAATTTAGTCTTAAAAGTTTAAGTATCATATCTAAGAGGAGAATTTAAATAGCAATAAATACGTGGAAATTTCGTGAACAGTAGTTTTTACTTTGATAATTTGCCCTTAAGTATTTATAATTCTATTTCTTATCAAATGGATGGTTGCTGTCCACATGGTACATGGGAAGCGTATTACGAATTAGTAGCACCATTCGAAGATAGGTGGTTTGGCTACCGAGGATCTTGGAGATGGCCAGCAAGGGTTACTGATTTGACCCCCTTATACTTTTCCCTTTGGGTTAATATCAAAAATATTGTTATGTGTTTCCGCCCCTTTAGGAAACATCCGGTATGAATCCGTGGGCTCTGAATAATTTTAACAAGGGGTAAACCACTAACACTTTATTTAATAATTTACTGATTATACAATACTTCAAAATAACCTTTACATTTTGTTTACTTGATATTTAACCTCACTTTTTCGCTATCAATTTCATTTTAATAAACTTCCCCCTCTGCGCCGGTAATCGCGCCTTATATACTCTGAAATTGCCTCTAGATCCATCCAGAACCAATCAAGAATCTTCTTCTACCACAGTCTAGAAAACTCTATCTCTTTCTTCAAGTTTCCAGTCACTAATAGGCATAGGCGTATCAATCTCCAGTTTCCAGGGGGGTGTAATACATAACAATATTGTTTATGCCACCCCGGTTACTACCAAAGAAGATCTGAAGAATAGGAGAGTACAGACTGCATTTCAACGAATAAATCACCACGAAATTCGCCGAGCCATTGTAAGTTCCATACATTCCAGGATATTGGCTGATCTAGAGCAAAGTCGCGGGCATTTTGAACAGTTGTTTCATTAAATATTTATATTCAACGTGTTCATATTTATTTTGTAAATTTTGTTGCAAAGTATTTGTTATAAATCTAATATAAAATGATCTCTTGTTTTTTATGTTATTATCTTGATAATAAACAAATAATGATCAATTATCTATATGATTATTCTCGTTTATTATAAAAGGGAACCAAGTTATGGCTTGTATTGCCTACTAACAAACAGTGCTGACCTTTTATGTAAATTTTACAAAAATTGACCATAATGCAAAAAAGCAAGAGAGATATATGGAATGCTAATATCAATCGATGCAGAATTCAACACACTCTAATTAAATTTTCTGAAAACATACATGGGTTCCATTTGAAGAATTTGACTTTTGGACGTTTGAACTAAAATAACGTTCGACTATGAAAATTATGTATGATATTGTGAAAATATGACACCTTTTAGACAGATTATAGGGTACTTGTATTAGTTTGAAAAGAAAATCTCTAAATCAGCTACATGATAGAAGATATCTATTTTCCTTTGAAAAAAAATCTCCAAAAATATTAATTATCTCGAAAACTGGTAGGTTTAAGGGGATATTATGGTACGTAAACCCAACCTAAAATTTTACGAGGAATGCAAATATGAAATAAAATGTAGGATATTTAATTTAAAATGAAAAAGGAGGTGATGCATCCGGTGTAAGCGGAAGTAACACATGCATGAAAATATTTTCGTTAGATCCGCCATATCCAAAAACCCACTTGGACCAATTTTTAAATTTCTAATCTGAACAGATCCCAAAAAACGTCTAATACCCGCGTTACGTGAATAATTCTGTATATAAAAATACTCAGTTTGTTGACCTGCGAAAAAATTAAACCCTTCAAATTGAACCCCAAACAGCAATTGAAGTTACTTAAAAGTAATGGTGTGTAGATTGGTAATATCAGTTATATAGAACAGCTAGATTTTAAATTTTACTGCACCTCTCTAAGCTTTCTTTGTGAATCTGGACCAGTCTGCCATAAGAATGGAAAAAGGAAATTGTGTTTTGTGATCCTGGCGCCTTCGGCAGAAATTGAACTATTAATTTTAGCCCACTCAATTACTGCCATTTGTTTGTAATATGATTTATGTAGAACAATATTTCTAATTTTACCGCACCGCTCTAAGCTTTCTATGTGAATTTGGACTAGTCTCTGCTATAAAAATGGAAAAAAATTAAAGTGTTTTGGGATCCTAGCGCCTTCGGCAGAAATTGAAATTACAATTTTGGCCAACCCAATTATTTCCATTTGTTTGTAATATACTTAATTTATATGTTTAAAAGTGAAGTATTATTTGTTTGCTTTAATTGTATTGAAACATATTCTTTATAGGATTTTGCAAACATTAGAAAAAAAAAACTATCTATGGGAACTAAAAGAAAAGCTATGTGTAAAAATATTAATGAAATCTTTGCATTCTTTGGATAACCTGAAGCTAGCAAATTAAAATTCCATAAATGCATTTGTATAATTTCTTATTTGAAAATTCTCATTCAACAACTAGCATCCACACAGTCCCCTACGACCATGCAGGTTAAACTAGTATCTACATAAGCCCCTACGGTATATGAAGATTCAGTTAAAAATGAGAACATAACATGCCAAAAAATCAATGATTAATGTGTTTCGTGATCCTGGCGCCTTCGGTAGAATTTGAAATCACAATTTTAATCAATCCAATTATTTCCGTTTGTTTTGTTTATTTAGAAATAGGAGTAACGAATAAATTTATACCAAGTATTGTTCGCTCTTATTATATATAAATATAATTTCTTCAATTAACATGATTATTGGAAAAAGTATTCAATTGATATAAGCATTAATATGTCGACAAATATAAAAAAATACCCAAGTGCAACTTCTCTCTTCTTGGCACAGTCTTGGCAAACATTTTGTGACCGATGAATTGTCTAGTTAGTCCACCTTTCATGTATGGCACGTTTGACACAATCACGCCAACTATCGTTATTATCTGTTAGGCGCCATCAACAGTTTTATTTTCTATCCTCTTTGGTTGATGTAGCCAAGAAATGATAGAATGCGGAAGAATACGATGGAGAGCCGTTTGAGGGGTGTATTTCTTAGAGAATCGAGTTGATGGTGCGCGATGAACTGTCCAACGAATTCGTAATAAATATCTCCATACACACATCTCATAAACATCAATACATTGTTTGTTTGCGTCCCTATCGGTATATATTTCAAGGATGTAAAGATGTAGAAAACTAAGCAAGTCAGATCTTTGTCATATAAGTCATCCTTTTTCTTCAGTTTAATAAGGTAGAGTTTGTTTGAAACTCCAAAAGCATGCCAAATATAAACTGTCTAAAAGTTATATATTGTATATATTTTCATACTGTAGTAAAATTCTACAATTTTCAGTATTTCAGTTTATTTCCTTTACTTCGAAGGTAATGTAGTGGTTAACATTATCACGCTTTGGATTGTTTCCTTTCGTTTTTGAGTAATTTCTGTGATTGAGCTAAATCTCAGACGGCTAGCACCTCTACCGCTTGTCAATAGAGCTGCATCTTAGTGCCCGCATTTCTCGTCTCTAAAACAAGTTTGTCAAATATCAACTGTCTAGCTATATTGAAGTTAAGAGCACGAGAGTTTTGGCAAGGCTACGATTAAAATTAAAATAATGTCTTGTTAAGTTTTCATGGAAATGTTAAATCATTATATTATCCTCCATGCATCCAAAAAATGGTACAGATTGATGTTTCTGTATGGATATTCAGTTTGTTAAAATACTTGCGTAGGTGCCAGTGTCTTGTAACTCTCCACTACCCATGTCAACTTTTTATTCTCTAGTTTGAATAGGTTTCCCGTCAACGATATGTTTGAGAAGTTTAGAATGCTTCTAAATAAAATGAAATTCGATTAATTTAGAGTGTCATTTGAGTGTATCATAAAGAGATGTCACTGGGGATAATAGTCACAATAATTGCTAAGGTCACATCATAGAAGTCAGTTAAAATCTCGAACGTCATAATTACGATGATTGTTATAGGCTACTGACTATGTGATTGAATAAGGAATTAAGTCGTTAAAGGTATTTTATTGTTTCATATGTTCAATTGTACCCGAAAGATGATAATTCCCCAAACTGCTATTAAATTTAGGCTTGGATTTTTGAGAACATAGTAAATTTGTCCACTTTTTAGTTTTTAAACTATAACTCAAAAACAATACATTTTTAGTATATACACATAGTACGATTTCTTATAGAGAATTAAATTTCCTATCGAAATGGCATTTCACTTAATTTTTTTAAACAAAATAAATAAAAAAAAACTATTTAAACAAACCGAAAAATTTGAATTTTTTTGTTTTAAAAAAAATTTTGTGCATAACTTTTTTCTGAGTGGATTTAGGTATAGGCATTGGTTCACAAGAAGGAAAGCTGACGTAATTCCCGTCAAAATGGTGACCGATAAAAGTGTTTTTGATAAACATTGTCAAATTTACCTACTTTTTTACGATTTTACCACTTTTTACATGTATACCATGTTAATTTAATTTTTACCCCCAAAAATTATTTTTATTCAATACAAACATTATTTTTGGTTTATCAATGATAATGATAAAGCTTTTGTTTAAAGTTTTAATATTCATATGGTCTTAGACATAAAAAACTTTAATGTTGTAGTAATTTACAGCTTTTTTAAAGATCCATTTTTTCCTGAAAATTACGTGTCTATTATATTTATCCCATAATGTTTTATTGAATATCAATATCTTCATTAGCATCGTTTTCGACATCTTCCGTAACTTCTGAAACTTCAGCGTTTTCACAATTTAAGCCCATACATTCTTTGCAGAACACTGAACTGCTAATTCCTAATTTTCTGCAGCCGCAATTTCCTTGACAGCCTTTTATGCACCCGCAAAATATTTGCTCCAGTAAAGTCTGTGGTGCAGGAGGGTTGGGTTGTGCTAGTTGGCATTAATCCATTTTTAGGTTCTTTCCAACCCCACTGAAAAGGATTTAAAATATTTCCTTTCCACTGTTGAATTTGGTGTTTAGTGGCATCAGAAGCTGGTGGCAAACGGGCTAGAGAAAATTTTGTGCTCTTCGATAATCTTTGAAAATCTTATAAGCGACAGATATTTAAACTGCTATGCAGAGAAATTACGATGTGTTCGGATGCGAAACTGATATCATCAGGACTTGCATTATTATTCATAAATACTTCCAAATATTTTTCTAAAGATAGAACATTTTTATTGATAAATTTTATGAATTTTAACTTTAAGAACTTGTTAGTTATATAATGTGAATTAATAAATAATACATACAAACAAATAATAAACAAGTAATAGATATGTAATTTTCAAAAAAAGTATCTTTAAAACATCTATAAATTAGTACAACATTAAAGTTTTTATGTCTAATATCATATGAGTATCAAATACCTTTATCATCATCATTGATTAACCGAAAATAATTTTTATATTGAATAATAATGATTCTTGCAAGTAAAAATTAAAAATAACATTTATTACGATTTTACCATGTTTTACCTTTACATGGTAAAATCGTAAAAAAGAGCTAACTTTGAACGACTGTGTATTAGCCAATTTTTATTAAAATACTTGATTGTTGACTTATTTTGTGAAGGAAAAGTTTTTTGACTTTATAAAGTGCCGTTTTGATAGGAAATTTGATTCTCTACAAAAAATCGTATTATGTGTAGATACTAAAAATGCATAGTTTCTGAGTTTTAGTTAAAAAATTGAAAAGTGGACAAATTTACTCCAAGCCTAAATTTAATAGCACTTTGTGGATTTATCATTTTTCGGGTACAATTAAACATACATATGAAGCAATAAAATACCTTTAACGAATTAGTTTCTTTTATCCCTGTTTTTTTCGACATAGTCAATAGCCTATTATTTGAGTATTTGAAATTGAAACCAAGATGCTTATAGTTTTACAAACATAATTTGTTTTGCTGTATATAAATAAAATTCAGAGAGTTTGATAATATAATATCGGTTGTATAGAACTGCTCTGCTTTTAGTTCCGCTATGATCCGCTAAGTTTTCTATGTAAATTCGGGTCAGTCAGTGAAACTGAAAAACGAATGTAGTCTTGTCTGATCGTGGCGCCTTCGGCAGAAATTAAAATTGTAATTTCATCCAACCAGATTGTTTTTATTATTTGCCTCTTTATTTTCAATGGTAAAAAAATTAGAATAACGTTTTCCCAACAGATGTTATTCGTTTCCAATCTCTCTCTGTTGCAGACATGAAACATAAAAAAAAAAGTGTTGTGCGATCCTGGCGCCTTCGCCAAAAATGAAAATGGAGATTTAATTATTTCTGGTACTTGTTTTTTTATTATTTTAATAACTAATATTAAACTTGTTTAACAATAATTGTTGTCCGCTGCTATTAATCACAAACTGTGAATATCGTTTGCTACAGATGCCACAACAATTGTTATAATGGAGATTTCATTTATTTTTGCCTGCAAAGGCTACAACCAGACAATGAAAGAAAATATTAAAAATTGTCTTTTTTAGTTAATTGACATCCGTATTGAAAACGATCATTTGTTCAATTTATATAAGTAGAAGTACGTCGAGTTGCATAAAAAATAAATAAATGTATATTTTTTTTTAAAACAATGGTTTTATTTTAAATCTGAATTGATCTAAAAAGTAGAAAATAATTTTTATTCAGGGATTAAATTACAAAATGACGAAAAAGAAATAAAAAGAGTAGAAAGTTGTTATTCTTCGTCAAGTTATCTAAAAATACACCTTGTTTTTTCTAATTTACCTCAATTTTGTCAGTTAACAAAGTAGGAACTAAATATTTGTTTATAACAGTTGCGGGGCAATAGCTGCAATTTTTTTTCTGGAGTTTGATCTAGACAGCAAACGAACAGAATCCACAAAGTTTCGTGAAAGTCCATTTATTCGGTAAACTTCTTGGTCAGAAATGCTAATTTGCCTACACCAACAGATTGTTAGCTAGAAATCGATTATACATGTCAAATTTACAGGACGCTTAATGATAAGTACGGACGTCAGTGATGGTTTTTTCTTTCGCTCTATTTAAGTCAGTTTCAGATATACTGATAAAATCATGTTTTAGAATTTGATTGACCATCGCTGTCAGTCAATGCCGCTGTCTTGGTAATTCTGCTGTTCAACTTCGATATGATTGAAATCCTTACAATTTTCAAAAGCTTTTATTTAACTTGCTTTGTTGCCTGTTTGCCTGTCCGTCTGTCTGCCTGTCTGCTACAAATCTTCCAATCAATATTTCGACTAGTTCTTATTAAGCTAATGCTTTGAAATTTTGCATACGTATGTAGGTCCGGTGACACTGCAATATGGTATATCTAATATTGTTCTAAATCCAATGTGGTGGACGGCCTAGGATGGCGGATTACCTTTCCATAACCCCCGTGACATAGGTATCAAATGAAAGGGTTTTGTCTGTCTGTAAAATAAGTAGAAAATAAAATTACATACAGTGTGATCCACTTAAGATCGCAATCTCTGTATACCCGTTATTGATGCTTGATTAACTTCAAACTTTGGTGGTGAGACAAGATCTATAAGGTGATTCTTTGAACTTAGTAATATGTGATACATGTCAATAGCGTGCGATTTTAAGGGCGTTTGAAAAGTCGATTTTTCACAAAAAAATAGCGATTTTTTTAGAAAAAAACTAGTAAGGTATTCTTAATCAGCATCTCTAGAAACCACTTTGTTCAAGATTGCATTGTGGTTGGTTCAAAGATGCTTGCGATAGTGACCGTCAAAAAACTTTCAACCAAATCTAATTTTTATCTGCAAAATGGATTCTTAAATCAAAAAACATATTCTTTATTTCTTGTTCAATCGCGAATATCTCAGAAACGGAGGAGCGGAAAAAATTGAAAGAATTGTGTGTCCATTATGTGTCTATTCCAAATCATTCACGGAAATTTGAATAATGTACATTAGGCAGTTTTGAAGTTCTGCTAAGTTATATTGAAAAATGTCCTACTTTTTAAGGAAATTTTGACCATACAAGTTTTAAATCCGTTATATCTTGGAAAATATGCCTATTATGCAAATAATACTTTAGATACCGATAAAGTATGGCATTTTTTCTACGAAGAAATTTTTCATAATTTTTTATTGTATAATTTTGCAGTTATTCTCGAAAAGGTGACCTCATGTTTATTCGGTTAATAATTGATGTATTTAAAAAAAATATAAAATAGTTAATTATATAAAATTTAAGCATTTCCAGAAAAAATAATTGGTTTATATGAAAAATTAATTGAGTTATCCAGTGCCATAGATAATATTATTGCAAATTTGCAATAATATTTTCTATGGCGCTTAATAACTAAATCAATATTTGATATATACCAATTCTTTTTTATGAAAATGCTTACATTTTATATAATTAACTATTTTACCAATTTTTTTTTATATTCATTAATAAATATCCGAATAAACATGAAGTCACGTTTTCGAGAATAACTGCAAAATTTTACATTAAAAAAGTGTGAAAAAATGTCCTCACACAAACAATGCCATGCTCTATCGGTGTCTAAAATATCATTTACATAGTAGGCATATTTTTCAAGATATAATGAATTTAAAACTGGTATGGTCAATATTTCCGCAAAAAGTAGGACATGTTTCAATATAACTTAGCAGAACTTCAAAACTGCTCAATGTACATTATTCAAATTTCAGTGAATGATTTAGAATAGACACATAATGGTTGTATAATTTTTTCAATTTTTTCTGCCCCTCCGTCTCTGAGATATTCCCGGTTAAAGTGTGGGGTCAATACATTTGAATCGTATATTAGTTTGAATTGATTTTACGACAAGACAATAATTTATTTAATAAGGCAAAAATTCTAATTCATACATACCTGCCGTTTTTTTAACGAAGAATCTTCATTAAAGACTAAAGTAATCCATGAAACAAAAGTTATTGTAAGTGACAATTTATAGTTTTATTTTTTTTTTTCACTTTTTTTATTATTCTTTATTTTTTTAACTTTTTTTAATTATTTTTTTTATTTATTTTGTTGTAAGATCAATTGAGCCTAGTTGTATGATACAATGCATTGTTCTGAACAAGAAATGAAGAATGCTTTTTTTTTAATTTGAGAACCCATTTTACAGATAAAAATTGGTTTTGGTTCAAGAAATTGTATTTTTGACGGCCACTATCTCAAACACCTTTGAACCCACTACGATGCAATCTTGTACAGAGGGGTTTCTAAATGTGCTGATTAAGAATACCTTATTAGTATTTTTCTGAAAAAATCGCTAATATATTTTTTTGAAAAATCGACTTAAAATCGCATGCTACTGACATGTGTCACATATTACTAAGTTCAAGGAATCACCTTATCGATCTTTTTCTACCACCAAAATTTGAAGTTAATCAAGCATCAATTAACGGGGTATACAGGGGTGTTGCGATCTTAAGTGGGTCACATTGTATACAAAGAATATTTCTAAAATCAAACTTTTGTTTAAAAAAAATGCACTAAAAAGTAAACAAATACAGGACGCATCTTATAGCAAAAAACAATTAATGAAATACTACTACCAATTAAATGACATATTAACGTAATAAACAACCTCAATGATATAGAAAATTCAAGCAAAACATGTTTTAGTTCGTTAATCTCGTCAAAACACCTAACCGAATATACCTAACAAGTAAAAGTAAAGTGTAGAAAAATTTAATAATAATTGCAAGTAGTTCCTATCCAGTGTTATAAAACAGGCACAGAAAAACCTATGTTTTTTGCACTTATCTGACGATGGCTAATAAACCGAAACGTAAGAAAATATAATCATATTCATTTATACTGAAAGAAAAATCCAAAATGTGATTATTAGGGAGATATCCCCTCATTTGGCACTTTATTCTCCCCCACACTAATCTTAGATAGTCTTCACTCTTAACTTCGGAACCCATAAGAACAGATCCGATTTTGTTGAAACTTTTTAAAAAGTTTGCTATTTTGAATTATTATATCAGAAACGTTCCGGCTTGAATCAAAAGCTTTGATTAAATATCGAAAAAATTATTTTCTATTAATAATTTTTAATAATTCTTTAAGCAGCCGGGGGATTTTCTGATTTCAAATAATGTGATATAACAAACATTTAAAAGATATGTATTAAATCTGTTGGGGGTTCCGAAATTTTGACAATATTTTGGCGTTATTGACTCCATTAGTGTACTGCCACGAAGTTTCACGTTAGTAATATGGGTTCCGAATTTTTACAGTTTGAAAGTACGCTAATTTTATGAATAATCCACTTCAATTTTGCAGTAGTTTATGTTTTCTTAAATTAAAAATGCCCTTTGCCTCGAGCACTTTGTACGACAAGAAATAATTAATTTAAAATAGTCAATTTACTGTATAGAATTGGTATGTATCTCAACGTGTACATCGTATTGAATTAGGCAATTTTAGCTTATCTAGCAGTCCATTCAATTTAAACTTCCTCTGTATGTTACTTGATGGCAGTGACCAATTTAAGTCCGCGGACTCGACGGGAACACTAGTAATGCAATTCCCAAATCGTTCACGTTTTGCCAACACGGCGTTTTATGGTACTCAATTTTTCCGGGGTCGGGATATCGGGGCCAGGTGGCGTAGCTTTTTCAATTGAAATCGGAAACAAGTGCCGAACTACATCAGCAGTTTACATGCGGGACATACGTGTCGTTATTGCAACAAAAAATAGTGACCGTTCTTGCTGTAGATCAGTCGTTTAGAAGTTAAAAACGATGCGATGCCGTTAGAGCAAATTGAAAAAGCGTTAGGATATCAGATTGGCACGTATCGCTGATATGGAGGGTTTTCCGGGTATTTATTTGAACTAAATTCAACGTTATGTAACTGCTACGGCGATTTTGAATCTAATACGAGCAGTTCACACTACTTTATAATTTTCAGATAGAAAAATTGGCGTGTAATAAATAACCAACTCCAAATTTTTTTGTTAAAGTTTACTATATTTTTCCATTTTACTGCAGTATCGTGGTTGCTGGACTGCATTTTCCAGCACAGTTAATATACAATTATAATATCGGGTATTAATACTTTGCAAGGATTCGTAGTGTTAAGTAATTATATTTTAACAAACAGTGCAGGTAGACCCATCACATCAGGGCGCTAAATAAATATCTTTAAGAACGACAGGATTATTACAATGTTTATAGATTTCAATTCAATTTTAATACAGTTAATTTTCTATGTTATGTTGAATAATCTGAGACCTCCAGTTTATCTATTGACGGAAAATTCTTCTTATATTAAATGTCTTCCTGGTTTGACCGATATAACAGCTATTGCATTGTTCATATCATAAGAGAGTTCGTAATATCCTGATTTTTTATTAACTCCACATCCACGTAGTGGAGTGGAAGTATAGTAATCATTAAAAAAATGTCCAAATTTTCTTTGTTGAGATATGCTTAAAATGTCATAATACTTCTAAATTTTAAATTAGAACGAAAAAAAAAAATTGTTTATCGGACTTGAAATTTAATACACATATGTATCATGACGAGGTCTGGAACTAGATTATATCTTGCTGATTTCGGTGAAAGGTTGTGGATTAAATAGGGTTAAATAAGGAAAAATAAGTAAAGCACGCTGGTAGAAGTACAGAAATTTGGAATCTGGTGTATATACTAGAAGCTATGGCCTCTGATTTTTTCAAAATATCTTCTACCCCACCACCACCACCACTCTCGCTCTATTGCTAAAAGGGTTGATAAAATAAAATTGAGATATTCACGTAAAATTTGATACACGTAACTATTTATTATCAGGACATCTGGATCTTGATCATATTTTGAGAGGATTTCGTTGAAGGGTCGTGGGTTAATAGGAATAAATAGAGGAAAATAAGTACAGCAAGCTGGGATTCGGTGTATATACTAAAAGCCAAGACCTCTGAATGTTTTATATTTCTCAACCCCCACTCCATTATTAAAAGTGTTGATATAATAAAATTGAAATATTCACTTGAAATTTGGTACATATGTATCATAATGACATTTGGAATTAGATTATATTTCGAGATGATTCCGTTGAAGGGCTGGGGGGTTAAATAGGGGTAAATAAGGGAAAATAAGTAAAGCATGCTGCTAAGAGTACAGAAACTTGTAGTATGGTGTATGTACTAGAAGCCAAGGCCTTTGTTTTCTCTATACAAAATGTCACATTTAGTCTAGGAAATAGCGTGCAAATTCGACGATGAAAGGTTACCAGTTGGTAAACGAAGAGATCATATAAGTACCAAACTTTTTTCTCTCTGAAAATTTTTGGCATGGTGGGGGGATAGGGAAGGAGGGAACATTTTTTTATCAAATGGTTACCGATATCTGTACGCATAGGTATATGTACTTCACATACCCCAATTACGCTGGTATCAGTAATACTAGATTCGTAATATTTATAAATAATACGTTTCTGCTATTTTACAGAGTTTTTAATACCTATTAGATTTTCATTTCGTATAAATATTTTCTTTCAGCTGTTTAAAAATTGTGTTATATTTTAAATATAAGCAAACAAAACAACAAATATATTGGGAATTTCTTATTTTAATCAAGTTTCAGATTTACCTATCGTATAATCATTGAAACGTCTATCCGATTAAATTTAGCGCTAGTCGATGTTTAAGAACCTATGCTAATATTTATAGAAAACCCTTTCAGCGGCACTATACTTTGCGAATAAAGTTGAAACTTTTTAATCGAATTAAATCCTAGTGGCTCGTTTATCACCGCCGCCTGTGGCCTGATTTTGTTAGGTGAGATGGCGTAGTCGCGTTGTAATAATTTGTTTCGAAAAGTGTAAACTTTTCTGCACAAATAAAAAGTTTATAGCTGCGGCCCGTCCCCTGCATTTTACAAATTAACGCGCACACACGAGGAATTTATATATGTTGTAGGCGATGGGGTGCCCTTTATTTAACTTAATAATTATAGTGAAAATGTCCTTTTAATGCCCGGGATGTTTTTAATGTGGAACTTTTAGTTTTAACGTCGCTAATTAAATTAAAAGTAAAGTATTAATAGCTATGGATGTACGGTGTTTGCTGTAAACTTGGTCTTTCGAGCTGTGGTGTA
Organism: Stenurella melanura; assembly: GCA_963583905.1. Classification (NCBI taxonomy): domain Eukaryota; kingdom Metazoa; phylum Arthropoda; class Insecta; order Coleoptera; family Cerambycidae; genus Stenurella; species Stenurella melanura. The sequence goes on from OY757311.1 coordinate 123,035,594, forward strand.
TTTGTCAAATTATCATAGCAGACTGTAATAATTGTGGTCAGCAACTTATATAAATTACTCCACTCTTTTATGTTGATGATTTAGGCGTTGTTCTATGTGTTAACTCGCGAGATTGCTAGAAAATATAGCAATTGGGATGAAGGAATAAGCGAACATACGGTTGTTTAATGTTGGGAGGTATTTTTCACTATTTAATAACATAACGATTTATGCAAACAACAATTTTTCGGTCTGGTTTAATTGAGACTCACTTTTAAGAGGTGATTCTGCCTAGTAAAAAGGTATACAGTTTTTATGACAAAAAAATTAAATTCTGGAATATTTAATATTTGCTGGACAAATAAACATTTGAAACAAGTAAACATGAAAGTTTACTCCTACTCTCAGCTTCAATCAGGAATAACGGCCTAGGCCGTAGTAATCTGTTCCATTTGGAATTTTTCAATGTCGTGTGTTCTATTATCAAGTAAAGGACTGTTTCCTATGCGAGTAGCTCTTGCCTCTGACGTTTTAATATATTGTTATGATATTGGGATATTTTATAATTAAGCTAAACTTTGCAACAGAAAGGTCTAAATTACAAAATAATTGATTCATAATGACAGCAATAAAGTGTTCATTAATAAAGATTTGCCAAAATAGCAACTCATAACGTAAATTAAAAATAGTAAATTAGAACGTTTAAGCCAGACACTACCTCATCGCAGAACATGAGAGAATGTTGCACGTGACCTCGTACAACGGTACTAAGTTTCAATATGGTAAGGTGAAATGGTAGAAAGAAGGGCTCATACAAAATGTATAGGCAATAGTAACGCGTAGTAGTAATATTTGAATTGTACTGAATACCAATTAATTTTAATTTTAATATTTTAAATATTTAACATACCTGATATTAAAAAAGGATATTGGTACATCGTTTAGCTTACAAAATGCTTATGGAACAATATTAAGTAGTTAAACATAGGTAGTATCCTACCAGAGTGCATAGATGTAGTTGGAACTCAGCGTAGAACCTACAAAATACAAAATAAACATTTAAAAAATAATGTATTCACAAAGAAACATAAAATACAAATGTAATAGGCTATGAAAATGCTTAATTAATAACGTTTTAACTATAAAAATCAAATGGGAGACCTAAACTCAGTGACTTTATAAGATAGTGAAAAACTCTCCCGCAGCTAACGTAAAGTTATATAAAATACGAATTTCAAGCCTCGTAATGAGTAAAATCAGTGATAAGATTATAAAGACTTACCAAGTGTATGTAACCACACATCAAGCACTGGAATGTGTTGATTTTTAATAGTAGAAATTTTATAAAATGTTTGGTAGTAATCTTTGGTTAGGACTTTCTCCATAAAAGTTGCATAAAACATTTCAATTAAAGAGTTTATGTAAGTTTATTCATTTTGTAATTATAGAGACCACTTTGTAGTTTGATCTGATGTAATAGCATATTTCGAATACCATACCCAAGGACTGGTACATAGCATTGCATCGTAGGCATACCTGAAAAATGCATGATTATAATTATTATTGTTATAAATGTTAAAAACGGTGTTTATATGATTTAAAACGATAGTAGGTGATTAGATTTTAAGTTAAAATGGGAAAAGTAAAGTATTTTTAGCAGTTTTAAGCAATTGTGAACAATTTTACGAAAATTTATCGAAATTACTAATAAGACTCCTAGAGACATGCATGGGGTATCAAAATGTTCAGAAGAAGGTCAGAAAGATTAAAACATAATCAGAGTAAAGATTTATTCAGTAAATTGCTAGAAAATTCAATATAAAAAATATAAATTTTAAATATGTCAAAACTAGATTGCTTTGGTTTTTAGAAATGTCACATCTAAGCCAGTAGAATTTAAGGATTAAGAAAAAAAGGAGGGTTGTTCAAGCGTGGGTACAGAAAAGACGCCGTTTATTGAGCTCCACAAAAGTTTACAAAATAAACTAAATTTAAACAAAATTTCCTTAAATCAAATGTAAAGTGAATGTTTAAAAGTATCCATAAAGTACGTGGAATACGTCAAATATAATCTTAGGAGCAAAAAGGCATCCGAAGGTAATCAAATACCATTTCGTAAAATTTGAAGACATAACCCTACTTTTTATAAATAATTTATGTAAATCTTATACAAGTGAGCAGTTTCTCACAAAATATTGGTAATTTGTTACTTACGTTAACAAATAAAGTAAAGTTCGGAAGTGTATCCGTTAAAACACAGTGCATAATTCGTCGTAAAACAAATCTGACAAAAACGCAAGAAATCAAGCAGCCATTCACAGATCTGCAGTATTGACAGAGTAGCGGGTCTACATCTCAGGCCGGAAAGTTGGAAGCAGCGATCTCTACATCCAGGACGGAGTAAGAATAAAAACACTGATCAAATTTAAGCTTAAATTCGCAAATAAAAGGGAAAACTAAATTTAGCAAAAGTTGCAACAAATATCTTTTCAAATCAAAAAGGTCGATTAGTTTTAAATTTTAGAATAGTTATTATCTCACATTTTCATTTATACTTTTCTTTAAAAAAGGGGTGTGGGGCGTAAAAACTTTTCGCTTCACCTGGAAATAACCTATTTTTATTCACAGTCTAAACAAATCGAATTCACTTATTTTCGCCAAAAATTGAAGGGGGCCGAAAACCGGCCTTAGGGACCCTCATCCTCCGTAAGAATTAATAATATTAATTATATCGGGTCCTGAAATTGGGTTTGATGCCTTCAATGTGATACTAATAATAAAACGAGGGCAATTAGAAACGTTCGGGACCTAATATACATCTTTTTGAATGTTTTGTATTAGTATTTAATTAATATTTCCATTATGACTAAATTTATAACCATAGTTATATTGTATTATTATTTTCTGCAGAATTTTGTGATAAAATATAGAGTGCTCCATTTAAAAGTTCAATGTCAAGATCATCTTCGGTTAAATCGAAAGTTGTAAATTTTGTTTTAATGTAACATGATTCGCATTAACTTTCCATGAAGAAAGTTTCCAGTGACCTTTCATCTAAAATTTATTTTAAAATAGTTCCACGAATTTTAGTTTTCAAAAAATAACAGCATTTAAACTCAAATTTCTCGAAAACGGTTGGATTTTCTAATATGTTTTATATAACAAAAGATTGGAAATTAAAACCTTTTTTAAATGTCCTCCATTTCAAAGTGCTTGTTATCAAAAAAATTATTTGCAGCACAGCGCCATCTACACCTTAACACATTATAAAATGATTTGTATCCGAAACTGAAACCATTTATACATTATAGAAGTTGGCTCTTGCAGAACTCAAATATCTATATTTTCAGAGATATTACACCTGAGAGTTTTTACTGGTGCACCCTGTATGTTGCACTCCTACTTAATCTTAAAACATGATGCCTAAATTTGGTTATAATTTAAATGCTTAGTTTCTTCAACAATAATTTCTTCAATAAATTATTCAATAATTCCTTACAAACTTATGATTTGGATAAATGCAAGGTTTATATTTAAATTAACATCTCTGCATTTACGATCATGTGCCCTTATCATCTTAAGGAAGTCGTTAGAAAAGATTTTATGTAAATCGAACTATTTTGCATCATTATTAAGAGAATACTTAATTAAGTAGTAACCTTTTGTTTTTAAATTGCTTCCAATTTCACTAATACCTGTTTAGTGAATACTTACTTCCCTCTAACCAATTTAAGGGTATTTTATGAAAGTGTTGTTTATCTTAAAGACGCCGTAACATTAATACTATTAATATCATGAAAGCAAAGGAACCATGTCCATTTGACAGAAAGAAGTTGAAAGCATTTGAAAAACAATCTTTTTCTCAGATAACTATTGAACTACAAATATTCACTTTACGCCACGCAATCGTAGGGGCCCGCTCGATCTGCGTGGAGTGGTAACTAATATACGATTCAAACGTATGACCCCTCACTTTAACCGTGAATATCTCAGAAACGGAAGAGCGGAAAAAAATTGAAAAAATTATGTGTTCATTATATGTCTATGTACATTATTCAAATTTCAGTGAATGATTTAGAATAGACACATAATGAACACATAATTTTTTCAATTTTTTTTGCTCCTTCATTTCGGAGATATTCGCAGATAAAGTGAGGAGTCAATACATTTGAATCGTATATTAGCAGTATCCATTACAATTACAGATCCAACATGTATGTAAAATATTCCTCGAAAACTTCTGCACTCATATTAGGCCTGTGGTTCATCGCAATTTTGCGTTCATCTTGTGACTAAATTAAAAAAAAAAAATATATGTATATTTTGAAACTTGTTGCTTAAATGTTCCTGACAATGTTTATAAAAACAATTTTTTGATTCATGCGGGCCTTTAATTGTTATAAACAATTAATTTGTTCACTGAGAAAAAAAAATTGTCAGTGACGAGATGAGTTTTTCAGTTAAAATCAGCCAAAATAAACAGTTTTTATTCTTTATGATTTTTCAAGAAAATGCTTCCTAAAAAAGTTATAGCCAATTTTATGTCGAAAGAGCGCGAAATTCTCTGACTTTCAAGAATTTTCTTCTCGCTCATATTTACACGTACAAAAAACAACAAAAAATAGAATTATAGAGAATTTCCCGTAGAACAACGCAATATTTTTTGTTATTTGATTCCATTAAGGGGAACATGAAAAAATTTCATTCGTAGAACGCGAATTTTTATTAAAACAAAACTCGTTTGTGTGTGCACGCGCGCGCGCACGCTCAGCTGCTCGAGCGGCTGTGCCTTTTGTATACGTTCGGAATTTTTTGCTGTTTATTCCTTGAAAATTTGTCACACAGTTCTTATAGTATGTAATGTAATTTTTTCGCACACCTCAATTAAAATTGTTTAGCAATATTCAATAATTGAAAAATTCGAGAAAATGTAAAATGATAGTGCGTGCCACGCTAGAAAAATGGTACCTCTCTTGAATAAAATACTTAGTATTCACTGTAAAAAATTCGCGTTCTTTGAATGAAATTTTTTCATGCTCCCATTAACGGAATCAAAGAACAAAAAATATTGCGTTATTCTACGGGAAATTTTCTACAATTCTGTTTTTTTCTTTGTTTTTTGTACGTGTAAAAATGAGCGAGAAAAAAATTCTTGAAAGTCGAAGAATTTCGCGTTTTTTTCAACATAAAATTGGCCACAACTTTTAAAAAAAATTGTTTATTTTGGCCAATTTCATTTAAAAAAATTATTTGTAGCCACTAAAAAATGTTTTTCCTTAATGACCAAATTAATTGTTTATAGAAATTAAAGGCCAACATGAATCGAAAACATTTTTCCATACACATTGTCAGGGACATCTAAGGAACTAATTCCAAAAGGTTTTATCCATATTTCTTGTTTCAAAAAATTTAGTACCCCCTTTCATTTTCTAAGCGTTTAAATCGTGATGAGCCGCAGGCCTATATCTTTGTGATAGTCACTTGTACTTTTAATTCCAAATGACATTCCACAATTTTTAAATTTTGACATGGTCAGTGTGGGCAGATGCGTGTGGGACTCAAATGTTACGTCCTGAATTAATTTGTGTCTAATTAAAAATGTAGCTGTAAAATATTTATGTCCACGTCCGCAGTTTTTCAAGCTCTATTTACCGAACTATGCCAGTTAATTATAAAATGTGAAAGAAGCGAATTCAATTGAGCACTCGGTAGGTTTAAATTGGTATGGTGTTAAATTCCAATTAAAGCATCACACGTTTTAAATGTAAATTGGATTTTCTCTCGGTTTAGTTATTCAATTTAAAATAAAATAATTTTTGTATATCAACATATGTTTGCAATAGTAACAAAGTATTGCAAATAGCATAGCATCATTGTGTCGTTACATACTGTGTATTTTTCCCTGATAATTTAATTGTTATTGATTTTATAATTGGAATAATAATAATCAAACCTTACTCTCACAAACATTGAACTGTTGGCTGTTTAACTATACAAGTTAATTCATCGCGTTGTAGAGAACAATTTCGACTGGTGACTCGTATAATATTCTCCTAAGGGAGCTGTAATTCCCCAAGACGGATAGTGAAGAAGAATATATTAGTAATAACTGATGATGATGAAATTATTAAACAATCTAGTTTTATTAAATTTCCACGCAATACTTACTTGATAAACGTATGGTGTAGTGATCACACGCGCTGTCTATTTTAGTGGACTGTTCGGTAATGTTAACTATAACAAAAAAATAAAACTTACCCCTCAATCCGGCAGCTCTGCAGTTCCGGCCCTGTCTGGACTATCAGAGAAAGAGTAAGGGGTGGTATAGGTAGGCAGGATTAGGATGTTCTCTGATATTCAATGCCGAGAGGTATAACTAATGTATATCCAAAAAAACACACCACTGTATAGCAGTAACTCACTATTTGGTACCACGTACTAAATCTGTCTATCTTAAAATTATTATTCCAATTGGGAAGGTAGTGTGGTGCTTATCAAAATTAAAGAAATAATTATAAAAAAATCTATACGCTAAAGGTGCGGCCACACACAGCGTATTTTCTCGATATTTTAATCATCGTCCACCAAAGAACTTGTGTATTCGGGTTAATATCAAACAGATTATTTTTCCCTGGCTGAGTTTAGCTATTACTATTCCTCCACCCAACCAGGACACGTACACATAGACATCAACAAAACAACTATTTCCTGCAACATTACCATTTACCGCAGCTGAGACTCGAATTCAGCAGAGATAACAGCATAACAGACGTGTACCACTAAACAGCGGTATAGCCCATCGCTATAGTCTCGGTAACGCACTAAAAACGCCACTAAATATCCATACCCTGACCAGGATTCGAACCCGTTACTCCGTGGTCGCAAGTCAACCACCTTAGTATTGTACCATTGAGCCGACTGAAGGCATCAAAGGATTTGCCGTGAAAATTAGTGTTTATTTTATTTTTTATTTTAATGGCCTTATTTATATTAACGTCCTGGTGGAGTTCAGCTATTGCTGTTCTACCACTCAACCAGGACAAGTACACATAGACATCAACACAACAACCATTCCCTGCGTACCGCAGTTGAGAATCGAACTCAGGAGAGATAACAGCGACTAGACATGTTGTGCCACTCAACAGCGGTCTAGCTCACCGCTAACGTCTCGGTAACACATGAAAAACGCCACTAAACACATCCATATCCGGGCCAGGATTTGAACTCGGAACTCCGTGGTCGCAAGTCAAACACCTTAAGCACTGCGCCGCTGAGCTGGTTGTGTAAAAGTTGTTGCCATTTAAAAATATAATAATTACAAATTAGTGATTTTATAAATTTTGGTTTGTCTTAGCTACTAAAGCAATTTGAAAACTGCCACATATACATTTTTTTTCTTACTGTTTTCGTCCATTTGATTTATTTGAGTGCATCTACTGCAGAGCTGAACAGAGTACCACACTAAAGTACTCACGAGTATTTCACAACGAGTACCTTTAAAAAGTACTCTTGAAAACTTGAGTACGAGGACTTGTTTTTGAAGTACTCTAAAAAAGTTAGTACTTTTGCAAATCTGACACTGCTCACTGACACCATCGCCAGTAAATAAAAGTAGATCGACAAAAACAGTTACATCGTCTACTAAACTGTGATCACAATCAAATACAAATGTAAAATTTACAAAGAAAAATGACAAAAAGTGTATATTTTCTAGCGAACTCTGAACAGGAATAACTATCAATAAAAATATAAAATTGTAACAATAAGAATAAAACAGTTAGGTATATTATCTCCTAATAAACTCTGAAGACTTAACATAATCAGTAACAAAATATAAAACACTAATTAAAAAGAAGGTAACAAAAAACGTATGTTTATCATCTAGTCTAGTGTCTAGTGAACTCTTATCACAAACAAACATAAATATAGAATTCTAATAAGCAACAGTAACAAAAATATATCTTCTACTTTTACTGAGAGAACCAAGTTTTCTGAATTCGTATCGCGTTAGAACATTATGCTTTAGAGCATTTATTATGGTTGCATATGAGAACAGCCTCTCAACTGGTGCAGATGAAGGCAGTGGTGGTACTCGTACTCGTTACTCGTCAGTTGTGGCCGCTGAAAGTACTCGAATACCTAATAACGTAAAGTACTTGAAAATTTCGAGTACAGAGTACCATCCAAATAAAAGTACTGGCGAGTACTTGTTAATAAGTATTTTGGTTACTCAGTAAAATTTACTCGAGTACTCCCAGCTCTGATCCACTGTAGTCTAGTAAAAATAACTCTAAAAAATCTAGTAGACTCAAGACATTTTTAAAACTACGCAGTCGTATTTAAAATTGTATCCGGAATCTAAAAATATAAAAATATACAAGGTGTTCCATTTAAACTTTCAAAGTTGAGGTCATTTTCGGGGAAGCAGGAACTGATGGAAAAGTGTCAAATTTTTGCCGTTTTTGGTATACAGTATGTCTCACTTTTCATGACTCCCATATCACGCTCTCTTATTAATAATGCGAGGTACGGTGCCAGTTTAGGTGCCAGTTTAGGTGCCGAGAACTCGATCGGCGAAGTTAAGCTACGCCGGGAGAGTCCGTTACTTGGATGGGTGACCGTATCTCATTTCGCCGTCCTGGTTAAGTGGTGGAATAGCTTTAGCTAAACTTCGCTAGGACGTTAAAATAAATAAGACGTTAAAATAAAATAAAAAATAAAATAAAATGTTTAAAAAGAATTGGTGGAAGGTACTTACCCATCAGGTAAAATTTTTAAAACCCACCAGTGGCGTCCATCGTTATGAAGAAGAATATACCTAATTTCTCACATAAAATATTAGGCAAAGATTCAACTATAACAGAATCTGATAATCTTGTTAGTTGTTATCAAAAACTTCTTAAACCGAATTTTAATAAGATAGGGTACTTGATGTTGATGTAATAGGAAAATAAAACTTCCCTTTCTAAAGTACCAATTATTACAGTCATAACTTTATTTTCGGATATAATTAAGAGTTAATTAGGCAGGAGGAAGACAGGATTTCCATTTAGAATTAATCACTTGACGCCAGTCAGTTTACTTAACAGTCAAAATCAAACAATAATTGACTTGGAAATGGAAAAAGTTAAATTTTCGACAAATTTGATCCTCGAACAATTCGATAAATAAGAAAATTTACATAGATAACTAAATCACAGTTTATTCAACATATCACATGATTAATTCTAAATGGAATTACTGCCTTCCTTCAGCTTAGTTAGGTCCGAAAATAAAGTTATGACTAATAATTGGCTCTTTAAAAAGGAAAATTTTATTTTCTCATCTTATTGAAATTCGGTATTAGTGAGTTTTCGATAATAACGAACACGGTTATGAGATTGATTTACAATTAAAACATTGCCTAATATCTTTTTTTTAGAAAATTAGAGTCATTTTTCTTCGAAACGACGAACGTCACTACTGGATTTTCCAATATTTTACCGTGACACAATTTACTGATGGGTAAGTACCTTCCATCCAAATTTCAAAAATTGCGTTGTTAAAGGAGCTGTGATATGGGAGTCATGAAAAGTGACACATACTGTACATTACCTCTGCCAAATTTAAGACTTATATCTTGAAACCTCTGGAGACTATGGCTTGTCTAATGATTCTGTTGACACCCGGTATATAGGTTATTTGATATAAATTAAGTACCACAATTTACCTCAAATATTTGTATATGTTATTTATTTATATGTGAAGCTCTTCATGAAAAATGATTTATCCTACCTGTACCTGCAGGGCGACATGAAAAAATCGTATCACTCTGTTGAAAAACAACAAAGGGAGAGGTATTGTCGAAAATCACAAAATTGGGAACAATACGCGGCACAACGAGGGTTGGTTGTTGATATTAATTATGATAGGTATTGTGTTTGTCTTTGGGCGTTGCCTTCTTGTAGGGTATTGTACAAGAAACAAGCGGAGCGTGTGTGGGTCACAAAGGCTGAACCGGTCCATTAACAATAAGCCTTTAAGGAGGTGTGATTGCTGGTTAATTAATTGCTTTTGGTCTCTTAAAATCAAGGGTACAATGGAATTTATTCTCTTATAAATGGCGACGACAATACTTAATACGATTGTCATGTACGTTTTTGTTTCGTTTATTCGATAACAGATTGACACTAACTAAATAGCCTAGTGTCATATAATGTTTGACTTGAAATATAAAAGCAAATATATAATGTTTATTTGCTTTTATATTTCGAGTCACAAACCTAATGAACTCTTAGCTGTTTTGAAAATAATACTTTCAGTAGAAATGAATTATCTCTATTTAAAAGCTACTTTAATAAATAGATAGATACTTTTATTTACCAAAAATATACATAGTACAAGGCATCGCCTCAGTTGCTTACACTACTCCAAATTGAGAATATAATTAATTGAAAACTAGCATTTATTTTTTAAGTTCGGTCGTCGACGAAGGCAGACGCGTTTTTAAGTGGATCCCATGAAATCCCGAAAAACTAGAGTAAACACGGGGTGAAAACGCGAAAAAAATGTGTTGAATTAATGAGTGAAAAATCCTACATTAGTTGATATACATTAACATAATTTTGGCTAATTCATATAGATGATATTTGATATTTAACTATGACATCACTAAAGGCGTATATGGGCAGCTCGACAAAGGGCACAGAGATCTGGCAACATAACTCGGATAAAAAGAAAATAAACACGTTGAAAGGGACCAGGTCATAAACTCCTAAATTATTAACAAGTGCATGTACCTAAGACTGCAACGAACTGGCTTCTAACGAGTGGAAGTAGTAACATAAGCAAAGGATGGAAGATAAGTGTTATTTCTATTTATTTCTAAGATATAGTTATTAATCCTTCACAGATGGGAAGAATGTTGTGATTCGAAAATCCATTGTTTCACATATACGCGAATGAATGAATTCTTCATGTGGAACGAGTACTTTATTAATCCTTCACAGATGGGAAGAATGTTGTGATTCGGAAATCCATTGTTTCACATATATGCGAATGAATGAATTCTTCATGTGGAACGGGTACTTTTGTTTAAGAAATAATTTATTTACCATAAACTTTTTGTTTCTCGCTGCAGAGTTATTAGTTTTATATGGGGAATTTGTTTATTTGATTACCGGTTAAGGCAGGACATTTTTGATTCGTCAAATATATATCTGTATTCGTCCCTTCTTGAAGTGGGTGATATAAAATAAGCAACGCCAGATGTGTGAATGAAACAGATAAGTTTTTGTTTATATAGCATTAGCATTGGATTATTTATGTCTTTATTAAATTTTAAACAAGAATTGAAGACCAAACTTAAAAAGATATTAAATATAATATATAGGTAATAAAGATAATATACAGGTGATGAAATGGAAAAACTGCCCAAAATTGAAACCGATTGTTTCAAGGAAGCGACATACAGGGTGAGCAAACTATCCCTTCGGACCTCTTTTCTCATAACGCGCAAGAAAAATTGTTACCGCGAGATCTGGCCCTTCCCCGCAACTCCACCGTAGATGGATATTTACTTGTGGAGCGGTTAATAACAAAAAAAAGGGAAAAAAAGGGAAAAAATAAAAAAAAAACTGCCAGATTCAGAGACACAAGAAGCAGAAAACAGAAGAAAAATAAGGAGATGACGATAGATGGAAACTTAAAAGAAGCTTGGAAACTGAAAAGGAGCATGTCGCAAACAACTGCACCACACCCCAGCCGATGATGACAAATGGAAACTTAATAGAAGTATGGAAACTTAAAAGAAGCATCTCTCAAACACCTACACTTCCCATCCTATATTCCCACCCCATGCGGCATGCGGCTCTCGCTGCTGACAACAAGCATGTCCAATGTCCAACCCGGCGTATGCAGCTGGTCCGGCGGTATATAAAACATCCAAGATTTGGTTCCGGCACGCGGTTTGGCCGTCCGTTGGGCGTGTTCGACGGATGACCAAGCTGCGTGTTGGAACGAACCTCCATGGATACCCGGAATTGGCAGCAATGCCCACCATACGCTGGCAAATCAATCAATCAATCAATCAATCAACATTTATTTTTTAATAACCAGATAAGTTTAATTTGAAAGTAGTAATAAATTATCATCAATATTACATGCAGACGAGCAGACAAACATTACACATAATAATATACTATAGAAATACATATAGAAAAAGGAAAAATCAGAACTACTGTAATATAGAATAAATATCATAGATTTTGATCAGATATGCATGTAAATATCTAGTTTAATCAGTTTGCAGTAGATTTATTAAAATCTTCTACGAACTCACTCATATTATAAAAACAATTTTTTTTGTTAAGTATTCCCTTAATCGGTTTTTAAATACAGTTAAACTTCTTGCGTTCTTAATTTCTTTTGGTAGCATGTTGTAAACATAGCTCCCTGCACCATGCGGTGATTTCTTATATTTGCTTAGCTTGCATTTTTTTTTTATATAAATGTCATTAGCTTTTCTTGTTTGATGATCATTAATATTTTTATTTAAGGTAAAATCTTGTAAATGTTCAAACATGTATATGGATAGTTTGTAAATATAAATATTAAACAATGCCAGTAATCCTTCTTTTTTGAATGTTTCTCTGCATGACTCTCTAAACGATAAGTCAAAAATTATTCTTATTATTCGCTTCTGTATTATGAATAGTCTAGTCAGTGGCTTGACCCCATATTATTATATTATAGCTTAATTCCGAGTACACCAATGAAAAATAAGCTGACTTCAATCCGTTTTGTTTATATTTTTTTCAAATTAATTAAGGCAAATGTTGATTTAGATAGTTTCGTCCAGATATAGTCAGTGTTAGGACTCCATCCAGGAAAGTTCCTCCAAATGTTGTGGTTTTTGATAGCTCTAAATTATTTTCACCCTGTATTAAATTGTAAATTGGTAAATCTGTCATCCTCTGTGAGTTTATTCATAAAATTTATCCATACTGTTTTCTTAGCATTAATTATATTATTAATGAGTTTTTGTAGCACCAATCAACACATTGTTTTATTACAATCTCCGCTTTTGACTGAAGTGTTTCGAGTGATTTATCATGTATAACTACTGATATGTCATCCGCATAAATGTACACAATGCCCGTATTAACGTTTTCTGGTAAATCGTTGATAAAGATTAGGAAAAGGAGGACCCATGATGGACCCCTGCCCTACTCCTATACTCATCTCAAGAGGTAGTTAATGAAGCGAAAACTGTTGAATTTCTTATTTGACAATTCTCAGTGTAACTATCCAAATGCCCCTTACAGCTATGAAGAGACAAATATGAAGTTCGTTTGGTAGAAACGTCGGTAATGCAACCCGGTCCAATCACTATTGAACTAATTTAAATGCTTTCAATTCAATTCCATGAGCGAAATTTACTTGTTTGGCGTTACTGAATTAACGACGGTCAGTAAGCTAGAAACCGCAGTATATTGGTGGTATAATATTCGTCGCACAGGATAAATATTTTTACTCGTTCTGTTTTATATTGCGCATTTTGCTCAATGTATTTTGCAATAATTTATCATTATTTATTTGTGCTCTTAAAAAACAACTAGTCTTGGGTTATTCGATGCAACCTTAGTTTTACAATAAGGTTGCTGTATATTTAATATATGCAATCCAAAAGAAACCTGTGTTGACTGTAAGAATATTTATGTAATTTCACATATTTAGTTCTTAGCGTCTGTTGGTTGCAGTAAGTCATGGTACAGTTGACTCTCCATGCAAATTGAGTGAATACTTCCACACAACTTGCTTGAGAAGACAACAATTTATTTTCAAATTTAAATATTGATCCTTTTTATCATGTACGTGGTACAGGTCATTGAAACACCATTTTAAACAACGGTTACATGGTATAAAAGATTATGTTAGTAGTCAAAAATGTTATAATGATCAGAGTTGTATCAGACAAAACACTGAAAATTAAGAAAAGAAAATGTACTGAACAATGTAAAATTTGCAAACAAGTAAGACTACAGAGAAAAATAAGACCTATAGGTTCATATTAATTTGTTGTTAGAGCTAACATACTAGACCTTAAATACAAAAGAAAGGTGCACAGAATACTAGCATTTATCTTAAAGATATTTTTAACATTGGAATTGTGGAAATGTGTTCGCGTATAGCGTATAGAACAAAAGTTACGAGTTTTTTTCCAAGGCCGTCGACATGAAAGTATCGCAGACGCATTAGTGCTCCTGCGGCGTGATATCATTTGTCTCACTATTTATTGCTTGACCTAGTGTTCATCATCAGCCGTACGGTTGGTGCATAGGTAATGTTCTCGCTTACGGTGCGAAAGATCCCGGATTCAAACTCCTATGCCTGCTGAATTTTTTCTCTTTAATTTTGTGACGATTAATATATTTTTTCACAACCTCTTTTCTATGATTTCATTAGGTTAGGTTAGTAGGTTTTTATTCTGATATCTAATTGTTATAATAACTTAAATTAACTTGAAGTCATTAAAATCGCTATGTTCGTAACGCGTCGTTAACTCTCGGTCTAACAATGCCGGCTCGATGCTACAAAATTTGCCCATTCCGTACCATCTTCTCTATTCAACTATTTCTTCCGTGCTATAGCGCTATTTGTCAACTCCTGGGCACGCCGAATTTTTATTTTTAATTTTTAACGATTAATGAATTTTTTCACATATTCAGGTTTGATTTGACGGCGGATATAATGGTTTCCTTCTTTTTCCTATAATGATTTTAATCTTTCATGGGATGGTTAGGTGGTTAGGTTAGTGAGGTTGATTTTTATTTTGCTATCTAATTGTTAATAACTATCAGCGCCGCAGGCAGTATTAGCGTCGCAGACGAAGAAAGGTGGTATCCCACCGCTTTTTAACATTGGAAATGTTAATGTTCGTATATGGGGCCAAAGTTACGAGTTTTATCCAAGGCCGCCGACATGAAAGAGTCGAGATCAGATGACGTAATACTGAGCAAGTATGCACAGTATGAGCATGCGCGGAGAACATGAAGTTATAATGCGGTTGTAGTCAGCGCCAGTCGTAGTTGCCATGAATTTACAAAGTTTGACAAATAGCGAATAGTTATTTTTGTAACAAATACCTAAAATCATGTTTTTTGGGACGGATTGTAGCTGTTTCCGGTTTATGTTTTATGTATGGTGTTATCATTTGCAATGTCCCGATGGTTACAAATATTGCGAAATCTGTGAATTTTTTGTAAAAAAGTATTCACTTTCTTGATGTTTTATGTCATCCTATAGATGGTTAAATAGTCTGATTTATAAGTCTTGGCGAAAGGAGCGAGCGTAGAGACGTCTGCATATGTATTTCGATACGAAAATGCAGTAACATCAGGCGCGGTTAGCACTTGGATGGTTGACCCTCTCCAGGGAAATACAGCGTTCTCGCTCCATCTTCTAACGGCTTGTATATCAGCATCTTTGGGCGGTGGTTACATAGTGGATATATCATCCTTCGGAGGGGATGTAAAATAGTTGGTCCCTCTATTTAATGTTAGACAAGTAAAAAATCCCTACTCTTCGATAAAGAAGAGCTTCCGCAAAATTTTTCGGTTAGGGGTAGCTCGTCTCCTATCGTCGGTGATTGGCTTTATTAGCGGAAATAAGCCGACGTTAAAAAAGTGAATTAAAAAAGTCTTGGCGACCCACTTGTTATTTTTAATCTGACATGGTTCATTAATTTTACTAGTTTGTCTTGTTGATACTATCACAGTCCCTATTTAAAACGAGACCATTTCAATTTTGCATAAATTGCAAATATACAAGTGCGAGATAAGGTGAAAGTTCGCGGTATACCGAAAATTCATCTTGAAACACATTTTTGCGCAATGAATACGTTGAAAAGAATAACACGCCATTCCTTAGACGCGAATCAACTTGAGAACAGTATAAATTATCAAATTGTTCCCTCGATAAGACCCGTTCAATATTTCAAAACAAATATGTGAATGCAACTTTGGATATTAAAGGATTGATTGCCAATATTAGGGAGCAAAGAATTCATTTTTTTAATAAATAAAATATGTACACTTCCTCAAAATAGAGCCCTGTGAAGCAGCTAAATTTTAAAACTTAATAACGCCGTTACGGTGCTTTCGCTTTTATTCTATAAACTGAAATACTGCCTTCTGTCTTCGAAGCACCTAGTGTACTAATTTAATGGCAGACCCCGTATGCCATAATCAAATAATTTAGATGTTAGTTACCGTTTCCTTGTTGTTTGTACAAAGTAGAAGTCAAAAAAAAGATTTTTCGAGATGGAGAAAGTTCGCACGTAATTTAATAGAATTAAAGAGTTATATGCACAGGTGAATTAAAACAAACAATAATAATAATAAAAAATAAAAAATAATAGAAATATACCGAATGAATACAGACACTATTTTATGTGCCACTCTGATTTAGGTTACATTAATCTCTACTTTATAGCTACCTTACCGAATGTTGTATTCATATATCTTAACAGTTTTCGAATAAATAAGAGACTCAGCGAGATGAGTTTGTAGTAAAAATCAATTTTAAAAGACTTTATGCGTCAATCTCAATATATTCAGATTTAGGGGTGGACAGCGATTGGAGAAATTTAGGCGAGGGTCTGTTTTTTAAAATTTCTTAACATACGCAAGTACGTGTGTCAAATAAGCCACCGAGTTTAAATGCTACCTAGTTTTTGATATTGTTGAGTGCATAAATTTTTGTAGTCAACTCTGTTACAATTTGATCAGAAGTTGGTTTAGAATTTGTAATGTTTTCTGTTGACAGAAAATAGGAACCTCTAAATTCATTCTTATATTCCCGATGCTAGGAAAAAAATGTCCAGCAGTTTTGATTTCTTCTCGTGCTATAAACTACATTCCTTAGCATTTTTGTTTTGCCCATCTACATTGACGTACTCTTTCCGAAATATGTCACAAATTAAAATTAAAAGGGTCCCAATGTTTTGTAGAACAACAGTAAAAGTAAACAAAATTTCGCACATTCGGATTGACATGACCATTCTTTTTGCATTATTGTTATGAACTGAGCATTGGTTTAACTATTATTTGCCTAGTTCATCCTACAGATGCTCAATAGAATTGAAATCTGAGTTCTGTGGCGGCCATTGTAATATACACTGCTGGCCACTCGAACTTACACATAGAGACTTTTAGGCAAAATTTAAAGTTCAATATTTTCAACAGGAATGCAAATTTTTGAAAGCGGCTTGCAAATTTTAAGAGCTAGTTTTTTTCGGATTAAGCTGCATGACGTATATTTATCGTAGGACCATACGTTTATTATATACGGGGTGATCAATGAAGTCATGCAAAAAATCAAAAAGTTTGTATGAGTGAAATTTCCGCAAAAAATTTTTTTGGTCGTTGCAATATGGTTCCTTACTAAGGTAACATCAATATCTCTAGACGGTTTTGTCAGTTTTTGGATTAAGGCCCTTAGGCCTTGTACACACTACTCAACATAAAATTTGGATACCGAAATCTTTAAAATGCTATAACTTGACATTGGATTGACGGTTCTTGATGATTTTTGCGGATTTGGAATCCTTATTTCACGTAGATTTTCTATGGTCTAAGCATTTTATTTGAGGGTTGAAATTTACACATTATACCGGGTCGATAATAAACAAAAACGTAGCGACAAGAACAAGTTTATTACATTAAATTCTACAATATACAACATTGCTTAACAACGACCAAAAGTCAATTCTTAAAAAATTTATAACTTTAATTCTGGTAATTTTTAATAACCGAAAAAAAAATTAACTAAAAAATTACAAATTAATTTAATTTAAACTTAAATTAAAATTAAATTAAAATTACCTAATTAAAATTAGGTACATTAATTAAAAAAAAGAGAAGCTAATATTTTGTTGATCCTCCTGCTCGGAATATTACTTCCCGACATCGATTTGGTAGAGTATCCACCAAGATTATTTATAAAATCTTGTGGAATATTCTCCCATTCTTCACGAATGGCCTCACTGGGCGTTTCTAAGGTTTCAGGGGGTACATCAAGAGATCTTACTTTAAGTTCCAAACGTGTTCGATGACATTAAGACCCGGAGACTTTGCAGGCCAGTCCATCCTATTGATGTTTTGTGCCTGCAAAAACTCTGTGATCCTTCGCGCTCTGTGAGGTCGAGCGTTGTCATCCACCAATAGAATTTCTGGGCCGTAATGTCGAGCAAAAGGAACAACAATAGGTTCCAAAATTTCCTCCTGATAAACAGTAGCATTAATGGTTTGGTTGGTAATGAATAGCTCGGTTTTACCATTTCTTATGATACCTCCCCACACTGTAACACCTCCGCCACCAAATGCTTCTTGAGGGGCCATATTTTCCTCCAAATATCGCTGATTTGGCCTTCTCCAAACTAACATTCGGCCATCGGAGTGAAACAAATTAAATCTTGTTTCGTCAGTAAATAAACAATGGCTCCACTCTGCATTACCCCAATTCGCATGCCGATTTGGCCATGCCCGCCTATTCGCTCTATGGCGTTGTAATAACCGCACACATTTTGCTCTGCGACGGGCTCTATAATTTAAAATGTTTGGCATTATGTTATGTTTTTTAAAAAGAAAAATCTCACCTCAAGTTGTTTTTATTTAATGTTCTTCTCACTGTTCTGTCCGAAACTCTCACCCCAGTTTGTTGTCTTAAAGAGTCAGTTAGTTTTCTAGAGTTCTTTGTTCTGTTCCGGTTCTTTGGTTTATTTTTTTTGTATGTCCACCCTCATGCCCATAATTATGATCACCAGTAGTTTGGATGCGGCGGTTCAAATTATAAATTGTCTTTCGGCTGACATTGTAAATGTGCGCAACTTGCTGTTTTGACATTCCTTCGTTGAGAAGTCGAATGCAATTTTCCCTTTCTGCCGTGGTTAAACGCCTCATATTAATTAAACTTTACAAAATTATAACATTGAAATATGTCAGATTATTTCTAAAATAATGTAAACAATTTTTAATTCCATAGCAACAAATTTGTTTTTCCAATGCCTACTTTGAAATTGACGCGTCGCGTAGGAATTACACCCGATCATAATTATGGGCATGGGGGTGGACAAAGAACTCTGTAAAACTGAATGATTCTTTGAGACAACAAACTGGGGTGTGAGTTTCGGACAGAACAGTGAGAAGAACATTAAATAAAAACAACTTGAGATGAGAATTTATTTTTACAAAAACTTAAATAATGCCAAACTTTAGAGCGCGTCGTACCCTACGTTTTTGTTTATTATCGACCCGGTATAATGTGTAAATTTCAACCCTCAAATAAAATGCTTAGACCATAGAAAATCTACGTGAAATAAGGATTCCAAATCCGCAAAAATCATCAAGAACCGTCAATCCAATGTCAAGTTATAGCATTTTAAAGATTTCGGTATCCAAATTTTATGTTGAGTAGTGTGTACAAGGCCTAAGGGCCTTAATCCAAAAACTGACAAAACCGTCTAGAGATATTGATGTTACCTTAGTAAGGAACCATATTGCAACGACCAAAAAAATTTTTTGCGGAAATTTCACTCATACAAACTTTTTGATTTTTTGCATGACTTCATTGATCACCCCGAATATAATAAACTTATGGTCCTACGATAAATATACGTCATGCAGCTTAATCCGAAAAAAACTAGCTCTTAAAATTTGCAAGCCGCGTTCAAAAATTTGCATTCCTGTTGAAAATATTGAACTTTAAATTTTGCCTAAAAGTCTCTATGTGTAAGTTCGAGTGGCCAGCAGTTTATTTGCAATTTTTCCTAGCGTTTCTCCCTTCATCTTTCGTACACACATTCATTGCCAGTATCACCCAAACATTTTATCAGTAAGTATTGCATATCCCAACATCTACCCATGTATCTACTATTGTTTCTACTATTATACTGGATGTACATTTTTCTTTTGCCTTTCAAATTACCTTTAGAGAATGTAACTTTTTTTACTTTCAACATTCCCTGTGGTATTCTCTATGGGCCAGTTCTAATAGAAAATGCCTTGTAAATTTTTACTGTCAATAATAACACTGGTCTACAAAAATTCAAAATTTTGTGCTCCAAGGACTAAACCTGTCATTCGTTAAGTATTTTTGTGTGCCGAGTCCGAATTTTTAAATAAAAAAAATTATTGCCGCATAGATTTCGAGTAAATCGCGGTTTTTATTGTCAAGAACCGTATTTTGGCAAAAAAAATACTTAAGGAATGATTTAGTCCTTGGAGCTGAAAATTTTGTCTTTTTGTAGACCAGTGTAATCATTAAGCTACACATATTTGAAAATATGATGATTTGATAATGCTTATTTCAACACATCGATGCCCATTAAACGAATTTTTTTCATTGAATTTACTTTTTTGCAACTTTTTTGAACTATGCATTAATAACCTATGCTAGAACAATTTTTCAGGTTTTCTGGTTTATTAAAAGGATAGGAATATTGTTATACATCAGCCTCTTTACAATTTTCTGTTTAAATGTTGGCGGGCGGCAATATCTTGCGCATGCGCACAACACGTAGCAAATGAAATAGGCGATGTTTCCCCCAATGAAGATTATCATGGTAATATCCAAAATAATCCATTACTTCTGAGGTGCATAAAAATAATATACCCTTTTTAATTTGACGCAAGTTTTACTAGAGCACTCAAATTTTGACAGTATTCTTAACTTTTTTCTGTTTTAATATAATATAGGATTTTATTTACCAAAATATCTTCAATAATCATTAATATATTAACTGTCACAAGAAGTAAATAAAGTCGTGGCGGTGACGTCTGTCAAATGTCGAAATGTGTAGTAACCATAGACAACAATAATTTTGATCTGTCTTACCAAATGAAGTGTGTTTATTTGTTTATGTAATTCCTTTGTAGAGTGTCTCTTCTTTAGGCTTCGAAAGGTTAGTTCTTTTTTATGAATGTCGTAACTTTTCAAATGAGGAATGGTTATTTTTAATTCTCGAAATATATTAATGTTGTATACAATACCTGAATGTTTTCGTATATTTCAGTTGATTTGATCCATACAATACACTTTTCGATACTCTTGGTGTGTTACGCCCCGGACTAAATAGTGATTTGCCCTGTTGGCGTATCGCGATCGGGCATTTCCTAAGGGCCGTAAAATATATCCGAATAATCCAGTAAGAGGACTCTGGAAATATGAGTCTTTCCGACTGTTAATGTTATTTGTTGAAATCCTACGACCGCTTTGCCCACTTGGCTCTGAAAATACAACGGAAATATTTTCAAATGGTACACGACGTTCATCAAAAGAGAAAACGGAAAGGGGACAAATTACACCAGTTTATGAGACGTATAAATTTGTTTTGGGCTCCCCTATAATAAATTTAACGCAACGGTTAAGTTTTAGGGAATCTTTTAAAATAGAGTACCAGAGCGACTGAGCCTTTTACTGTTTTGGCTGTAAACACGCCGAATGCACGGTTTAAATCGTTTATTTTCAATCTGAATTGTAGATTTCTAGTGTGGACGGTAAATCTGCAGTCCAAGGTATTTTTTACAGTAAATTAACAAGTCTAGGTTGGTACTGTGCGAATGGCCAAACAGCCTTAACCATCTTCTCTAATTTAGATAAATAGATATAGGTTGGTACAGACTGATTTAGAATCACTACATGATTCGGGAAACATTGAAAGCAGTCATATATCGATTTTGTAGAAATTATATTTTGGGCTCTAGTGCATATACGAATTTTGAGTACTGTCAGAGCATATTTTCCTAAAATATCAATAGCCAATCTCTATGAAATGTTCACTTAGTGTAGTTGATATGAAACCCATTGTTTTACGTTCAGTGGACAGAGCTTCTCAGTAGTTTTATCATCAACTGTTGAAATGTTATTGTGGTTGAAATAAATTTCTGTTGCAAGTGTTTGCCAGGAATAATTATTTTGTGTAAATACTTCAATACCGGTATAATATAAATACAAACATATGTATTACATCGTGAAATAGATTTCATTGTTTTATTACAAGTTTTATGTCATGATGTCATGGTATAGCTTTATGAAAACATAAAATAGGGGCGAGTTTAGATTTTCAAAAAAATAGAAGTATGCCCCAAACACTCTTAAATAATATACATATATGAAATTATTTTGCCTCTTCTTGAACCCTTAAGAGAAATTTCTATTTAATTAAGTCATGGCGCGTACATCTGATGGTATCGAGTGAGTGTGTATTCAATTTCATAAACTTTTTCTTTTCGGGGGGGGGGGGGGGCACTTTGCTACTTTTGCAAAGGAAAACATCCCCTAAAAATAATTTGTTCTAAAGTTATTAAAAGCAAAATAAATTGTTTGGCCCTTTTTTCAATGTCTGATCCATTGTATAGTGTATTGTATAGTATATAACTTGAATTTTGTTTTAACAGCATTTTTATAAATGTCCCTAAATCATTTTATTACTCCTCAATAAACACTCATTACGAAATGATTCCAAAACAGATCAAGCTTGAGCAGAAAATTTTTTACTTACTCTAATTTAATTTTTTTACTCAATTGAAATGGAAACTGCTTTAAAAAATTTCATTAGGTATGTATATTGTGTTTTTATCAGTAGCGATGATGGAACAAACGAATTAATTCGAAAAAGCTACAGCTTTTAGAAGGTAGGAATTATTTGGTAACAAAGTACGAAGTTGATTTGTTACCACACAAGGTACAAAAATACGAACACCATTAACCCCTTATTTGTCCGAGATGCCTTAACAGCCAGCCTAGCATGAATTTCGGTTTTCATCAAATAAGTTTTCCCGGCGACTTCGCCATATTTCTAAATCAGCTAAACTTGAGAATATTATTTACATTTAGAGTATTTAAAACTACGTAATATAACTGCACTCAAATGCTACAGAATAAAATATATAAAAATAATATACTAGATGTTTTGAGCACACTGTAGAATATAACAATGTACTGGGTGAACAGGGAATATGGAATCCGCATATTTCTATTATTTTGAGGTGGAAATTCCAAAGGAGTAATTAAATGGTTAAATTGCATTACTCGTTATAAAAATAACTTCGGTTCATAAATTACTTAAAAAAATCACATTTGGTTGATGTTTTTCATGGTCATGGATCTAATAAACAATGCTAAATAAATAAAATAATAATTATTAATACTTCTAATAAATAACATCACGTTCATCGGAGAAAACATACATACCATTTAAAACGAAATTCAAATTACCACATCAGGTGTTCCCCACCTTCCGGCGACTTGATTAGCCAACACTCTGCCATCCATACTCACACAACTGCCAACTTTAACCCGCAACTATTATTATCTAGTGGTATCACATACCCCTATGAAAATTTAAGAGCTAGTATTTCGAAAACTCTTCCTCCACCCAGCTTAATGCTCTATATACCTTTCAAGGATATTATTGTGCCCGATATCGACGAGTGTGCGAGAAATTTCGGTTTGTTTAGCTTTGGCGGTATGTGATACTGGGCGATAGTGTTAATGCATGTACGTCTTTTTTTCTTGTAATTCACAGTGAATACATAAACAAATTGTTTATTTTCGCACATTTATTTTATCAAGAACTGAGAGAGAATGTCCCAGATGCCAGATCCTTCAAAAATGCACACAGGTGTTCTAATTTTGAAGAAATGAGGTGTCTAAGTCAGTTAGAAGAAGACAATAATAATCTTATAAGTGATGATGGTAATGATTATGTTATCGAAAGTGAACACGGAAGCAGAGAGATAGAAGGGGGAGATAAAAAACAGTCTTTATGGATTCAAGAAGGATATTACATTGTTATCTTACAGCCCCAAAAAATATATAGCAGTAGTGCTGATTTCGTCAATGCACCACTAGGTAAACAATGATCCTAAAACAGAAAATCCAGAAATAATGATGGATTACAACCTCACAAAAGGAGGAGTAGATAGCTTGGACAGAAAATGTGCAGATTATTCACCAAGCCGAAGAACTAGACGACGGCCCATGGCAATATTTTTGTCTATGGTAAATATGTGCACAGTCAGTGAATATATTATTTATAAGAGCTCTAAAAAGCTAGAGGAAGTTAAGCGAATGGACTTTTTTAAAAGTTAGCAAAAAGCCTAACGACACCGTGCATGTAACAAAGACACTAAAATGGTAGTAAGTTACCAAAGGAACTTTATTCGCGAATAAGTGATATGTTGCAAATAAGTAGTGAATACAATGACATTCAAGATCATCGGGTCCTAAATGATGAACGAATGTAAACAGAAGAAAATAAAAAGACATGTTGCCAATGCCATGCAATGCAATTCTCTTACTTTTCACTTTATCTGTTTTAAATGTAAAATTCATATTCATAATGTTAGTTTCGCCGTTTTGTATTACCATTCAGTTTTTCTTTATTAAAGACAAAAAAAAGTTTTACGATAAAATAGCAGTACCACATACCGACACGTAGTCTTAACGGTTTATTTTGTAACGGCAGCAGTTGAGGGTTAACTCTATCCAATCTTTCTTCTCTTTTCTATTTGTCATTTTGTATTATTCGTTGCACTGTCCTTTTAAATTCCCTTTCATTGACAATTTACAATGATTAATATGGAAAACAGAGCATATTTAACAGAAAGTTATGGGGAATTTAACCAAACGGAAGTTTGCATTGCAAGAAAGGGTTTTTTAATTATCGAATTTTCCTTGGTCGTCATGTGATACTTATACTTATTTTACAATAGCGTCTCTAGCATATTATTTTATTTTTCTTTATACCTAGTTAACCGTGTACACATTTTATAATTCGCTCTTCTGCGAAAGCTCATGTTTACGCTTTAATTGTTTGTAGCCGTCTCGGCCAGATTTTTAATTAACACGGCGATTTACTAAATTTTCTTTCGTTGTTTCAAATTTTGTTTTTAATTATTGTAGCGCCTGTAGCGATCTCCTCGAACGGAAACAGAGGTAAGTTCCTCGCCTATAAAGTAGTTGGTAAGAAATAACAACTACAGACATCAACATTACATTTATTTAAATCTCCTAAAGTATACTGTTCTTCTTGCAATAATTATTAGATAGCATCTCAGTAAAGTTACGTTATATCCATATTAAACGGGGCAGAAATGAAATTAAGAGCGCAAAGTTTTCCTGATCGATATTGGAAACAGAAAAAAGTTTAATTTATAGCCAGCCCAATAAATATTTGTTTTCTTCAGACAAGTATAAATGCCTCGCTAAACAATAACGATGACTTAGAACATCTTATGAAATCTCATCACATCCAGCGGTATTCAATATAAAAACCGCACGGGAAACTTGGAAAATTTTTGATAATTGCTCCATTTCCAAACAGCAGACGTAAGCACTATTAATCCGGTAAGGAAGCAAAAACCATTTAACTGGACATTTTGAGTTACTGCCTGTTAGTACGCTCATTCATCCACGGACCAGTAACTAATATTTTACCGATGCGGAGATTAATATATATTTTACGGGGTGACATGGTAGTTTTATTGCCACGTGTAGTCTTTACCTTATAAATGTGCCTCCTAATAGTTCCTTCAGACGTTAATCATCAATATTGGCGTTGAAGACTCACGCAGTTCATTTTGTAATATTGGAAAGAACTGATATCATTTAATTACTATACGGGGTGTCCTAAAATTCCTACATTCCTCTTTAGGTGCTGATTCTACATGCTAAGATACTGAAAAAATTTTACTGATTGTCTTGGAAATACTTTGCTACAACTTATGTGCAAAAACAATAAGGAAAGTTTATGTAAACATTGTATTCGGAAATGCCTTCTAAGGCAGCTAATGTTAATAAAGTAATTGTAATCATAAAAAAGTCACCGTTTTTGCAAAAACATAGAATGAACTATGATTAAAGCAAAACTTCAAATTAAATAAAATTATAAGTGTTGCTCAAAATGCCTCCCTTCTGTTCGATGCAGGCCTCAGTAAGACGAACAATAATTTGTGTCCGTATGTGTAATTTTGCTGATTTGCGAGCTTGAAATGCCATTATGTCTGCCTATTTGACAAATCATAAAACGTATTACAAAACAAATCATCAGTATATTGCTTAAACTGCTTTTCCTCGAAAATGGTTTGTTGTAATGCTAATTATCAAGAGGGCCTTTTTTCATATAATATTAGTCGAGAAATCACAATTAGTCTTAAACTACCAAAACTATAAACTAGAAAACTTATAGAAACAGATGGTAATTGTCCGTCCGGCGTCCCTCCTCGTACCTTCGTCTATGGGTAATATTATTTTTAGTACTACATAAATGCAAGGCCATGAGCACCACCACTCGTAGTGCTCTTAGGGAGCATTTCCAGACACCAGTTTTCTTGCATGTAGAATCAGCACCTGAAAGAAAATGCGGGCATTTCAAGACACCCTGTATAAATAGATCATTTAGTTATTTATATTTCAAAAGTGCTATTAAGAGCAACAAGAAGCAGCTATTTGGTGCTCTTATTACTTCCACATGCACGTAGTGGAGTGGAAGTATAGTAAGGGTAAACAATTTTTTTTTGTTGAAATGGGTTTAGAATGTCACAAAACGTTTAGATTTTAAATTTGAGAAAGAAAAAATTCTATCTGCCAGTTTGTAACTTTCTTGTGCACACAATTACTCTGGGACGGTTTAAGATTTTGACTTTAAATTTGGTACAACTATGTATTATAACGAGATCTAGAATTATATTATGTTGAGCCTGTTCCATTGAGGGTTTGGAGTGTAAATAGGTAACGCAAACTAGTAAAAGTTCAGAAACTTGGAATTTGATATACATACTAGAAGCTAAGATCTCAATTTTTTATGATATCTGTCACCCCCACCACCCCTACCACCCCCACTCAATTATTAAACGGGTTAACAAAATAAAACAAAGATATTGACTTGAAATTTGGTGCACGTATGTATTATAACGAGATCTGCAACTGGATTATAATTCGAGTTATTCTGTTGAAGGAGGGTGGGTAAGTAGGGGTAAATTAGTAAAGCAACCTAGTAAGAATTCAGAAATTTTCTTCAATTTTCTTATGACATCTTGTGTATACCACGTTGCACAGCGATTGGCCCCTGTACAAATCACGATTGAATCGAAAATTAAATTCATGCTGTTCCTCCTAAGGTCGAGTCGCAGCTACGGCAGATGGTAATGTCGCAGGAAATGGTTGTTGTGTTGTTGTCATGCCTGAGTGTGAGTGTTTTGGTTGAGTGATGGAATACGTTTGGCTTTATCACCTCCGGGACCTTAATGTAAATAATGCGAATAATAAAAATAAAACAACAGATCCAATGGGGCGCTAAAAATGTAACGCCAATAAAATAATGAAAGTAGTGTCCCGTCAGTAAAATTTTGATAATGTACCTAGTTTGCGTTTGGCGACGTGATTATGAAATATTAAATATTAACTTCAAATTTAAATAAAAATTGTTTTATGTAATCTTTTTTCTACACCAAAAATAATTAAAAAAATATTCCTTCAAAATATAAGCATTCCCACTTCTTCTCAGATCAACGACCATTTCGTATTGTGTCCTAGCATTCTTTGGGATGGCGACTGGAATCTCTTAGTTTTAAAGAAAAGCTTAACTTTAAGGCAACTTGATTAATCAGGTGTCTAAATGAGACCTTCTGGCGTTCGAACATGTTAAATCATTTCCAGTGCCAAACTGCATTCAAATGTATTTTGCTTGCTACTAATTAGTTCTTTTACTCTGTATAGGACACATATTTATGTTCGTACAATTTAAACTTTTAAGATAACTGTGTACATTTTCAGATATTATTAATACAATAACTTGCGTATATATAGATTGTCTATTAATACTATGAGCCTGTTTGGACAGATGTTGATCCACGCCTTTCGATTATATGAAGTTCATATAAGCTTCGTCTAACCCACGTTTCTCTGTATTTCTAAGATTTTATTAAGCTTCGGTTGAAGCGGTTTTATTAATGTAGGTGGCCTGACGTAAATTTTAACTCAATTTGAAAAAAATTAGTTCAATGGATAAATAACGAGATGACGTACATCATTAATGTAATATAGGGTACTTAAAATATGATGGGATTTTGAATAAAAAAGTCAATCTACTGCCTACTTTTTCAATACAAGTTTAGCGATGTAGTAAAATTTTACGTTTTCATTATATTTGTTATATTATCTGTTTAAATTTTTCTGGTGAAGTATACGTATGAGTTGTTTTTTGTATTTATACCTAATGATACAGGAGCTAGAGTGCAATTACCTCATACATTTGTAACCGCTGGCGCTGAAGACATGGTTAATTCTTTACCTTAGAGCATGATCGACAAGAAAAGTGATATGACAATTTTTCTTAGTGGTGGAAGCTTAATTTATAAACTATATTAATTTCGTTAAAAAAATCAGCTTGACATTTACTAATCACGGCTTAGAAGTTCGCTTGCAAGTTTAAAATGTCTGATACTGTACCACCAGTAACCGGGACGTATGTCTGCCTCTGGGTCTCCACTAACCGGAATGTATGCAGGTCGTATCTTTATAACAACTAAGTGATAATTAATCAATAACAAAGAAATCAGCTTGATATTTCTCTGTCATGCCCAGTGACATAGCTGGCAGGTTTAAAATATCTGTCGCAGAACCTCCACTAACCGGAATGTATGCGAACTGTACTTTTGTATTCATTAAGTGGGCTAGATAAAAAAATATTTGCTTATAACAATTGTAAATGATATATTTTGAGTTATTTACTGATGTTTCCACCACTAAGAAAATTTCGCTTATCATTTTCTTTCTATGTCTTGCTAAATAATGCAATAAAGAACAGTTTTGATAATACTTCTAGCGGTTACAAATGTGTCAGGTATTTGCACACTGTCCTCTTTAAACTAACAGAGAGGGCGTTTTTAAGAATAATAACAGAAATTGTTCACAAAAAGCGGCTAATTCGAGCGAGGCGGTTCGGCTTCAGGAAAGGGCACAGTACCACCCACGCTTTGTGCAGGGTGGTACAAGATGTCTGTACCTCCTACAACAAGAAGCAGTGCACAATTCTGTTGCTCCTGGATATCCCACGTGACACTGTGTGGCACAATGGATTAATCTGTAAGCTACAAAAAATCTGTAAGCTACCATACTACCGTGTGTGTTTCCTGAAAAGTTATATCAGATCTAGTTCTCTAACTGTATGTGTGAATAACACATATTCTACCCAACAACTCTTGTCATCGGGCGTCCCCCAGGACGCAATATTTTTTCCTCCATTGTATAATCTGTATATGTCTGACATCCCCTCTTATCCTACCTCAAACCTCCTACTGTACGCGGACGATACCGTACCTTACTAAAATCATACAATTTTTCGATACCTGGAAAATCAAAATTAACAATGACGAGTCACAGATAATAACTTTCAACAGGAAAACGAACATTAATACAATCACATGAATACAAATCGACGGACATACAATTGAGGAGCGAAACTCTTTCAAATATCTGGGGGTAACCGTAGATAAGAGACTGAGTTTCGCTTCTCACATTACCCAGACAATAAACCGAATTTACGCGACCCTTAACAGACTGTATCCTCTCGTAAAAAGACGTAGCAAGTTATCAATAGATAACAAATTAATGTTATTTAAAGTCATTTTCAGGCCGATCATAACTTACGCACGTCCGGCCTGGAATTTAATCTCAGCTACTCAATACAAGAGGATGTACACAAAACAAACTTATAAGACTACTAACGCACGTCGATAGGTCTACTTCAATAGTGGAATTACACAGTGCCACAAATCTCGCTATGATTCGAGATTTTGTTGAGGAAACGGCTCAGGCCTTCTTTACAACAAAAATTCAACTATCGGAAGTTACCGCAGACATCACAAACAGTAGAATACATGACAATCCTACACATGCACATAAGCTTATCCAACAACTTTGAAAGACGGTGTCCTTAACATAACACGACAAACTCAGGATACGGACAAAAACACGACTACAAACAATCCACTTTTCCTTATTGCTCATTTCCTAAACCCGCTGATTAGCGGTTGTCCCCCAAAAAATGGCAGTTATATGCCTCAGTTAAATAGTCATTGTCTATAGCAAGTTGTTGCTGATTCTCCCTGTACATTCGGAACATCACTTACATTCCCATTTAATTTTCATTTCATCTTCAATTTTCTTTTAATTTTCTTTTGGAAAAAAAACAACAAACATGGGTATTAAATAAATGTTTTATTGCAGCAAGCAACTTAATAACTAAGATCTCCGGCCATATCATCGGCGGTCAATTTATTTTATTTATATTTATATAATATAATGTTTTGATTTTCACATTATACTCTGATTATATCCTTAGTTGTTGCAATGTGAACTATAGTTAAATAAAATAAAAAATATTAAAATGGAAATGGTTCCTGTACCATAAAATTTACAAATCTCACAGAATTTGGATCACCCAATGCAGAAACCATTTTCCATTTAAATAGTTTTATTTTATTTACCTATGTACAATTTATGCCTAAAACTAGATATTTTTTTTATAAGCGATATAAAATATAATTTTATATAGTACATCATAAGTAATTTTATAAATTATAAAAAACACAAATGATGGTGTCGTTGGTATGACTGGGTACCTGTTTAATTTGGCATATCTTTATAAACCTTTTTTCTATCAAACATTTCTTATTAAATTTATATCTGTTATCTTTATTTTTTGTCCATATGGCTATAAATCATATTAGTTGAGGAGTAAGAGGCGCAGAACATAAATTATATTTCTAAACATATAGGAAAATTAAGATTAAAAACCTATTTAAACAATGCAGAAACCGGGGCGGAATAAGTAGTCGAAAATCTCCCAAATTATTTGATTGCATCGTTTAAGAAATTTGGAAGAGCGATTGAAGGAATAAATGGTAAGTTTTTGACTCATTTGCGTCATAAATCTCACCTTTGGTTTAACCGGACGTGATTCCAGTAATCATGTCTCTATTTAGGTTTCCTCAGTTAAAAAAATATGTTATCATCCTGTTTCCATTCTGTGTAATATTGCGAAATTATTTGAAAGTCTACAGTTACTAACTTTCTCTGCAGTTTGTGTCAGAAACTGTAGACAAACAAGCTACAGTTACAGTGTAAATGGATATACAGAAGGCATTTGCTAAATGAATTTGTATTAATTAATTCATATCAGATATCTTTGGATTCTCATAGTATAATTTGTTTATTTCATATTTCTTATTCTTATTCACAAAGTCTTGCCAGACGATATGTGATCCATGAATTATCCTAAGGGGCCTCCTTTTGTTCCTTGGCACGTCTGACGGCATCACGTTGTATTTATTTAAATGTAACCAGTACGAGTTATTGAAGGTTTCCACTCTGAACGTACAAATACGTCTGGAATACCTCAAGGTTCTTATTTAGGGCTACTTCTGTTTCTCATCTTCATTGATGACTTTCTTTCAATATCTGAACTGAAAAGTATATAACATACTTAATAATAAGTTGTTTTTGGGAAAAGAAAAGCCAACTTTGAATCGCTGCAATTTCGTTTAGAAACATCCGATCGAGACCTACAATGAAAAGATTAATGATAAAGTCAACTTCATTTATTTATTTATTTATTTATTTATTTAATTGCCTCATTTATTTTAACTTCCTGGCGAAGTTTAGCTAATGCTACTCTATCACTTAACACGGACGGCGAAATGAGATATGGTGACCCACCCAAGTGACGGACTCGCTCGACGTGCCTTAACTTCGCCGATCGAAATCTCGCCACTGAAACCCGTACCGTACCTCACCTCACAATTAAATGTTACTTATATGAAAAAACGAGAATTTTTAATTACCCATTAAAAAAAAAGAAATTTTCAAACACGTGTAACAAAAGAATACTAGTAAAAAAATCCATCTGTTTTATCTTTTAGCTGTCATAGTATACTCAAAGAAACTATAGATTTGGTTTATTTGTACGTTGGAAAAAATGTTTTTTGTCAATTATTACAAAACGTTGCTTGTTCCCATCATTTTTACCATATTCAAGTGGCTGTAATTAAGAATCATTTGAAAGATAGATAAACTCTGTTTCAATAGAAAATTTTGTTTTTGTAGTTAAAATATAACTTTGTGTACAAGTTCTGATAAAAGCACGCTTTTTCCTAAAAATAAAGCATTTTTTTTGGATTATGCATTATTTTTAAGGAAAATAATATACGCCATTTGCTTTATTATGTCAAGGACCACAAAAAAGTTTCAATATTTGTGCCAGAATGCAATTTAATGAAATAAATTTGGAATTGGAATTTTCATAAAAACATACTTTTTGGACAATAAGTAGCCATAATTTGTATCACACTTAGAACCAAATTCTAGGAAATTAGATTATCTTTTGACTTTATATTGGGCATTTTTTGTAGACGCCTAGTTTTGGAGTTGATCACGAAAAACGCGCAGTGAAATTTATCATTTAGAAAGGGGTGGAAATACACTAAATTTTAAACAATTTATATCTTGGTCAAGTTTTGATCAAGTTGGACAGGACTAGTCTGAACTTCAAGGAAGCTTCATAAGTCTGAAATGGCATTTTTCGGACTTTTGGACAAAAGTCGAAATTTTCATAATATTTAAAAAATCAATTTTCTTGCCCCCTCCTGCCTTAAAGTTTATTAGGCAGCCGATTTAGATCTAATTTTTACGTGCTTGTAAGACCCGAAACAGCAGATTTCTGCATTAGACTTTCGGGTCGCATAGAGTTGCTAAGTCTAAATCTGCACCCCACTAATAGGAAAATTCGGTAAAAATAAGAATACTCAGAAAAAACATAAGATATAAAGTCATGAATAGCTAATTAAAGTTTCAACTCTAGATTGAGGTTATATTAAAAATTTTAGCCATATTAAAATTAATTCTGTAAAATTTTGTTTGTACGTATTAACATTTATATATTTATGTGAATAAAGTTTATAAATTTGCGCACGTTTTAAAACGATCTCCGTGTGAATATACATTTCCGGAATGAAAGTGAAGATTATTCTGTGGTTGTTGGACGTCTTTATTAATGTGCAAATCCCAACTCGAAAGATATAAATTGGAGCACTTAACCGTTAGAATTGGAGGTAGTTTAAACTTTATTCGACGAACACAAAACACATGATTAATGTATTTAAGTTACAGGAGTGAGTGTATTAGTGAGCTTATTGTCTAGATAATTCCCATATGTGCACAATATAAATGTAACTAAGTTAAATGGCGTCGCAATGCGCAATTCGGTGGGACGTCTTATCAAAGCTAACGTATTTTCTGTAATTAAGACTGTAATTAAAGTATTAGTGGGCTAGGCAGAGGCGTAGAACACAAAAAACACCAAGTTTAAGTTATTATTTACGCTTCGAGAGACATTTAAATAATTTTTTCAACCGCTCGTTCTCAAATCAACAACTTCTCGAATTAAACTGTTAATACTTAATCAACATGAATGCATTTTTTTATCTTATCTTAACAATGTTGATACACCTATATACTATGTTATTGACCTATCTGAACCTCAACTATCAACATTTATACATTTAAGATGAAATCGCCCCAGTATCTTCGTAACTGTTGGTTAAACGATTTTTTAGCAGTGTAAACTTGAAGATGCAAAAGTGGATTATCGTAAACCGAATGTAGCCACAGCATCCAGTCTACTCTGTAAAAAGGGGCTAAGAAACAGAAAATATGCGGCAATTTTTTTAGCGCTAGAAATTAAAACAGCAGTTTAGAATCATTTCAATTATCTAAATCAAAAAGTTGGTTTCAATATTTTATAGAGCTGTTTTGTAGGTGATCATAATATAAAGCTATTTATGTAATAAGCTAGGAAAAGTGATTTTTTTTCCATATCCGTGAAAAAAATGTGCTGTATACAGAAGAAAATTTTCTTGCATATTGCACGCATGGTTTTTTCTATTAATGTTTGGAAATATGATTAAACTGAGATATTTTAATTTTTTTAATTTGACGGTTTTATATTCATTTTTTTGACATTTGTAAACTTCAAGAAGTATACAAAATATGTAAGAAGTTAACATGAAACTACTGCTTCAATTTCCTACAATTATCCAGTGTTGATAATATCTGTCTACAGTACTGATAAACAGCTATTTGACTAACGCTGTACTACTCTTTCCTTAGTTAAACTTTTCGTACCTCATATTAGTTTCAAAATGTAAAACATAGTCACATGTTTTTTGTTACTAATTTCACGTTATTAAAGATTGTGTGGACGAGTAGTGATATGAATGCTTCGCATACCTTTTTGTTGTGTTGTAGTTAATGGAATAGATAATAAATTTATTTGTTTATGAATTGTTAAAAAAAAATTATTAACTAATAAGAAACTAATGGTTGCCAATTGTCAAACGGAAAAACTGAAAAGCTGTCGAATAAAGAAAACCAGACTGAAATTGACACTGGGACAAGTTTAGTACTGCATAGATTTTAATTATGCATATTTATCTCTTACATGTTTCAATGTTCTTCTTAACCCATGTGTGAAAAAATACTGTCGCCCAGGTATTTTAGGAAAAGCAGTTCTAAAACGTTGAAAATATTATGCAAACCTATCCAGACAACAACATGATAAAATTTTCGGCGTTCCTTATATATGCAAACCTATCCAGACAACAACATGATCAAATTTTCGGCGTTCCTTATACCGGCGACCTGAATTCCAGGTTTAGAAATCTGAAATTGAATCGTTTCTTCGGAATACTTCCCGAAAGTGAACGACTAGAGCTAAAACATTTGTAAATTGTTTAAGAGGTGGCTTGGCTCTTTAGCATTTCTTTATCTCGATCCTTTGTAAATTACCCGACAATTAGCTGTTGCCCAGGATTCCCAAACATTTCACAAAACTTGTGACTTTCCTAAGAACTAATTTCCCTATATTTTCAGACCTTTATTCCGTCTTTTCTAGGTTGTGCTTTGGCCCAATGCAGATTAATATCTTGCATTCGTAAAGCTTAGGATCAATATTGTAGATCTGCAAGTATTAGTTTTGCCTTGCCCAAATCTATAGGATGACATTTCAAGGTGCAATAGCCAGTTACAAGACCCGTCATTAGATTCAAGTCAGACTTGTCGAGTTCTAGAAGCCGAAGTATTTGTCGAATAAGTTATGAACAGTTTCGCTTGTCTTTGGCCAGTACTCCTTCAGCAGGACTTCTTTTGTTCCTTTCCCATTTTAACGCCTTTCCCGTTATGTGCCCTTAGCTAAGCCACAAAACGGCTGGGGTCCGAGAAATTTGAATTTAGCACCTTTTTTGCAAAGCTATCAGCTAACTCGTTACCCTCTGTTGCATCGTAACCTACATTAAAGTAACTTTGTTTTTTGACAGTTGCTTTAGGGATTTGTCTACATTCTCATCTCTGCCGAAATGCTTAGGTGAATCTCAAATAAAAGGGCGATATACATAATAGAACAATTAGCGTTTGAGCGATGATTACCCATTTTAGCACTCAAGTTAGAAATAAAGCATGGTATGCGGTTAAATATATTAATATAGTAAATAAAGAATATATCTTAAGATTTAGAAGTGCGCCATGCATAGTCTGCTGGAAACAGCAATCACGGGCGTGTCACGTACCACGCCCTTCGACATCTCAGTACTTATTCCCCAATGAATATCAAGTAAATCTTGACTTCACAGAAAACAGGGTCATGTCCATACGACAAATACTGTACCAAATATTAAACTCTCCTTATGGCAATATTTAGTGCGGCACGTTCGAGGGGAAAACTGCGAAGGAAATTTAAGGAAGTCTTAGAGAAGTTTCGTGGAATTCTTAGGAAATCTGTACACATATTTTTCGTGCGGTAGATCCCTCTTACACGCCATTTTGTATCACTAGTTCCGGTAACGCGTTCCACCGACAGCACAGCACATTTGTTATTAGTGTTGCAACTTCTGATATATAAAGCGCCGAGAAAAGTTAGCAGTATGCCAGTATATCCACAGGCTTGAAAGTATACTGCCCTGATAAGCAAAACCACCGTAAATGACAAAATCGCGAGATAAAGGAGGTTAACTTCCAAGTTACCTGCCAGCTAAAAGTAGATGAGCAATTTTGTTGCATATTTCAATCTAACTAATTACAATTGTTCTAATATGATATTTTCTTCCATTAAGTGCTTGAATTGTGTTCTTATCTAGTATTAAGGTCTTACAAATGTCATATTTGCTAAACAAAATAATCACAGTAATAGTAATAGCACTAGGATTTCTCGAGGTAAAAGCACAATTACACTACTTTAACAGGTTATTGAAATCTTAGGTTTACACAGTACCTATAGAAAATTAAAACTTGATTTTTTACAATGAATTGAACATAACATTTACTCTCAATAAAACAATCAGAATTAATTAAATTACACCGAAATCACAGCTTAGTCTGCTACTGAGAATTTCATATTATGCCGCAATCTAACGTCGTACTAAGAAAAAACCCCACATCTAAAATAAATAAGTAAAAACACGGGGAATTTTAAACAGTATCTTTCTTTTGCGCTGTTTTAGCTTAGTAATGACAGTTTACTGTGATTTTCTTTAGTATTATGAAGCATTTTAGGAATACGGAGGTATTATAATATAGAGCAGTATACTTGTTTCGTATCTGAGTCTTTAGCCTCATTTCCCTGCAGAGGACGCCTCTCGTGAACCAAACTTAAAAAAATGAATTTGATGCATTTCTTAGGCCTGTTTCTCCCCCCCCCCACGTCTTGTACCAGAAGTGCATAAAATGTCGCTTGCGTAGCATTGCCTTTCATTTGACACACTAATCCGAGCAGTCTAGCACTAGGGAACACACTCTGGAAGCGTTCCAGGTAAACGCCGCAATTCAAAGTATCCAGACCTGAAAATCCAGGACGGCGTCCTGGAGAAACGCCCCGAATTTTAATATATTCTTTCTGAGCAATAGGGCCACGGAACAGAAATTCAGAATTATATACGTGTTTCAAGGTAAAAACCTTATGTGCCTACCAATTGTGTCTCATAACTTGGTCATATAAAGATAATAATATACTTTTGTGTTTTAAACATAATTATTTTAAATCAGGAAATGAGGCTGCTCTTTCATTAATTTGAGTTTTACGTTGGCAAGGGACTACTAATGCTTGATTTCGTAATTCCATGCGCGCCCCTGGTGTTTGCAACACTCTAAATGTGTTATTCTATGCTATCTTGAAATACACCTCGCGGTGCGAAATTCTCCACCGCCTCCAACCGCAATAACACAGACTATGCCATCAACAATTACTTAAATCCTCTGCTACTATTCAGAATCTCCAAGTTATATGTCTGTTAGACCTCGCTTGGGATGGCATATAATGGAGTGACTCTATCACCCCATAAGCCCGACATAATTACTGCTTTTAAGTGAACGAAAAATTCTTTGTTGCTTTATGTATTAATTCCAACCATTGTAAATTGGTTTATATATTTACAATACTACAAAATGTTCATAGATTAACTGAAGCTGTTAAACTAAACACGGAAGTAAGATCATCTCTT
Organism: Stenurella melanura; assembly: GCA_963583905.1. Classification (NCBI taxonomy): domain Eukaryota; kingdom Metazoa; phylum Arthropoda; class Insecta; order Coleoptera; family Cerambycidae; genus Stenurella; species Stenurella melanura. The sequence continues at coordinate 123,073,162 of OY757311.1, forward strand.
CTAGTGTCACTATTAAATTACAAACGTAGCATATGATAAAAGTCAATTTTATTGAATACTTGTACAAGTAGGATTGAAGTCAAATGTCTTAACTTATTAAGTAAGTATGGAGAGGTTATTAAAATTTGAGAATACTAGTAAGTAATTGATAAAAAAATACCACTTGAAGTGGAAAATACCTTTGAATTTGTTCTCTGTTCATTTTTACGCCCATCTCAACATCGAAGTTACGCAATAAGGCAATTATTCAATTGTTGCAAGGGTCGATTAATAAGGTGTGCGAGGTGGACTCTTGAACTGGTTCGGGAGCTATCGCGAAGACCGGTGCAGTTACGTGGGGAGTAAATGGTGAATGTTCAAGGTTATTCAAGAATACTATTGGCGTACCACAGGGGTCAGTCTTAGGACCTCTGATATTCAGTATCCATATCAATGATTTGCCTCAATTTATTAAATTTGGTAAAGTTGTTATATTTGCGGATGACAACACTTTTCTGGCAGCAACGGAGAGCCAGGATAAGTGTAGGACAAAAATATCTACTGGTATTGCATTATTTTTAGCGATTGGTATGTTGGAAACAAAGTTACATTAAACAATATCAAAACAGTGTTTTTCAACTTTAGGCTGAGAAATAGGTTGGATAAAAGTTAATAAAGTTAATAAAATTTAAAAATAGAATATTACAGCAAAAATTTAGTCATAGCTTTTAAGGATTAAATATTGATAGTGTGTTAAAATGACACAGCCGGATAGTTTGCAATAGAATATCCAGGTTATGTTTTACCTTATGGCAACTCAGAGCCAGTGTCAATGAAAATGTGTTGAAATCATATTACTTTACTCAAATCCATATTTCTTAATATGCTGGGGAGCTGAAACAGATTCATCCAGAGTATTTTTATTTAAAAAAACGTGCTATCGGAATAATTGTAAATGTGGATAGCAGGTCAGCTTGTAAACCGCTGTTCAAAAACATCAAAGACCTTGCTCTTCCATGTGTGTATATCCAACAATTACTGAGACACATACATAAGAATATCGCCACGTTAAAAAAACTTGCAGAATGTCATAAGTATAACACCCGTAATGGAGAGAACTATTAGAAATTCCAAATCATAGGATTAGTGCTTATGAAAAGCCCAAAGTAGTAGGTATTTTAGTGTACAATAAGTTGTCTAGACATTTTAAATCTCTGCCTGTTAACAGATTTAAAACTAAGATAAAGAAAAATGCTTCTTATTTATAGTGCTTTATCTCTTAAAATAATATAATAGTCCTGTTTTTTTAACTGTTTTTCATTAGGACAGTCCATAGTGGTTGTGATGGCTGACAAATGATCCAGCCGTAGTAAAGTGGAAGTATAGTAATCGTAAAAAAAATATATATTTTTTTTGTTGAAATAGGCTTAGAATGTCATGAAATGTCGAGATTTTAAATTTGAGCAAAAAAAGTTTCTGTCTGCCTGTCTGTCTGTAACTTTTTTGTGCGCACTTTTTCTCTGGAATGGCTTGATATATTGACTTGAAATTTTAACATATGTATTATAACGAGATCTGGAACTGGATTGTTTTTTTAACTTATCCGGTGAAGGGTTGGGGGGTAAATAGGGAAAAATGAGTATAGCATGCTGGTAAGAGTACAGAAATTAGGGATTTGGTGTATATACTAGAAGCCTTGGCCACTTCAATATTAAAGAGGTTGATAAAACAAAAATTGACATTTTCACTTGAAATTTGGTACCTGTATGTAGTAAAACGACATATGCAATTAGATTATATTTTGAGATGATTCCGTTGAAGGGTTGTCGGTTAAATAGGGGTAAACGGGAAAATAAGTAAGGCAAGCTGGTTAAGAGTACAGAAACTTGGGATTTAGTGTATGAACTAGAAGTCAAGGCCTCAGATTTTTTATTACATTTTTCAAATATTAAAATTTCATGACCAATTATTTCCACATGCTAGAGTGTAAATATAGACAAGAAGTTTTCCTTTAAACAGTCTTGGATGGAAAATCTGGATGTGGAAGTAGTGATTCCTTAGGCATCGGTTTATATTATTTTGTAATATACTATATTAAGATTTTTTTTAAACATTAAGTTTCTGGAATTGCTTCACATATACTCAAAAATAATTTTATATTATGAAAGATGGATACTCTACGGTTTTCCATCCATCCAGGTTTCCTCTAAACGATAAAAGGTCGTTCATTTCTTATCTAATTCCGTAATAAATGAATATCCCCGGCCCTACAGGACGAAAATCCGCCCCTGAGCGGATTGCAATGGGATAATTCATGTAGCAAACTTTTCCTTCAGAACGATTTCCATTCATTTTACTCAATTACCATGCAAAGCAGCAACTCCTTTTGGCTCGCATACACAGCTTTTATTTTTAGTTTTCTACTTCTGGAAATGTCTTTTAGGTAGACGTATTGACGTTTATTTCACTGTGCTGAAACTTAAACAGAAAACGTGTTTCCGCATTCTCGCAATTGTCAAAAAAGAGCAGCGAACGCCTTACGACTTCCCGTTTATTTTCGGTTGGAATATTCGATAATGCTTCGTAATGTAATATTATAAGGGGTGTAATGTATAAGTTTAATAAAAATAAATAGTTGTGTTTTGCATACAAAATATTTCATATGGACATGATATGTCCGCAGATGCTTCCTTCAGAAATAAACCATTTAGCCTATTATATTCAACTTTTCTTACAAAGAGGAACTAAAGTATATTTCAGTAAGGCTGATCCTAGTTTTAAAGTTACAATTATTATTAGAGTCGGGTCAAGTATAAAAAGACCGATGTATGAATTAATATTGCACATACGTTTTCACTATATCTTGCACACAAACTTAAAGCCATAGCCTAAAGACATTGTCAGTGTATGTCTACCGAGATTCTTTCCCACTTCTTTTGAGACGGAAATATGAAATGTACACTAAGGAGTGAGAAACATAGTCATAAGCTCAGTGATTCTCAAACTGCGTGATTTAATGACGAATATTATTTATTTCCGTGAACTAACACCACTCTAAATATGGAAAACGTCTTTATATGAAATATTTAAGTTATTTTTAGTGGTAAATAGTGGATATTCATTCGTCAAACGAACAATGTCAAGCCACTAAGTCTTACAATTTTCTAGTACGTAGATATTACACGTTTTAGAGTAGAATACATACGATCGCATAGCTCAATCGGTAAGATGCTCGACCAGCAGTAAATATAAATGAGGTTGCTGCGAGATCGATCCCCAAGCACTTTCACTTTTTTTGTTTGTTTGATTAATTATTAAAAGTTAATAATTTTCCTTCTAAAATTTTTATTTTATTAAACTGCGCCGCGAGTTTTGTTAAAACTTTATTTTCCCCAAAAATGTGTCCTTTGTTACTACTAGCGCGTGTTTATCTCTAATAAAATCTACTTACGTTATATATCAATACACGAATGGTGAAACGTACGGCGAGTAGATAAATTGTTCAAGTGTAGTGTTTTAGTGTTTATGAAAACGTGTCAATGCGTTGTTCTTTCAGAATTGTTTTAATCTATTTGTTTTAAAATTATTGTTATTTTTTTTATATTTATTTTGTCAACCAGAATTTTTATTTGTTACCGCTAAAAGAAAAATAATTTATTTTCGTTATTCTCATAGAGATTTCAGATTTTTTTTTGTTATATGAAATATTTTATTTTTACTGACATCGTTTCCCCTACTAATACTACGATCCTGTCCTTTCCTGGCAAGAAATGCCCAAACCTTCAGGTGTCTCTTGCTGAACTGTAGCAATAGTCTTTGATTTCTTTTTCTGATCACTCATTGTTATTGACTGAATTGGGCAATTTATTTTTTGTTATCAGTTTCATTTGTGCCCGAACCTATATACCTACAGTGTCCGTCGTAAAGTTGGCTACATATGGGAAAAATTTGTATTATTGAGATTTCTAAAAAATACAGTATTGGGGGTTCGTTTCTTTTTTTACATGCAAATACCTTTATTCAACTAAAATACATAAAGTTTTTGTCGAAACTATTCAAATATTTGTGAACTAGACACAGGAGTTTATGATAATTAATGGTAGGGGTAGGTAAAATTTGCATTTTTTTTATTTTCCTCATATCTGCTTCAAAATTGATATATGGGGTCCTTGTTGTATTCTATGTGCACTTATCTTCATAAAATTTTTCGATATCTTAACAATTTGACCCACTTTTCGGTACCACGGTCAACTATTTTTTACAGTCCTGCCAAACCGGTGATCACATGACATGTGTCAAAATGTAATTTTTTGTTTTTGGACATGCATATACGAACCCCCAATAGAGTTTTTTAGAAATGTCAAAAATACATTTTTTTCCCATATGTAGCCTTTATGGACACTATAATCAGAATTCCACTAAAATTATGAAGTTACTAAATTAATAATCTTAACATTTTATGATAATATCCATTAAAAAAAAATTATTTAGCGTCATCATTGCTGAGAACTGTTTGAGAACTACTGGCATTTCTTAGGCATCAAATAAAATCTTACTTCAGACGTTTTAGCGGCCATGACACAAGTCAGTTTAAATTGTACCCGACTCTACTTTCGTTATTACTGTAGTAACTGTAATTGAAAATAGCTGATTATATAATTTCTGTTTTCTCAAAAATTGTAAATGATCCACACAATCCTTTTGGAAAATGGCCAATGACCACATTGACTGAAACTATAGTATGTGATGCGACTTTTAGATTTCAGTAAAAATAAATATGACGCACTAATGCACATTTATGAAATAAGTTTGTAAAATAAATTCTGCATAACTTCAAATAAAAAAAACTTTTGCAGATAGATAATAAAGTTCTATGAAATTTTAGGAGCATACTACCCCCCCTTGTTAGTATTTCAGTTTATTTTAAGTTGTATAAGTTAAGGTTTGTAACATGCCTAATAGTACAGTAAAATAAGAAATCGGCTTCGGAATCCTTTGTAACAGGGTGGACTTGTTTCCGTTCTCTTCGAAATTGTATTCATAACATATGGTAAAAGTCTCCTTCCTAAAAAGTGCCGTTGTGAAAGTTATTAAACAAAATAGGTGTAATATTACGGTTTTTCGCGAATGACTTTTAAAATTTAATTTTATCGAAAAAAAACTGCTTACGCCAATCGAAAGTACGGTAAATTTCACATCAAAAACGTATGCGAAGTTTTCTTGTACAATCAAAATTGTAGGCTTCAGATCTTTTTGTTTAACGCACGAAAAGGAAACGCCGCGACACGTAAACGCGTGCAAAGCGTGCGCGATCTCGGACGCGTTACACTAAATTTGTTATAACTTTTCAACTAATTAATGAAATGGAGCTCAACAAAGCTTAAATGAAAGAAGAAACATGTGACTATTGGATTATTATATTTTCAAATATAAAAATGAATGTATCTAGAAATAGTATATATACGAAGTCGGAACATAAAGAGATTTCCGATGAAATCGGTAGAAGCTCTACCATTTTTACAATTTTTAAGATAAAAACCTGGAACTTTCACATATTACTCTTGAAGTAATGTATAAAAGGATATGTTGAGTGAAAAAAATCTCAAAAATTTATTATTGAAGATATACACTTCCAAAATTTCAAAATTTTGAGAAAGTGGTATTTGATATGTATAACTAATATTAACCACCTATTATTCTGGTTTAAGTTGCGTTACTAGGTTCCTGTAGATGCGATTTTTAAAGCTTAAAATGTGTACTTTAAGATGCTTTAAGGGAATTCCACTTAAAAATTAAATTAACCCTCTTTATTTTTTGCTTCCTAATTCCCGAAACTATGGGTAACATGAAAACGTTAATAACTTTTGTTTTTATCTTAACAATTGTAGAAATGGCAGAGCTTCTACCGATATCTTCGGAAATCTTATGTTCCGACTTCATATATGTACTACATTCATTCATTTTTATATTTAAAAATATGATAATCCAATAGTCACATGTTTCTTCTTTCATTTAAGCGTTGTTGAGCTCAATTTTATTAATTAGTTCAAAAGTTATAACCAATTTAGTGTAGCGCGTCCGAGATCGCGCACGCTTCGTGCTCCATACTTGCATGTCGCTGCGTTCCACTTTCGTGCGTTAAACAAAAAGATCTGGAGCCTATATTTTTGATCGTACAAAAAAACTTCATATACGTTTTTTATGTGAAATTTCCCGTACTTTCGATTGGCATAAGCACTTTTTTCGATAAAATTAAATTTTAAGAGACATTCGCCAAAAACCGTAATATTACACCTATTTCAAGATAGGAAGTCTAACTGTCAGGTAAAATTTAACAACTTACTTGCAATATCAACAAAGGTAGAGACATATATTAGGTATATTGACAGAAAGATGCGGACAGATATTTCGATACTATTTAAGAGCCCTCCATAAAACTGCAACTATTATAGTTTTAATTTAATTTATTTTTTACAGGTAAGTGTCATGAATCATGCAATCTGCAGTAGCTATCCTAAACTGGTAAGTTATGTTCATATAATTTTTTTGGGAAATAATAGCAAAGCCATTAAATAAACATGTTCCCATTAAATTGAAACATATATTAAATTAGTACGGATCTGAACAGAGTTTTAAAAGTGCAGTTGCGCGAAACGGGCAACTACACCGAACTGTGTCACTGTAATGGTGATTTACAAAGACGTTAACAGGAATTAATGACGACATTATGGTACATTTTGGGATGGAGTTACTGCCGTCGTGTTTTTATTATAAGTTGGCGTGGTTTCTATAAATTTTCACCAACTTTTCATGCTGAAAAACATGACACGTCATTATTCTCACCGAATAAGGCGTTGGATTAAACTGTTATCAGCTTGTGCATATACCTTTGTAGAATTTAAGTCGCTTCCGTAATTCGCATACAAGAGCGGTGAAGATCTGTTTTATAAAGCAAATGTGCATTGATACTAGGTCGGTAGAATTAGGCCTCACCTAACTCGCTGATAAATGACGAAGTCTACAAAAATAGCTTTAGTTTTAACATTGGAAATGTAAATGTTCGTTAATAGGACAAAAGTCACAAGTTTTTTCCAAGGCCGTTGACATGAAAGTATCAAGGTCAGATGATGTAATACTGAGCGAGAACCTGTTACTATGTGGGAAGCAATGCGGTGTAGTCGGTCAGCGCCGATCGATATTGTACTACCTGTTCAACTATTTCTTCCGTGTTATAGCGAAGTGATGTAGATATTCGGATGATTTCGATACTCGGATTGTCCGGAATCGGATGACAAGAATATTCGGATTAATCATTCGATGTCGAATTAATTTTCAATAATGTGCTAAAATAGGTATCAATAATCAGGATTGTTTTACACAATGTACATATTCTGATTTCGATGATTTTCTGTTCAAGAAATTATGCGAGATTATGAGGAAAGCGCCCGTGTCACGGTATTTCCGGAGTACCTGATACTGAACTGGGGTCGAATTCAATAGGACTAGCACTAAAAGTAGTGAATAAAATTTCCAAAAATATCGGACAGCCTTTAAAAAATATTCACAAACATTATGAAATGAATTCAATTTCGATATTAGATAATAAGATTTAACTGTTAAACAGGGAACTTGACTTTCTTGACACTTAATAAATGGAAAACTAAAAATTAAATTAAAATAAATATTGACTTTTGAAATGTCACTTATGCGAAAGTCAAAAATGCAGTAATATATGAAAATCTAAAGTTAGTGTCCCTTTCGGTGAAACTGGAAGTGAAGAAAAATTCATTTATATGTCAAAAAGTGACGTTTACTAAGCACATAGGATGTTTCAAATGTCAATCATTTATCACCAAAACTAAAGGAAAAGGGTAGGGTGTGCCATGTTCGTGTTACACCCGGTATATGTAGTTAACTACTCTAGGTTATGAATTAAATTAATTACACATACCTGCAAAAAAAACAGTTTTCTTTTTTTTAAACCCAAATCGGCGATTTCCAAGGTTTTTGACGTGCTGAACACAATGCCGTCGGCCTTTTGCGCCACACGTCACACTTTTGAGAAAACCTAACCCAAAAGTGCTAAAAAGGCCATTGCTGCCTATATTCATGCCCGAATAACTGGACAACGATACGAGATTGAGTAAAACGAATCAGACCGTCTTATTCAGCTGTCCAAAATCCTCAAAAGCCAATAGTAACAATAAACAAAACATAACTATAGATGGCGCAAACATTATTTTATTTTCGAGTTTAGCAATACTAGAATTTTTGTCGTGAGTATACAGATTCGGAAATTGTAGTTGGTAATATGCGCAGGCAAACCACGCAGGGCATTGCTATTCGTTCATGGCACCACCGCTTGACCTCGTCGTTGATCCCACGCATTCTGCTTTCAGTAGCCTAGCCGTAAAGACGTGGGAATAAAATAAATTAATCTCGCGATAGTTTATTGAATTCGAAATAACGTCTGGAAAAATGTATTAAAATGTTTTATTGGCACATAAAAAAAATGCAAAAGTTATAAACAAATTAAGATGAAAAAAAAATGGCATTTAGTTTTTCGTTTATAACTCAAAAACTATAAGCGATAACGAAAATCGGAAAAAAGATTCTTAAAGAGAAGGAAATTTCCGATAAAGCAGTCCCAACTCCCGGAACTCTATCTCCATTATTTATCATTTTAATTTAACGCTGAAAATAGGATTCCGCGCGACAGCTGCAGGATGCGAGCGCCGCCTCAAAAGAGAGTACATCACATAAAATCATTTTTTTATACTATTAAATATCAATTAAAAAAAATAAAAAAATTATGGTGTATTCGTAACACTTCAAAAAATAAGGTCCCGTTGGAAATGCTAAAGTTTATTTTTCAAGTGAGGCCATTGTTAACTAACGAAATTTTATGGGACCTCCGTTATCATTGGAGATAATTTTTTTTCGCTGCTTGGAGCCCTTCTTATAGATATACTTAACAACATCGCATTATAAAAGTTTTTAAAAATTGTTTATTTTGTTTATTATAATTTTTAAAGTAAACAGAAAATTAAAAACCAAAGTAAAGTTGTAAATTCTTTTTTTTTTCAAAATCGTTATCATATTGCTATTTTTACATTGAAGAAAGACATTCATTAACGTTAAAAAAAATTATGTTACGCCATTTGTTTATAAGTTGTTTATAAACAAATTGACTAGTTTTATATTTAAAACACTTAGAAACATTATCTTATTGTTTATAATCGTTTTTTTAATTATCCATTAATTGAATATTTGGTTAAGAAATTATTTGTTTCTTAAAAATCATAATTGGCAATCCTCAATAAAGTAACAAAAAAATTTTTTTTTTATCAACAATTTCATTGTTTATTAATTTAACAATTTGTTAGAAACAAATTCTAACAATTCCAATACTTTTTCCAAATCCAGAAAAAATTACAAAAACAGCGATATGCAAAAACATATTTAAAAAAATTGTTTGTATTTTTTATAGCGTTCTTCAATATTACACGATACAGAAGTTGAAACGGGCATTTGATTTGTGAACTAAAACACTGATATAGCTTTTAAATTATTAGAGATATCACAATAGACATTCAGGTCGTTTTTATAGAGGATTAATTAATCTTTAAATGAGTTGACTCCCAAGTTTGCAACTATTAGGTATTAGTCTCGTTCCGTGTAGAAATTATTAGCGACGTATACATTTCCCCAGTTCATGAGGTGTACTAAATTCAATGTGGACTCGATTACTTTCAGAACCTGCGTTCACGAATTATGGGTTTATTCTCTATATTGCGAACTACAATTTTTGAATCTGTTTATACAAATAAATCGGACCTAAATAGCTAATTTCATAGGATTTTGACACAGTGAACATAATGTCGTTACCCGTCTTGTTCTTTGAGGTCAGGACTTTGAGAAAACATAACCTCAAAATGGATAAAATAATATTTTTATAATATTCAGGTTCCAATCACTATATGAGTTATTATTTTAGATGAATTTCTACGTGCTGAACACGAAGCCGTTGTCCATTTTATTTTATTAGCTCACGATATAAAGAAATCATAACCTCAAAGTGAAAAAAGGCTATTTATAATAGATTTATGTGTTAATAACTTGAAAATCAAATAAGATATAAATCGTGGAAAAAGTTATCAAATGTCTGTGCAAGTTTAGCAGCTAGGACGGTAAAACTTACACTTAAGAGCTACCGAACATACTTACACCTAATGAAACATTCATAAACAAGAGGAGAGGCAAAAATCACATGCTCTAAACCGAACATAACTAAAGGTGAAGTCATAAACGAGCAGAAAGGAATATAGTTTGTGCTCCAAACCTAATATAACCTAACAAGTCTAACTAACCATAAATGAGTAGAAAAGCATAAGCAAAGATGGGGCTAGCCATAAACGAGCAGAAAGGAATACAGTTCAAGCTCATTGCCTGCCATAACCTAATTGGTCTAGTCCTGAATGAGTATAAAGGAGAGGTTAACATAATCCCCTTTATCATCACCCAGAGCTAACTACGTGGACATAGGGGGACAACAAAAAAATATTAAGAAACAAAAAAAAAACAAAAAGTAAATAAAAAACAAACAAAAATGGAGCGACCTAACCTCCTGGCCTCATAGAGCAAAACGGGTCACAGCATTGTGTTCAACGCGTCAAAATTCTATGGAATTAACTATTTAGGTCCAATTTACCTGTATATATACTCACAACAAAAATTCTAGTATTTTTTGCTAAACTCAGAAATAAAATAATGTTTGCGCCATCTATAGTTATTTCTTTTTATTGCTACTATTGAACATTTTGGACAACTAAATAAGTTGGTCTGGTCCATTTCACTCAATCTCGTATCGTTGTCCAGTTCCTACGCTACGAATATAGGCAGAAATGGTCTTTTTAGCATATTTAGGTTAGGTTTTCTCAAAATTGTGACGTGTAGGGCAAAACGGCCAACGGCATCGTGTTCAGCACGTCAAAAACCTTCGGAATCACTTACTTGTGGTGAGAAGAAAACAGTGGGGGTCAGAGTTATCCGAAGTATATTGATTTTTTTTAAACTGTTCTAAATATATTTCTTATAATACATAAATTATTAATTTTATTTCTATTTCACTCCTAGTTTAAAATCATTTCTAATTGTACATGCTAGGCGAGCTGCATTTTGAATAATAAATATGTATTTACAAATTAAAACAAATAGATTCGTTTTTTAGGGAAAAATATTATTTTTACATGACAAGTGCACAAAGTGGATTTGAGTTTTAAATTGACCCTCTTCAAATCTAATCTATTTTATGATATTTTTTCCAATATCAATCTAATACACCGACTTTCATTATGCTCCTTACAGATGACAAAATCAAACAGTAATAAAGGAACTTTACCATGATAAAATTGTCAATTACCTCCACCAGAAAAGGGGGGCAAGAACTTTGGCCAATTAAAAAAGTTTTCTTTATAGTTAAAGTTGGCATTGGAGGCATCTGGCGCCGGTCGAACCGTTATTATAACAAACTCCGTTATCATATATCGCCAGCGGCCTCTGTTCATCGATACTTCTGTCAAAAACTACTCTCGTAAATAAGGCTACACTTGCACGGTTTTAGGATATTAAAGTTATTTTTCTCCGTTGGCGCGATAAAGGGATGAATTGATTCTGTTCCTGGAACAAATCGGTTTTAAGATATTTTTATAAAATATTTTTACACTTTTTATTTACAGATCTATATGAATTTCAATAAAAACATCTTTTTCTTTTGGTGGTGACTAAATGAAAAATAATACAATTCAATTTATTTATTGGTTATAGGTTACATACAACTATTTAATATTAGTAAAGGAACATAATGCAAAATATGTAGAAAGTAAAGTTTAAAATTTTGTGTAATAACATGTTAACACATTACTTGCTAAAATCTTGGAGTCACTTTGATAATAACTTAAACTTTACGAAAAGTTGTAGAAAGTTGTAGAACATACCTGAAAAAATTAAAAATCAGTAAAAGTCAGAATGAGTTAAGAATAATAATTAATTATTACTATATGCAGCTAAGCATACGTGTTTCGAAGTTATTGCTCCCCATCAACAGCGTACGATAAAAAGTGTTGTTATACGAGAAGCAAGACCAACAAATGTAGAAAAGTACGGTACACAGTTCTCTAAAACTGCTTAAGTGAAACACCCGCCTATGGGTAGGGGTGGAAATAACAGGGGTGGCAGTGTGTTTTTGCCTGTTTATTAGTAAATATTTCCTTAAATATCAATTTTTGCATAAAATGTAAAGTACATTTCTTTGTAGCTAATAAAATTATCTTTACTTTATTTTGTTAATTTTTATATTTAATAACAGCCTCTGTGTGTTAAGACCGTAAAGTGGCTTATTGTCAATAGAGAGCCATTTTGCGTTCCAATTACATACGATTCTATATACGATTATTTTGAAATAGCAAAGTAAAGAAATAATTGAGTTGAGTTTTTTACTGGAAATCACGATTCGTCAACATTTTATGAGTGTGCCACGCATGTGACCAAAATAGAGAAAATAATAAGACTCAAACTCTATCAATTTATTTGTTTTGCTGATTGAATTTATGTTGTTATTTTATTTTATACAAACAACGTGTATTATGGAAAATTAAGCAGACAATAATTACGATAGCTTTTCATCAACTTTCATTATATCAACAACAAACTTTTAGGCCATACATTTTGTAAGAACACATTCACTCTAGCGAGCGCTAAAGTATTTTGCCGCTCGTTGTCGTTGGAGACGAGCGGTAAAGTGACGTTATTTATAACTCATTAGTTAACGTCAACTTTACGCTGTCAGATGTAGCAAAAAAGACTACTTTATCTATACACCGTAGATAAAAGTTATATTTGTAATATAAAATTGACAGTTTTACATTGACATCTGTCTATACTGATAAAAATTGTCAAAATGTATCAAAATATTGAGTATGTACAATTTTCTGTTCGAAAAAATATATAGCTTGTTCAACTAATGGACGAAGTTTGCTCCCATGTTTTGATATCTTTGGGTCAAATATATATTTTTTTTAAATCTGTTTAAAGTTCAAACCTATTCTAAATGGTGGTATTTGTTCCACCAAAAACTATATTTCTATTATAAAATATTGATGAATTGAATATATATTTAAAACACTATTTGTAACTCCATTAATTTTTAATGTTAAAAAAAATTAAAGCACATAAAAGTTATTGATGAAAAAATCATTAAAAAATCAGTTTTTTGGAAAAATAAAGAAATAGCTAGGTTGACGTTCTTTTTTTTGTTACAAGCATTCAGTCAAGTTTGTATTTATGATGTTTTAACTATTAGTATATGTAAAGGAGAAATTTCTTTGAAAAACTGTTTTAAGGCACATTTTAAAAAATTATCAAAATTGGATATTTACCATGTCTGTATACGTCAATGATATAAATATCGATTATGATTATGATTATGATTAATATGCATCTGCAGATGCCAATATTTCAACAAAAAAATTCATTACATCCACGTGGTTGGGAGATGATCAATAATAATTATAAGGAGTCTAGAAAGAGGCTTCAGAAAATGTACTGATATACATAGCATTTCATTTAAAAAAAGGCACTTGATCCTGTAGTATTGTCTTGGCTTGCCCTGTACATTCAAGAATTATTTCCGGTTATAGATTTTTTTGTTTAGTTTACTAGTATTTTTTTTAAATTTCTATCGTCAGAAGTTTATTCAATTCTTAATCGAGTCGGGTAGATACGCTGAGGTTAATTAAATGAAAAGACTCCCTGGTGATACTTATAGTGCGGGAGCCATCGACCAAAATTTCTTTACAAGTTCATTATTGTTTTTCGATCGTTTAGGAACCTTGAAAATTTCCGCTAGAAAGGATTTTTCTTTGATTTGGGTATAAACTGTCTGAAAAAGTTTGAAATTCTTATGTCGCGATGAGGCTAAAAATCCTAATCGAGGGCTCCCCTACTAGTCGGAGGCATAGAAGATTGTTCGTAAAGTACTAGAAGTGATGCAAAGAATTGTTCCAAAATATTTTCTTTTAACACCGAGAACACAAAACTTATTACATTAAATATCATTTTAGTGTCACGAAGTCGTCAAGGCATGATGGACTTTCAAATCCATCCGAGTATTTCAACTGCCTAACATAAGCTTTTACAAATGCCGACATATAGAACATAATCAAAGTATTCATAACTGCATCCAAACCAGATAAAATCAATGGGCTGCTCTGATATGGCTTAGTGGGTCAAGGAGGCTGGAAAAGCTTTACCTCTTCATGTTCTGTCATCTGCAGCTCCAGAATAACTTCTCCGAGTAATATAATTCATGCAAAATTCACCACGTATGAGACTCGCACTGCATTCGTATATCCGCCCGAAAACAAGTCATTATTAAAGTTGCAGCAGACAATCATAACTTATTCTAAATTATATGCACCAACTACTAACAAGGATTTGTATTCCTAGCGGCGTCAACTCCTCCCAACTCATGCAGGACTAAATATATCACACAAGTTAAAAGCATGTTGCAAATTTTCCCTAAATAGAGACAAACTTTCCCTACAGTTCGGGCCGGCTAACCTGTTTATCATGCAGTTTAGTCAAATTAGAGAAAATTTAACAATTGGGGAGTACAAAACTTATCCGCTGTATCTTTTTTAAGTAACTATATGCACACAATGCACTTTCCCATTTCCATTTTCCGCAGGAGAAACTCTTGATAAATCAATTTCAACGCGAAGTTCATGTACCGTTATGCAAGGTTTGCTAAATGCTTTAAACTTATTTAAGTAGGTTTATTATATAACAATAATCCCTTTATTGATGTATGTACCTATTGAACTCAATTTTACATTATCTATAATATAAAATCGTTGAGATGTGGATCTGTCTGTAGTAAAGAATTGTTTTTTTTTCGTACCTCCCGATTACCTACAAATCTGAAAAGCACACTATACATTCCTTAGTATCTAAGATTAATAGGAAAAATTCTTAAAATTCAATAAGGCGGATACAATATAGCGGTCTTAAGGAAAAGGCACATTTGGATCCCTTCTAACAAAAATGTTGTTTTAATTCTCTCTACCGCGCATCGACCGGAATTTTCGTCTGCCAGTGTAATTGGTGAGGTATCTGTGCGGATAGATATCGGTAACCATTCGTTATAAAAATGCCCCCTCCCTCCATATTCTCCCACTGTTGCTGCTTCGCTACAATTTATACTTACTTTGAAATAATGAACTTTTTAAATTAAATCATAGTTGTTATGATATTGACATTACTTTTTTCAGTTTTTATTGATAACAAGTTTAAATTTTGTACGAAATATTATCAATTAATAAACATAAAAAATTTAATCCATACAATCCACTTCATTATTAGAAAATATATCTCCGCCTGTGGAAATCTCAGATACGGAGAATTGCGAGGTTACAAATACTCAACATACAAAAAACACCCACCATACCAAACGCTTCGTAGTTATCTCTTCGATTACCAGACTATCAGACGGTAACTTTTCGTCGCCGAATTTGCACGCCATTTCCCTAACTATATGAACTAATCATATTACAATGAAAAAATATTCATTGCATTAGAGTATTACAAAACCAATTCTAAAGAACGGTTATGTGACGTGCTTTCTTCCATTTGCCTAGCGCATAGGCAAGTGGAAGCGTCACTTTAGCGCTGAGCTTGATTTCGGTTATCTCGAGCGCCGCCTTTACAATTTTGTTCGTGGGGTAAAGATCCCACATTAGCCTCCTAACGCAATCTGTTGCAGTAGGGCTGAGATAGCTACAGTGGAGAAACGGTTATGTTCAGGGGTCTGGACGGTAGATTAGACTTTCACTCACATTCAACAGTAAAAGGCACATGTCGGTAAATAACAAAGTTTATTACATGTATAATCAAATTTACAAAAGCAATGTAAAACGATCAGATACCAAATAAATAATATAAAAGAAAAATTAAGATGTCATGTTATTTCATCTTACATGCGAATCTATAAGAACGAGGAACCAGGCGATGAGAACCTAGTTAACTACTAGTTACTCATATTAATTCGAAAGCTAGCGGTGGTATGCAAGCAAACTTTGAGAGCGGAAAAAAATAATCGGTAGAAACAGTAAGAGACAAAAAAACGGTAATCGGAAAAACACAGTAAGTAGTAAGAAGAACAGGCGGCGTGCAAGTGCCATGCAATAGCAAGCGATTATCTACAGCAAAGATCATGCTTACATGAGGTGTAGGTGTGAATAACTTGGCAAAACTAAACAAAACCGATACCAAATAAATAAAACGATTTTCGGATTCGGTGCGGTGTGTAACACACTCGGATCGGAAAATGAAACGGTTATCGGATTCGGTATCAGTTTACGGCAGAGATTATTCTACCGAGATGGACAGACAGAAATAATCATAACGGTGGTATTTCGGCTCGGTTTGGAAATGTTAAAATTTTCATTAACATTTTATGAGGTGTTTGCCAAGTGCCCCAAACGTCACAGCTAAGTGCTTTTATTAAGTGAATTTCGGTTCGACCACAGGGTATCTTGTCGGAGTTGATGCGTAAAGTTTCTATGTATCAAAATATAAAGATAGTTTATTTATTTACCTTAGCCTAGATTTTGTGCTAAATTCCCGGACTATAATAAATTTCTAAAAATTATTTCAAAGTAACAGATTTTGTTTTAATTCGTATCAGTACGAAATATTTAAAACAGAATAAACGGTAAACTATAATCTCTACCGACTCGGTAGAACAATAGGACTATAACATCTTTCACAAAAATTATTTTAGAACGACATATTTTATTTTATTTTGTATAAGTATGAAATAGTTAAAATAAAATACGCGGTAAGGGGCCATCCATAAAATACGTCACTCAGAATGTCACCATTTGGACCCCTCCCTCTTCCTTCGTCACGCTAAGTCACACTTTCAGCGACCCCCCTACAAATATTACGTGACAAAAGCTAGCCCCCCCCCATAAACGATTTCTTGTGATTAAAAATAGTATACAGATGAATAATTCAAAATATTTCTTATGACCACATAAGTAAATAAATAAGTGTACACAATCTGAAACATTAATGTTTGACTATCCATATATTTATTTACAGGCAGGACCATCGAGAGAAAATCGGGCCCGGGGGATAGTAACATACAACTCCCAGCAATTTTCAATTATAAATTTCAAAGAGCGGGGGGTGGCATTCCTGATAATAAATTATTTATCTCAATACAAATTTCGAATAGCAGGGGCGATGATCTTCCCTTAGATTAAATATTTACCTCGACCGAAATTTGAAAGAGCGAGGGGAGATGTTGCTCCTTCTTGGAATTGAATATTTTCAAAAAACGGAGGGACAGAAATTTCGTATTTAGTCATTCAAAACTCATTGTTATCTAACATCACCCTAATCGTTTAAAAGTGTATCTCTCTCATTTCACATAATGCAAATGCTTCTCTAACTTCAAATGATACCCGGGCCCCTCAAAAACCCCCGGGACCAGGTGGGAACACCCCCCCCCCCTTAACGAGCCTATTTACAGGCTTTTAGTACTTGGGAACGACTTTCTATCGTAATGAAATTTTTTTAAAAACTGCCAAGTTAAGAGAAAAATTACAATAAAATTGATTAACTGCGAACGTCACATTTCCTTAGACCCCCCCCCCCTCCCTTGTCACATCTCGTCACGCTAAGCAATACCCCTCCCTCCCCCTTATTTGCGAACGTGTTTTATGAACGGCACCTAACTACAATCTCTACCTACTCGGCAAAACAGATATTATTTTAACTCAATAAAAATGACAAACGGTAAACGGTATTCTGATTTTCTCTCGAAATATCATGTATGTTCTTTTCCAAAGGTGTGGGCCTATGAAAATTCTTTGGAACATAGTGATTTGGATAAAATCGGGAGATTCTAACAGACATCGAGCACAACTACTTTGATATTAATCTATATTTAAATTGATATTTGCTTGTCTAAGTCGGAACATAGTAATTATATTCTGACATATTTAATCGGAAGATATTTTAAATTATCGTTTAATACACACATTTTAGTGAATTAGTCTTACCTGTGTTACTATAAAAAAAGCGCCAAGAAATGGCTGCGATTGTAAATCGGTACTTTACTGCGACGTCGACTCGGACTATACTAATCAACGCGTGGTTGACTATTAGCCAGACTGGTGAGAATTGCCATTCAAATGTGCTTTTATGAGAATGATTAGCGCTGGTCTGACCAAACGACGCTCATGGCAAATTTTGTAATTATTGTTAATTTTGCATATAGTTCTCTCATGGCCGGGTTTATTACATTTTCTATATAAAGTAGAATACTGTTTCACGATTTAAGCTAGCTAAATTAGGAGGAACCTATAATAATAACACTACCCTGCAAAATTTTGAAAATTTTGTGTCCCTGGGTAACGAATAGTTGTTTCCGAGGTAATTTTTCTCCAGGCTCAGAATTGCTCAGATTTTGAGATATTGTAACCTAAAAGTGCAAAATCACTGCTTTTTTACATTCTTGAGTTTATGTAGCGTCGTCACCTATTTTAATAAAAAAACAAGACAAAGTATCTTGAAGTACTGGTCTTTCTCTTCCAAATGCTGTTGAGTTTGTGCACACATATTTGTTTTCGCAGAGATATCGCATTTTTGAATTTGCATGTTCGTGAATTTCTCGGTATACGAAAATTTTATGGTCAATTTTTAACACACTGAGAGAATCTAAGTAAAGACGCCATTCTTTCACTAAAAAAAAATTCGTGACAGTTCCATATACGCTATTGTAACTTTAATCAACTTAGGTCGGCCATGTTGTATTTTCTTCGAAAAATTTTGAAAATCTGACAGATTCTGAACGAGCAGATTGTTTGACAAAAGAAAATATCGACTTGTTATTAACTTTTAAATATTTTTTACGTTTCTTAAAAAAAAAAACAATCCTTTGATATGCACGTGTCCCTAATGAGTTTTCAGGCATAGGGAAAATCGCAAACATGAAAATTTCAAAATGTGATATCTCGGCGAAAAGAAAAAAGATATTTGAGCAAACTCAACGGTATTTGAAAGTCTTCCTCTTCCTCGTACTTTAAGATCACACACATAGTTTTTTGAGAAAAAAAATCGCAGTGCTGCATAACCTCAAATATGTCAAGAAACAATGTTTTTTGCACTTTTACCTTAGAATATCTCAAAAACCTGATGTGATTCTGCAATTCTGAGCCCGCATTTGGTTTCAGCGGGAAAAATTACTTCGGAAACAACTATTCATTGCCCAGAGGCAAAATCTTGCAGGCTAGTGTAATTTACAATACCTAGTTTTCGACCGTAAGTGGAACAAATAACGAAGTATAATCATTTTTTTTAAATTGCATTTCTGAAAAACACCTCATTACAGTTAATGTAAGCATTTCTTTCATTCTAATCTTTTGAACTCTGCTCATGTCAGTTATGATTAAATATTCGTGATGGTAGGAAGTAAAATATTCATATGTACTATTAATTGTTAGGTATTAATTATTTTTGTATTTTTTTTAACATGCTCTCTTGGGCTTTGCTAATTATTTAATTTTGTAATTGTAATTTGATTTTGGGAACTAATTGTGTTTATTTGTTACTGTTTATTGTGAGTATTCCCTCATTAACTATTTTAATGATAATCTGCATATCTTAAATAATTGCTGATACCTTTTTCGTAACCTTGTAATATTTATGTTGCTTTGGCGATTCTGTTAAAATATCTGAAGTAATTTTGGTTGACCTATTCCTATCTGAGTATATTACAATGTATAAATGCACTTAAATAATCACCCCGGAATGCATGACACTTAGCAATAGAAGCACTACGTATAAAAATTCATTTACTTCTTCCCTTTACTTTTATTCATGTTTCGAGGGCGCGACGCAATTTGATGCTATCAATAACGAAAAAAAACTTCGCTGACGTTGAAAACTTTTATTTGAAGTTATCCTAGATCTTTTTCAGGGCAATTATTCAACAGACTAGCGTATTCCTTGCAAGATGGATAATGTATCTTATCATTGGAGGGCGCTTTCATCTGAAATTACTCATTCGAAATGAGGAAATTCCAACGGCTGGTTCAGTACAGCTTCAACGAACATCGAAACTCAATTACGCGTCTGTTCAAATCTTTGCCGATACTGATTCAGACTTGTCTTTGAACGATTCATCCCGTAATCAGTATTACTCTGTACGAAACTATTTTCTCTAAGAATATCCCTTTTATTATTGGTACTGGCTGCGATTGAGATGTTTTATTAAAAAACTGGCGGTTTGTACTTTATATTGCGTTTCGAAAATAAAGGCTCACATGTAGAGCATTTATTTGTATTTGTTAGAATTCGAGTCCGCGTTGTACACAGAAACTTAATCTGTTTATTTGTAAACTAATTAGTTGTACGTGGACTGTAAGTTATACAGGGTGTTTGGTGCATCGTGTGCCAAATTGAAATGGCCGACAGAAAGGGTTATCTGCCATCCTTTCAGGCCCCTTAACACTTCCCATGCCCTGCGGTATTTTTCATATCGACTTTTTATCTTTTTTATGAGAAAAATCCCAAATTCGACATTTAAATTCAAATTATAAAAAAAGTATTAGGCGTAGACTGCGAATTTCATTTTTATTTTGATGTGTATTGTTGAAGGGTTCTTTTAAATCCAAAATTACTGGCATCAGTCATCTAGCTGTTTTTTTATTCACTCGCAAAGTTTCGGAATAGGTAAAATTGAAATTTAACCTTAGACTTTACATGGCTATAAAAAAAAAACTCAAAGCGACCGGGATCTTCCAACTCCCTCAAAAATTCTCTAGTCTATCCTCTTGCTAATGATGTGCCACATGTCATAAAAATCTTTTAACAACTTCGTGAATTCGCTAAATTAATGAATCGGGTCACATAAGGCTAATGTTCAAAATTCTGAATAAAAAATTATTTTTGCTTAAATTATGCATGGGAAACACGTAGAATCTGTTGTTTCACTCTTGCGAAGTAAAATCTATCTTTAGTCTCATTCTGTTCATGGGTTTTACTTGAAATAAAGAAACAATTACATTTTTATCATTTATTAAAAAAATTTAAAAATCTTGCTCAAAGTGTTGGCCTCTGTTGCGAATGCAGGCCCGACACCTGCTTCGTATTTCGACAGTTATTGTATGAAGTCGTATTTCCTCCCTAATTGTACCGAAAGCCGTTTCTATGCGTTGGACAAGTTCCTCCCTAGTCGCAACCTCCGTCGCATACACGAGCTTTTTGGCACGTCCTCAGACATAAAAATCCAACGGAGTTAGGTCTGGGGAATGTGGAGGCCATTGAATAGGACCATCCCGCCCAATCCATGCATTTGGAAACACCTTGTCTAGATATTCTCTTACAATCAATCGCCAGTGCGCGGGACAGCCGTCCTTTTTAAAACCATAGGCGTATGCGTGAATTGGGCGGGATGGCCCTATTCAATGGCCTCCACGTTCCTCAGACCTAACTCCGTTGGATTTTTATGTCTGGGGACCTGCCAAAGAGCTCGTCTACGCGACGGAGGTTGCGACTAGGGAGGAACTTGTCCAACGCATAAAAACGGCTTTCGGTGCAATTAGGGAGGAAATACGACTTCATACAACAACTGTCGAAATACGAAGCAGGTGTCGGGCCTACATTCGCAACAGAGGCCAACACTTTAAGCAAGATTTTTAAAATTTTTTAATAAATGATAAAAATGTAATTGTTTCTTCATTTCAAGTAAAACCCATGAACAGAAAGAGACTAAAGATAGATTTTACTTCGCGAGAGTGAGATAACAGATTTTACCTGTTTCCCATGCATAATTTAAACAAAAATAATTTTTTATTCAGAATTTTTAATATTAGCCTTATGTGACCCGATTCACTAATTTAGCAAATTCACGAAGTTATTAAAGAATTTTTATGACATGTGGCACATCATTAGCAAGAGGATAGAGTAGAGAATTTTTGAGGGAGTTGGAAGATCCCGGTCGCTTTGAGTTT
This sequence comes from Stenurella melanura, assembly GCA_963583905.1. Classification (NCBI taxonomy): domain Eukaryota; kingdom Metazoa; phylum Arthropoda; class Insecta; order Coleoptera; family Cerambycidae; genus Stenurella; species Stenurella melanura. The sequence continues at coordinate 123,095,223 of OY757311.1, forward strand.
TTTTTTATAGCCATGTAAAGTCTAAGGTTAAATTTCAGTTTTACCTATTCCGAAACTTTGCGAGTGAATAAAAAAACAACTAGATGACTGATGCCAGTAATTTTGGATTTGAAAGAACCCTTCAACAATACACATCAAAATAAAAATGAAATTCGCAGTCTACGCCTAATACTTTTTTTATAATTTGAATTTAAATGTAGAATTTGGGATTTTTCTCATAAAAAAGATAAAAAGTCGATATGAAAAATCCCGCAGAGCATGGGAAGTGTTAAGTGGCCTGAAAGGATAGCAGATAACCCTTTCTGTCGGCCATTTCAATTTGGCACACGATGCACCAAACACCCTGTATATCCTCCATATTAACTTGGAAATACTCATTAACGATTAAAAGTTGCAGTCGAGCATTGGTGACTGCGGATACCTTTGATTGACATTTTGCTCAAATATCACTCAATTCATATTACATGATTCACTGACATCAGGTACAGAACCAATATTTTTATTGAGCTCACAAGTACTGCAACTCGTATTTGTTTCATCTCACAAGTACTGCAACTCGTATTTGTTTCATAACACTTTTAATGAGAGTACCTTCTATTGGAAAATTGTAAGAATCATTGGGACCATTGAAAATTATTAGGGATCATTGGACACAATAACTTACGTTGGACCTGGAATTTCTATTTCAAATTTGAAACACATACAAAATGGTAAGGCAGAATCCTCTCTATTGAAATTGGGCCATATGACAAGATGATCGCCAGAAGCATGTAAGCAGGCATGATTTGTGTAAGTTATACTTTATTATAATTTTGAAGCAAAATGTTACATGCGTTTCTATCTAGACACATAATATAACTAGAATAAATATTATACTCTTCGTTGATTTTTCAACCTTTTATATAATTGTTACACATTATATGGGTTATTCTAGTTTTTTGCAAATGATATTAGTTTTAGACATTTTTAGTTTTATGTTTTTGTTTAATCACAAAACAATAAATTAGAGTTTTTTAAAATTCAAATAATTAATATTTTTTTTATCTATAGATCGATATTGGTAAGAAACTAATAGGGTTCTTTCCCTGGGTAGCCCTAATTTATTATATAAATTTTAATACAGCCGGCCTTTTCTTTCGTAAGTTATTGTGTTTACAAGGAACGTGACGGACGGACGGACAGACGGACATTTTGAAAGTTGTTCAAAATTCGATCACTAATATAGTCATATGAAATTTTCTTCTCGACAAGCAATAGTAGCGGTTTTAGATTTTTTTTTTTCAAATTTCAATTGGTTGAGGAAATATATATTGACCGACCCCGGACTAATGACTTACCCTGTGTATGAAATCCGACTGCTTACATGCATCTGGCAATCACCCCGCATAACGGATTTGGCCCAATTTCAGTAGGGAGTAACCTACCACGCTACTTTAAATAATAGTTAGCGTTATTTTGGGGTAAAATCCATTGAAAATTTAATATTATATCTTGTGATATTTTTCGATCAAAACTGAATTTGTCTTTTTTTTTCGTTGTTCGATAGCATGTTAGAGTGTGCCTGTGTTTATTTTAAATTAGCAATGTATGTCCGTTTTGTGATAGTAGATAACATGTTGAATATTTATTTATTATTTCCATGACTGACACGCAATATAGCAAAGGCCAGCTGATTTGGAAAATAAACCAACCAAACTAAGCGGTAATAGTGCATGGATTTCACTCACGTTTAGCCGTAATGGGAATTTTAAGTGCCACTGAATTTACTATACGTTATTCCGTTTCTATCTGAAGTTACTGTCAAATTTACTAACATATCACCGTCTATTAAACAGTAGATTGCAATTCCGTGAGTCGGTTATGTAAAGTTACCACAACATAAAAAAAAATAAAGTTAATGTTTGTTATATACTTTTTCACATTAGATTGCCAATTAGGTGTTTAGTGACTTTATATCTTTCTCATGAGCTCCAGAATAAGGGCGAAAAACGTTTCAAAGGCTAAGCATTTCCAAGAAACGGAATGATAGATTTCATGAAAATGTAATCCATTAGAATGAAATTTTTTTAAGACAAGGTAGATAAATAAATTCATTTTAGGCCTCTGTTCTCATTTTTAACTGAATCTTCATGATCGTAGGGGGTTATGTAGATACTAGTTCAATCTGCATGGCCGTAGGGGACTGTTTGGATGCTAGTGTTAGAATGCGAGTTGTCAAATAAGAAATTAGACAAATTCCTTTTAGGATTTTAATTTGCTAGCATAACCAGAATTCAGGTTATCGAGAGAATGCAATTCATTAATATTTTTACACATAGTTTTTCATTTAGTAATAGATAGTTATTTTTTCTGCTGTTTCCAAAATCCTATAAAGAATATGTTTCAATACTATATATTTATTTTAGTTCTTGTAAATAATTTTAATTATTTGAATAATGAAAACAAAAATTAGAGAATGATTTTTTTGCGGCAAAGTCGAGGTACAATCGCCAAAAAATATATAATGTGGGTAGGTAATTACACTTACTATTTCTACTAATTGTTTCATTAAAAACAAATGGGTGCAACACAAAAAATTAAGTTCGTATACGATTGGTTTTATGTACATCTTATTTAATGCAACTATGTTATATACACCTGCATAATAACATATGAAGTTATAGCGAAAATTCACGTTAAAAAAAATGGGTGTAAGACTTAAAAAAATACTTTTAAATTAATTTCATTATAAATATTATTTAAATATAAATATTGTTACTATCTTCACCAATTACCACAGGATAAAATCATATCCCGCACTGTACCGCTCGACGCTCTATACGTCAGTACTGCTGGTGAAGCAGCTATTTTTTTGGTTTGTGTACCTAGGAAAAAAATGTCTATTTACCTCTTTAACTACAATTTTTATTCTATACATATATTTTTTAAATATATTATTTAGTATTTCCTATACTAAATTAACAATAAAGAATAATAATAAAATTAATGTTGTGTTGGTTGTTAACTGCCGGAAGCAGATTTTTCCGAGAGCTCTTACCGCGCGGCCGTACAGGCAACTCACCTAGTCGAAACGAAGGCCTCTGTGAAATGGGTAATGAAATTGGAAGGAACACTTAAAAAAGATTAAATGCATTTATGATTGTTCATAAGTATCTACTATTATTCCAGTAGTACTTATAAACCAATCATAAACGTACTTATTTTTTCCATTTTTAATGATCGGTCATAAGATTCATGAGTACTATTACTTCAATAGCACTTATGATCACTGATAAACGGACTTATTATTTTTAAAGCGTTGCATCCAATTTCATTAATCATTAAAACGCGGAGCTCGTTTCGACTAGGTGAGCTGCCTGTACAGTCGCGGTAAGCGCTCAGAAAAATCTGCTTCACGCAGTTATCCGTTCGCAGCAATATCTGCTTTCCGCCGTTAACAGCCAACATTATATTAATTGTGTATTTTTTATTTATTTTTATTTTAGTATAGCAAACACTAATTAACACATTTAAAAAAATTAAAACTGACATTTGTAACCGCTAGAAGCATTATTAATCCAGTCCCTTAGAGCACGGCAGACAACGAAACTGATATGAAAAATTTTCTTGTGATGTAAACTTTACTAATAACCCCAAATGTTTTTTACCGTTCGTGCAAGAGAACGCCCTCCAAAACTGGTGCTGATGTTTTAAAGGAACATAACTTATGCGCCATACGCTTAACAGGTAACCGCGCGCGTGATTCTCTCAAGTGGCTACTATGCAGCAATGGGAGGTCATCTGGAATATTGAAAGATTATTAAAATGTATGTTAAAATGTTGTAAATGAGATGGAGAAACAGTCTTTGTCTAATTCACAACGGCGGATGTGAGTTATTCGAGTTGGCCCCCTTTTGCTGTATGACACGTCTTGCTGCATCACGCCTTCTGTGGCAGTTGAGTGTTAGGCGTTCTATTATTTAAGGAGTCAGTAGTCATCAAAAAAGACGTTTAAACAATTAACTGTAACTGGCAATTTGTTTCGTGTAGATATGCTTACTTACTTAATGAATAAAACATGTAAAGTGTTAAATACGAAAGGTTCCGATCCCCTTCAGGACAAAGCAAGTTTTTATTTTATCGTTTGAATTTTACTGCTTGATTGTAGTCAGTATACCGGCGGGTTAGGTATGTACATTCATGTAGTATGAGAGATATGACAACCCCGCAACAGATTGGCACACGCGATGTTGCAGTTCTTACTTCCTATACCTAGCCCGTCACTACACGCACGGTATTTATATAATACCTTATTATTGGCTCAGGTGCGTGCAGAGCAGTAGCGCGTCTTTCTGCACAGACTGCCAGGGCTTATCACGACCGGACCAAGTCGACTGGATATAGTGGATACTGTTTCCCGTCTCCTTTCGGAAAAAGAAGTACAGCTGAGTTTTGTGTTGGACGATATTAAAAATCCCGCTCACTACGATAAAATGGGGATTCGAACATTTCCAGGTAACGGAAATGAACCGACGCGACGTCAAATAAGAGATTAAAGAAATGTTGATCTGATTTTTAATGTTTGCCTTTTATCAGGAGCGATATATCTTTAACGAAATAGTATAGAAGATAGTATAAAATAGTGTATTAGTCCTAATGCACTTTTAACATACTGATAATTAAATTAATGTGCAGATTCTCTGAAGTTGATCTGGTTATTTTACTGTTCTTAGCCCTCCTAAAGTGAAGTTAAATTTTATTTGCAGTTGCGAGGAAATGTTTGTACTTTATAATAGTTTTTATGGTACATCCAGACTTCGGAAAGTTTAGGTTGTTAAAACGTTATTACGGTTTGCAGAATGATTTTTATTGACAGGGAACTTCTAAGAGGTTATAATCTGGCTTCTTATAACTACACTTGTACCTATTTTAAGAATTTATGTATACTTAGTTTATATTTATTTTATGAATTTAATAATTTGTGAGACAATAGGCAGACAAAAATTTTCAAGCTCCATAGTTTTCAGTACAAATGGGAATAAAATGACATTCTGGAAGTTTCATCGCCAGTGCATATTATTTATAGGTGTATAATCTGCTTTTATTAGGCCTATTCCCACCTACACACGTATAGCATAGTGTCAGAGATTTGTTTTTGGATGCCGTATATTTTGCAGTTGCAGTTATATTTGCACATATTTCGGCATGAAATAAGTGTGTCAAAGGACCAAAAAACGTTGGGTTTAATGGTACGAAAAGAAGAAAATAATTTAGAAGAACACATTAAATTGTTAGGTGCGTTTCATTGGAGTGGTGGGAAGTTTACTTGAGAAAACAAACACTGATGTAGTTTTCAAAATACTGATCTATATATAGCTACTCGACAAGGTACAATTCATCTATTGTTCTTTGGGTTCCATTCCATTCCTAAACTGCTACTAGTCGGTTTATTTCATCGCGTGTACCCAACTAGCACACGTTACTTTATAACCGTTGTGACAAATCTTTTTAAAAGTAACAGTCATTCATGTTGTTTTAAGGACCCTTTTATCGATATTGTAAGTGCGAAATAGGCACTTGGTTACCACAAAAAATCTAGTTTATAAACTACCCCGCACTAATCGTATGGATATTGGATCCTGGTCAGATTGGCTGAAAATGTATATTATGCTTCAAGCCATTCTGATCAAGTCTCCTAGGATACAAAGTCCAAAAATGGATGTTAGAAGTTATCGAGCCTGGAATAAGTAAGAAACCTCTGAGAATATGCTATTTTTGCGTTTTTTAAAGACTTATTTTAACAACTAGACATGATTTCTCGAAAATTTTAACGGGATTAGATGGTTTTTGGGTTGCTAATTATGAATATTGTTCGGACAACACAACTGTGCATTTTTCTTGTTTTGTTTCTCCGTAACTAAGTTTTTAATTTTTCTCATAGCAACAACAATTATTATTGAAATAATATATATAATTCAAATACTTTTTTTTTGCAATAAAAACAAAAATAATAATAATTCAATTCTCAAACCGCGTTTAAAACCATATAAAAGTGCTACTACATTCAGAATAATAGTGTTTCTTCTTATGAACTACCACTGGACATTGTTGGAGATTGTTGGGCTCAACCAGAAGAAAGCCAACATCAGTGAATTTAAGGTAGTTCATGTCTATAATTTTTGCCGCTTAATTTAATTACTCTTGTTGTCAGTGCATTAGCTGACTGGTCCTTTGCCGAATTATAAATCCGCGTGATATACAAATATAATAGTTATTTTTAGATGTTCTAGTCAAATTGCATCCAGAAAAGTCCTAAAAATTAGCCAAAGCAAGCGCTATATTCCATAGGAGGATCAAATTGGTTCAAAATAACTAATATATTCATAATTAGCAGCCCAAAGAACATAATCCCGTTGGAATTTTTCAGAATATCAAAATTAAAACAAGCCCTTAAAAAAAACGCAAAAATAGCATTATTTCAATTTTTTTTTTACTGATTTTACGCTCGATAACTTCTAATCTATCTATTTTTAGACTTTGTGTCCGTGGATACTTTTGACCAGAGTGGCTTGAAGCATGACATACTACTACATGTTCAGCTGATTTAACCGGGATCCAATTTCCATAAGATTAGTGTGGGGTTTTTTAACATCTTTACTCGATTAATAGATACAACAAAAGGCCTTTGCCTTACATAATGTGGAGCAGAATCGATTTTAATATACGTTGTTTAGGTTGGAACTTGGATAAAAAATCCAAATTTTCGACCTTGAGGACGAGAGGCGCGAGCCGCCATCAAAATAAATCTTCAACTGTTCATTCTGCAACAAAAATGTTTATGAACAATTTGGAGAAAATAATCTTAAATGGCAGCCCGTCCATTGTAACATCAAGTTAAAGCCTATACAAAATCTAAATATGATGTGCTTGAAAGAAATTCTTCGCCAATTTGTTTTTGAGTTAATAATTCTTTGAACCTGAAAATGCTAGAAAAATTATTAATAGTGCATAATGGGAAGTTAAAAAAAAATAATTTTTTTCAATCATCCGAGACCGCCATCTTTAGTCAAGAATGTTAGCGCGACCATTGGCTTTAAGTCTGCACCTTGGAGCTAATTGTCATGATTTTTTTGAACGAAGATTATCAGGGTTGCATTACCTTGGATAATTTTTTTAGTACATGAAAAGAAAACTTAACAACAAACTTTGTTTTGCGGTTTGATACCACTTGCTTGACACGTATAGATTATTAATAATAAAACAATAGGTACACTCGGGTGCATGGAATTCTGTACTACCGTACAAATATCCTTTTAATTAATTGTGGCGTTGTAAAAATGGTTTTTCAGATGTCAATCTAAATTGTATTTTTATGGTTATTTATTGTTTGTTCAACTTTACAAAAACAATTAAAAAATAAGTTACACAAAATGCTTAACAGGAAACATGTTCCTAATAATTCAACGTAAAAAACTATAGAAGCCTTTATTTTTAAGTTAAGAATTAAAGAAAGTCAATATCCTATTGATGAATCATTACTATTAATTACTATTTGTAAGCGATTCCTTATTGAAAAAATTAACTTTCTGAAACTGTATATGTTCTCCAACTCTTGCCATGCCTCAAGTATAGTATTCCACAGATCATCTCTATTTGCAGGCCCAAAGTTTCGAGAGTAATTTTCTTTCACTAAATAGCCCCAAATGTTCTCCATCGAATTGAGATCAGGGCTCTTCGCCGTTAATATTGTTCTCATCTATCCAATTTCTTATAATTCTTGCGGTGTGTACAGGACAATTGTCTTGCTGATATACAAAATTTTGTCCGGGAATCTTGCAATGACTGATGGTGAAGCATTACGCCTTGTAAAATATTTTGGTAAACATTTGCAGTCAGCCCCTCTATAATTCTGAAGTAAACCTCAGGTCCTTCAGCACTTATCCAACCTCAAACATTTACTGAAAATCTTCCGCTGAATCTGTCTTACTGAACATATTCTACTTGAAACCTGCAGTGATTGTTTGGCCTATACACCCGAATTCTTCCATCGTGAAAAGATTGAAATCATTTTTCATCCGTAAATACCACGGAACGCCAGAACTCATCGTCACGGTTAATAAATTCATTGGCAAACTGCAAACGCCTCTTTTTATTTAAGTGCGTCAAATAAGGCTTCTTCTCCGCTACCCTTAATTTTTTTAATCTACGAGCTGTCCAAAGTGATCCTGGAAAATGAGTTAAACTGATCCTGGAAAATGAGTTACATTCTTTACTCTGATTGCCGTATCAAAAGGATTATTTATAATATGATTATAATATGAATATGACAGTTCATCATCTGTTGTGCAGTCGAAACTCGCTTTCCACCAGATCCTGGAGCCCTTCGATACATGTGGTGTTCATCCCAGCGTTTTTTAATATAAGCAAAACAAGACTTGCTTACATTTGGATCGTCTGCCACGGCACTATAAGACCACCCACCTTCAATTATTGCAATTGCTCTGGCCTTTTCAGCTTCAGACAAAAATATTCGAGGCATGTTACTCTTGACAGAATTTTCAATTACAGTTATGCACTTACAGTGACATTAAAAAAGCCTTCTTTACAATAAAGTATTGTACGCGTACAGAATTCCTTACACCTGAGTGTACTTAGGTTTGCTTTAAAATCAAAGATATTGGTTTATATGTTATCAAGAGGTACAATTTTAAAAATTAATTATTATTTGTTTGCTTATAATTGTATTGAAACATATTCTTTATAGGATTTTGCAAATTTTTTCTGCTGTTTGCAAAATCCTATAAAGAATATGTTTAGATACAATTTCATCAGCATAATATGTATAAATCAATCAAATTATTATTTAACGACAACTGGTGATAGGGGACACTAATTGCGCAAGTACGGCTTTCAGCTTATTATTTTGAAAATGACAACATTTTTGAAAAAAATATTTTTTAAGATCTAGGTGGCTAAATAATTACTATTTAAAAAAAATATTGTTTGTGATATTCATCTAGTTTTTACAAATGTCAGCTGCTCCATGCAATATTTCTGGAAGTTAATGATTTATTGAGGGCACTACTTGGTGTTCACGGTGTTACACATTAATATAATATTATTGAACACAATGTGTGAAATAATTTACATTGCGTTTTAATGTTCTCCAGATGGCGTCAACTTAATTGGTGAAACACGAGTCGTATGTAGCACTCAACTGTAGCCTCCAAGTGTTTTAGCGGCTATTTCCTCGTCAGTATCAACCACTGTGGGGCCAGACGAACTGTCTTTTATTTATTAATGTTCATCTAATAAGTTATGTTTAACTAATCTTACTCAAATGCATTAGTTAGTGTAAAAACCGTTTCTTACAAATTTTACAACAGACATTTATAATTCAGAGGAGTTCAAAAGCAATTTCTCAACCGAAACGGCGTATTTCTTATTAGTTAGTTGTCTTAATGACGACCATTCAGAATAAATCTTAATTAAAAATTAATTTAACACCGACGACTTGTGAGCCTGCCGCGATTCCATGAATGAGTGCAGTCTTAGGCGAGGCCTTTTGAGCTGCGATAAAGTGGAAATAAATTATTTTTAGCGAGTGATTTATCCTTCGAGACGTTTTATTTTCCCGAGCAATGTATTCCTCATTTTCTGTCTATGCGCAGGGGAATATATTAATTTTTACTTCTGCGATCTGAGAGTAATACATCTTCACTAAATGGTACCACACCGCAATTGCATAATTTTGTTTTAGGTTGGCGGTGGTTAGACATTCATAATGTTTCGAACACTGCTATTAGTGATATTTTGTAATTTAGCAAACTGATTCCTGATCATTACAAACACTGTTTTCTCAAACAGTGCCAAATCAAAATTGCTTCCGGTTTCAATACGGTGGCTAATTATTGATGGTACGAGAAAATGAAAAATCTTACATAATATTTTATTTAAACTTCAAAATAGAAGCCTTACAGAGCCAAATAGCAAAATATGAAGTGCCCCTGTTTGTTATTATTTTCGGTGAGTCGGATTTCATTCGATGACGTCAGTATGCAATAAAATAAATTAATAATTTCTCACGTGTTGGCAGCTTCATAAAACAATAAACTGACCCTAGTGCATCAAATTCAAACTGCCCAGTTTTAAACAAAAACGTCGCAAAGAGGAACACAGGCTATGCGACTAGCTTCCCAACTTATTAAGAAACCAGGAATTCAGCTCTGTACCTGCCGAATTAAAGATTGCTTTATTTAAAGCTGAAAACAATTTAACAACTGTTCAGACATTTGTTTTCCATTCTACAAAATTGTATGGAAAATGCAAATCAATCATTAATTATACTAATTTACTCAACGAACTATTAAGAATCCTCACAAAATGCGTCTTCAGGAACTCATTGATCAATATAGTTACCATATAAGTTGGAAAATTTAAACAGTAAAATAATAGTTTAAAAAACAAAAACACTCTTTAATAGGAAACCGAACTAAGAAGTAAAAAAATAATACAATACAATACAATACAAAGAAGCGTGGGGTGCTTATTACTATGAAATATTTATAACAATTGATGTCAAGCACCCCACGCTTTTTTTGTATTTTATTGAATTATATTATATTTTACTTTTTAGTTCGGTTTGCTAGAGCGTGTTTTCTTAGTTTTTTTTGTAACTATTATTTATGTTTTATTTTTTAGTCTTGAAAATTTGTACCAGATAATTCTAATCTGGAACCTCGACAGATACCGATTTTCAGTAGAATCCGACGATAATAGATAAAACCTATCCGCCACTTTGATGCCGCCATTTTGTATTTTTAAGTTTTGATGACATGTTTGTTTTCTACTTGTCAAGCCCTTTCCTTTGATACCTATATCAAGGGGGTTGTAAAGAAAATGATAATCCGCCATCTTGGGGCGGCAGCCATTTTGAACATATTATAAAATTGAGTATACTATATTGTATTATCATCGGAGCTACACACAATTGCCAAATTTCATGATGATACAACAATTAGAAGTGAGTGAAAATTACGTTGAAATATTCCGTTACATTGATAGATTGATAGATACAGGTGAAGCTAATAAAAGCGTGTTAAAAATACGATTTTACATGAAAAAATTTTAGATCACTTTGGTAATATGAAATTTGAGAAAAGCGATCGAGAATACATACTTATTGCAAGTGTATGTTGCACTTTTAGGTTGGATATAATTTCCATTGTTCTTTGCATTGCATTTTCTACTGTGATGTAATTCTTCAATAAGTAGATAGCATTAAATTAAATTATTTTCTAAATGTCAGTAATACCAATTTTTTGAAATATTTCTGGGCCTACCTCCTTTATTTTTAGTTATATGCGAACAAGTTGGCCTTTTATATTCAAAGGTTATTTTCCTAAGATCAGTTTTTTAAATGAAAAAGTTAATTTATTAAATTTTCGATTAGCCGCCATATTTAAATCGGAAGTGATTTTGATTTGGAGCTACATGAATCAGTCTTGCCCAGTTACAAACTTGTATCACTAACAGCCGTTAATTTCTGTGCCGCTCTACTATTTTCCAGATTCTGACTTTAAAATATTAAGATGAACGAAAATGTCATGATGACTTAATTACTTGCGAGAAATCAATAAGTACCGATAGTATTGTGTAGAATTGGAAAATTACATCTCAGTCGTTTTAACTGAAATTTTTACGGATTAAATAGACAACTCTTGAATTAACCGATTTAATTGAATAAAGTTTCGGTGAAAAGGAAAAAAGTCTGTAGTAACAGGCGCAATCACATGGAAAATTATTATGTGTTATTAAGCTCAACGCTTAACCATACTTTGTTCAAATATCTGTGCAAGAGGGGTAGGGGAACTTCCCTCTAAAAATGAATTGCTCTCAAATGTTTAAGGCTACATTTTGGTAAATTGAGAGGGAAATAACGATTGCTTCAACACAAGGATTTTATTCTAATGCGCATATATTTCAAGTTAGATTTTAAATTTGTTTCTAGTATTTGGACCTTAAAAGTGAGACGTTGTCTACGTCACATGCTTGTTACTAAGTTATGAAAAATTTATTGACTAGTCGACTTGACCAATTGACCTGAATAAACAGAGGCCGTCGAGCATTTCAAAATATTCCCGAGGGGAAATCTAAGAACTGTATAGACAATAATAATAGTGCTGCACAGATAAACCTATAATAACGTATTTACACAAATTATTTAATGAAATAACAGAGGGCACGCGTAATTTTTTTTGCTTAAACACAGTTGAGGTCCGTAAACATTGAAAGAAAATTTAATCCTTAATATGATATACTAACATATACGCCACGCCGTTCGCTCATCTAGTAGAGGAATGAATAGAAGATAACTAAAGGGGTTGGCGTGGGCGTAGCAATGCCTAATTGCAGGCTATCCAGAGCATTATGTAAAGATCCAACTATCTTCGAAGCGGACATCTATGCTATAGATCTATGGACCCAGAAATGCATGAATAAAGGCTTTCGAAGAGAAATGATCTATTTATCTAGTTTCATATAGCCAAACAGCGTTGATGGCTGTCAAGTCTTCAATTACCTGAGATTGGAGACAGTCCCTGAAGCAACTGACAAAAAGCAGCAAGGTTACCTTGATGTGGGTGCCTGCGTGCTAGGAACAATATTAAATGAATTAACTGACAACCTGGCATTTTTTGAGCTCGAACTGTTCTGTGGTTTGCCTAAGGGACACATACCGGAGGATATCATAAAATGGAATGTAACCATTTTAATACCTAAACATTAAAAAGTGTTTCACCTGTGTGAACGGCAGCTAGTTTTTTGTTGGAGAGCATAGGGTTGTGAGTAAGGAGTGTGGACACTCAAAAGGGCGCCACTGGGCTGAGAATAAATGTGATTATATAATCTTGCCAGCCAAGGAACAAGATTAAATTTCTAGCAATCATGCGATGGAAATATTGAAATTAACTAATGATGTCAAAATTTACACTTTACTATAAAATCTCAATATCTAGGCAATATCAGGTACATTAGTGCTAATAACAAGAACATGTAGACATTAAACATTTATTGCAACAAAAAAAAAAACAAATAAATGAAGTTACTTATCTTGATCTATACCCAACGAAGAAATTCTATATGTTTGTCCTAACAAAACTATTCAAGTAATTTAAAATATTTTTAAGAGGTTCTCTCGCAACCACGAATCATATATTGTTATACAACGAGTTATAGTTTTCAATAGTGAATTAAAAAAGCATTACTACGAATCTATTTTCTTTGGGAAATATGCCTACACGTGTCACCAAAGGCTAACGCAAATAAACAAAAGTTCATGAGCTAATAAATTACAATGTTCACTGTGCAAGCTCAGATGTTAATGATGATCTAAAATATGTATGTTCCCTTAAAATATTTCATGTACAATGTGGCCAAAGGCATACTAACCTCACATGGTACCATGCGTTGTCTTTACAATAAGATCTTAAATAAAGCATTTCGACATTCCACATATAAACTTAGCGTTAAACTATGATTGCAAAAATGATAGTATTATTTACTTTAATATATGAACAAGAAATCACTGAATAAATCTGTAATAATTTCTTCAAAAATATACAAAATGAAATAAAAAAACCTAATCATAGCCTTGGCATTCTCCTTGACTATTGCAGCGTGACCTGTCACTACTTTTTAGACATACTCGACGTTGGCTACGACTACAACTCCGTGCTGCATCAAATCTCTTAGAGACTGCTGCGAACAACTCTCCAAGTCAAAATTCTGAATGTCAGCAAGACCCATACCTAACTAAACTTCGGAGGCTCGGAGGCTCCCTCCTATTACTTCTCCTCTAAATACTAGGCCCCATGTGACTGAAATTACAGCACCAAACAGCTGGGCTCTTACATAAACTGATCCACTTAATGGCCTAACCCAAACATGTGCCTGAATCATACAAATTGTCTCTGGCCTTACCCAAACATAGGCCTACCCAAACATAAGCCTGTCCAAATATAACTAATTTCCAAATGGCCAGTCTCAAACACTCTGTAATAATTACAATAATTAAGAACTAAATTAAACACCAAACTAAACAAAGTAAAACTTACCTCACATAGAGAGTATTACAGAACCTCACGAAACATGTGGTGTCAAAATTACGGCAACCAAAAGAATTCCTCTTTGGAATTTACAGAACGCTTGCGGCAGGACGGTGAGGAATTTATGAGAACACCAATACAAATCCACAGCCCGATAACGATGTGGAACCCAAAACCTCCATAAAAATCAAGACCGCCGTCCGCCTACTTCGTGTCCTGTCAAGCGAAAGCATCAGAAATCTGCAAAAATTTCCTCAGTGTTGCCAACTTGAACACCTAGAGAAGACTTCTGTAGCCAATGATAATGCACCACCAAAGAACTTAATAATCAAAAGACTGAATTTCACAATCATGTAATACCTCAACTACAAGAACATACATTAACACCACTAACTCAAATTATTTTAAAGAAAACATGTTTACTCTCGAAATCTTAAGACTTTTGCAGACATGCGACACGCTCGCCCTTCAGATTAAGGGTGGTTGCATACCTGTCTACCCCAATAAGTGAATTAATTTGCTGCAAATAAGTATAAAGTTATTCATGTAGCTTTTTCAAATGCTACATGGAAAAGGAACAGAAACAGTTTTACTAAAGGAATACTTCAGCCCAAAGACAAACGAAAAAGTTCGTAACTTCTCGAACTCGAAAAGTCCGACTTAAGGCTTATAACAGACCTTCAAGCAGACCATTGCCCCGTGAGATATCATTTTAAGAATATGTTAATGTGGGGGGGGGGGGTGTTGAGTTGCCCCCTTAAGAAAACAAGTTTATAGTATCGGATGGGGCGATAGATTAAAGTTTTGAGGACTTCTGCATTCAATCTAGTCAGTTTCAAGCAAATTTGTGGGGGAAAAATTTTTTATCTGACAAACTTTGTGTTAGTTTTCATCGTCTAAATAACAATAGCGTATCCTTGCACACAGTTAGCCATAGTTACTGAGCAGTCCAGATTTGGCAAAAGGAGGAACCATTTAATATCGAGCCATGATTAGTTGGCAGTTTAGATATATAGATTAGAACCAATATTCAGTATGAACATATTTTAATTCAGACAAAGAAAAGTAATAATATAACTGAGTATATAACAGCAGAAAATTATTAAGATCAGCCGCATAAATAGAAAGTGGAAAATGCCCTAGAACACTACCTTGCAGCACCCCATTATCAATATTTACAACTGCGTTCCAGACATCGTCATTAATATGACTTTTTGATAACGATTACTTCATTACGAAATAAGAAGTCGCTACAGCAGTTCTGATTATTTTTACAAGTTGTAAATATGTCGCCGAGAACTTGTAACAAAGCTGCAGTAGTCCTACGATTGTAGCGAAAACCAGACTGCGAAATATGGGTAAAATCCGGTTATTATTGAAATAATGCTTTACCTGCTTATACACTACATTTTCTAATACCTTTGGAAAACCGGGCAATAAGTTAATGGGCCGAGAATTGTTGATAAGAAGGTGGTAACTGAGGCGGGAACTACTACTTCGCATATATGAGGAAGATAAGTCAGTTTTGCAAAACTTCGTTGTAAGTTTGAAATAATATAAATATGAAAATTTGATCAGATTTAAAAATATTAGTAATGAGCATTATAAAAGACGTATATCTTCTTGTCTCAGGCATAATATTATTATTTTCAATAGCAGTAATATTGAATAATTTTTAATAATTGTCGACTCGTACGCAAAATATTCCGCTGTTTTAAAAAGTAAAAAAAAAAAAAATGGGTAACAAAGGCCAGGGAAAATTTGGTTCGAGGGTTTTCCAAGACGATTGCGGACGCTGGTGACAGTTTGATTTGGTAAAATATTCTCCAAATTTTGGAGCGATGAGAAACCATTCAAGTCATGATTTTTCTGATACATTTTTAAACAAAAATGAGTTACTGAGGTGTCCAAGTAAAAACTCTGAGGTCCGCAAAATGTTATTCGCCGTAAACAGTAAAACATTTTTATTTCAAATCACTGCAGATTTAAAAAATCAAAAAAACATGCAAAACTAATCAAAATAAAAAAATCTGTGACAAGTCGTTTTTTGGGCCAGAAGTAACTTTTAATTTGAATCCAAGGATTTTTTTCATAAAGAACCCCTTCTACGGACCCCTAATTTTTAACCGAATCGAGCATAATTATATTGAAACCATACTCTTTATACGATTTTGCAAACAGCAGGAAAAGTAACTATCCATGGGAACTAAAAGAAAAACTACGTGTAAAAATATTAATGAAATCTTTGCATTCTTTCGTTAACCTGAATTCTGGTTATGCTAGTAAATTAAAATCCTAAAATGGATTTGTATAATTTCTTATTTGAAAATCCTCATTCAACAACTAGCGTCCACAGTCCCCTACGGCCATGCAGATTATACTAGTATCTACATAACCCCCTACGGTAATGAAGATTCAGTTAAAAATGAGACCGAAGGCCTAAAATAAATTTATTTACCTACCTTATCTTAAACATTTTTCATTCTAATTACATTTTCATGAAATCTATCATTCTGTTTTTGGAAATGCTTAGCCTTTGAAACGTTTTTCATCCTTATTTTGGATCTCATCAGAAAGGCACAAAGCCACTCAGAAGGATGTTCCATGCAAAACCAAGACAATTTATATAAATAAGTAAGTATGAAATAATTATTTTTGACATAGACTGATAAAAACAGCAGATCTTCACCTATCTATTAGCTAACAAGGGGACTGTGTGGATGCTAGTTGTTGAATGAGAATTTTCAAATAAGAAATTATACATATCCATTTTAGGATTATAATTTGCTAGCATAATATTTTTACACATAGTTTTTCTATTAGTTCCCTTAGATAATTATTTTTTCTGCTGTTTGCAAAATCCTATAAAGAATATGTTTCCGGGGAAGAAAAAAAAAACGCAAAAAGCCAAAGGATCTTATTTTTGTCCAAGAAATGTGTCTGAATAATTTTATAATTTTTGGAAATATTTAAGCGTCCCTTTGTTTTTTGCCCCTCTGTCGAAGAGAGCGACATGCCGTTCTACAGTGGGCTAGAATCCCAAATTCCTGGCCAAAAGTCGAAAAACCATATTCGTTATATTCTGCTTTAATTCACATAGTTTTATAAAGCAGGGTCCCCTGTGTATAATACTGAAACGGCAGCTTCCTAGGTTTTATACCTGCCGTTCTACCTCAGTCGGTACTTGCCCACCTCTGAGTGCGTAACGGTACGAGAGTAGGTCCTGAAATACCTAACCTTCGTCAGTTGTGAATTTTTGTTATCACAGAGTGCGTTTTTGACTAAAAAAATTGAGGCCACCTATGGACATATTTAAAATATTATCTATGCATTGAAATTAATTTTTTTTATTTCTTATTATTGAAAATAAATGTTAACTATACGCTTGTAATGCAAACGCGCGTGTTAAGGTAGTAAAACATAAGTATGAAAATAGTTTGCCTGTACAGATATGTAACTCTAATTCACAATTTAACATGTGGGAAGTGTTTGAGGAATAGGAAATTGATAAGAATTAGCTGCTAGAAACTGCTTATTTCAGTGAAATATGCAAAAATAGAAAGTACCGTTTATCGCGAAGAAAAATGGTTACATGCAATTGCTGCCGGTACGCCATTGTTTCTCTTCCGAGGAGAGTATTAAATTGAAATTTTATATACAGAAAATACGAATACTCCAATTTAACAGTAGCTTTACTTGCAAGAAGTGGTTAGTTTCGGTCCGCCATTTTGTTTCTTGTTTTTTAAAAGTACAAATCTGAAATCAGCGATCCAAAAAACTTTAAATTCGACATAGTTTGACAGATTTTCTACCGTTCTCGATTTTTGGCGAAGATTTTGGGATTCTAGCCCGCTATGCGTTGGAGGAAAACAGATGCCTACAACATCTCCACCAAGTGGCGGCAACTGCAATGCCCGAAGCCACGCTTGTCGATGGGCTCCCGTACTATGAGGCTAAATATCGACGCATGGACTACACTCAGTAGTCCATGTTATTACCCTACTATATTATTAAACTGTGCTTAACCATAAGATAACTTCTTATCCTCGCATTGATAATCTGGCCCTTAGTCGTTCATATTAAGCCTCCTAATTATCCAATGTCAGGTATATTTTTAAATAGGAAATAAATATTACAAATCCTACGCACATGAAATAAATCTCTTACGTACATACAAACATATAATGTATACTGTATATTTTAAACGAACATATTTGTTATCTTGCGTATCTTTAAATTATAAAACAGGATATGTAAACAAACCTGTGTATATTCTTTTCCGTTTTATGCCAACAGTATCGTCTTCGTTCTTCCAAAATGAAGTCAAATTCTCCTATATTCTGTTTCAAAAGTGATACAGTAAAAATCTCCAGAGAGGAGAGTTAGCCGTTTCTAAATCTTACGAGGAAGCATCCTAGTAAAGTATGACAAGTTGAATTATTCAAAGGAACTCCGTACGACACACGTAGGACTATCACTAACTGAATGTTAGATAAGGCCTCTTTTCCATTTTATATACGATGACTGTATAACGTATTTTTCGGCCGCGAGTGTTCTCATTAACATGTATCTATTCCACGAGAGGCCGTAAAAAATATGGAGGGGTTTTTTCAAGAAGCTATTTCCAATTAAGATTTTTATCGTTTACTGGTATACGCCTGCGGTTTCAGTTTTTTCAGTTTTATATCATTTCTGATAACAGCCTTATTAATAAAATATCTTCGAATATAGAATCGATGTTAATGAGGTTTCAACATACATATCTTTTCTAAGATGTGGATATAAAATAACATACTACTTATACCGAATTTGTCCTTTTGTCATTTTACACATTAATTAATCAGAATTTAGACTTATTGCTTCTCTCTCAGGCTAACGCAAATTTTATTTTTTCTCAGAAGCCTCGAGTCAGAATATCTTGAGAACCATTGTCGTTGGAATTACAACAGTAACCAAATTGACCTTTACCTACTATGTTATATTGATATATTCACTTGAAATTTGGTACACGTATCTATATAATGACATTTGGAACTAAATTGTATGTTAAGGTAATTCCGTTGATGGGGATAAGTAGTGTAAATAGGAGAAAATACGTAAAGCAAGCTGGTAAGAATACAGTAACTAGGGATTTGGTGTATATACTAAAAGCCAAAAGCCACTGATTTCTTTATAATAATTTTCAACCTCTCACCACCCCCACTCCATTGTTAAAAGGGTTGATTAAATAAAATTGAGATATTCACTTGAAATTTGGTACATGTAACCGAACTTTTCATTAAATTACTACTTTTGTTGACATTATATTATACAAAAATGCCAAGTTTTTGCTGTATTATTAATTGTGGAAGTGTGGCACGAAATAACGTCAGTTTTTATTAAATATCATCGATTTTTCAACTAGGAAAAGTTGAGGTTGGAACACGTCATCTGATTGCAGGCAGTAAAAAGAAATGATTTTACAGGAGTATTCCAAGCATTTTGTGAATGGTAAATTGTTATTTGTTAATGTAAGAATTTTATTTTTAACGTGATATTGTAGGCCACACTGCTGTGTACAAGATTAGAATCAAGTTAGGTTTCCTCTCTTAACATGAGATCCAACTTGAAGCCCAGATACGAAATTGAAAGTGGTTGTGATAAAATAAGTGCTGCTAGAATAATATATAAACAATTTGGGATAGAAATTAAAAGTTTATATTGGTTTCACTGATGTTTTATGTATCTAAACTTGAGTTGGGCGAAGAAGAGGTTTGTGCGGAAAGAAAATAATGTTACAGAGACAACCGTTTTAAATACGCTACAATTCAAGAGGAACTTTAAAGAATAGCTACAGATTATATAAAATCTGATGAAGTTTATAAATTAAGAATTAAAGTTCACGGTGTAGTTGTCATCGATGATCTGCCGACTGAATGTATATGTTGTGGTTGTTTAAAAACTACTCAGTGTTGGATTGTTTAATATTTGAGAACTGAGTCTGACCAGTGCGCACTGACTTTAACCCGTTTTGATAATTTTGTAATGTTAAACAAGAGAATTGAGTAGTACTTAAACAACACACAATATATTTTAAAAGCATACATTCACTCGCCAGATCGCTCGATGAATTGCAATTAAGTATAAATGCCATCTAAGTTATAATACACATGTTAAACTTGGTGATAATAAATAATTGTATGTTTAGTTGATATAATTTGTTCTATTCTCATTTACAAGTTCAGCGTAGTCCACATTCAACATACTACTATAGTACTAAGTGATAAATAAAACAATAAAACACATAAGTTAGACAATAATAACATTAATATGACATGATAAAAAAGTTCTTACATAAATTACAATGGTTTGCACAACTCGGTGCATAAATATACCATAGACGAAGGGTCAACCGCTAGATAATTGTGTCTACCTTACTATAACTTTAAGTCCTTTTTTTAAATTTGTTTCTATGAGTACCTATTTCACAAAATCTACACATTGTAATGCACAACTGCCTAGCTATAGCCAATTTTACTGCTAAAAAACTACACGGACTGACGTCACATTACCTCATTCTGTACCTTAGAAATTACAAATCAGGCTGGCGAACGTGTTCTGCCTATATCTGCAGCACAATCACAATGAGTACTAAGAAATCATCTGGAATCGCAATAATCCAAGGAATGAGGCTTTTATTGACAATGCTTAAAGTCCATAACCTGAAAAATGTATCTGCGTTAGTAATTATTCATAAAACAACATTTAATTATGCAAGTACATGACGAAAATGATTAATAATTTATAATTAATCCTTACCATTGCGAGAATAAGCTGTTTTCCTGTAAATTTCTTGGAGAGAACTTCTTTCACCCAATCACTAAAACGGTTGCAAGCTTCGAATTTTGAATGCCTTGTACTCATTCTTTTAACTATGCATTGCTTTAAAAAATTATGTAATTGCAATACTTACTATATGCATATCTAATATTCGGAAATGCATCGGTATCAGTTCTAAAGTCGCCTTTATTTAATATATAGGGATTTAAACTGATAGATAGCACCAACTTCTTTTCATACACCTATCCTGTACATCATAACTCAACACAATTTCATAAAATATAAACTCGTCTCCATTTTAACAAACAAAATTCGCCATATGAATTGAATAAGGATAATTGTAGATGTTAAATAATCCAAAATTAAATTTTAAAACGTCACAAAATCTGCAAAATACACAGTTAAAACAAGGCGTTCGATCAGCTGATCATAGTTTTACAAAGTGGCGCCCATTTGCATTTTTTCAGTATTCCCTGAATTAGTAACATACGAAATTAGTTTTAATAATATACGTAGAATAGAAATTAATTTTGATAATTTTAGTGATTTTTCTGTGTCACGTGAGGTTCATTCTTTCTCGATCGCTCCGTATGTGTTGTGACATCTGATTGAGATGATTCTGTGGAAATGGAAACGTCATTTTAAAAACCTTTTATTTAACTTGCTTTGTATGTTATACATACTAACTAACTTTGTATGTTGATATGTTTGGGTCAAATCTTGCAGTCAAAATTGATCTTGGAGGGTAGTGTTCAATAGCGGATTCGGCGGCGCCCTAACTCACCTTCGTGTTCGGCAGTGCCCGAATATAGATTATGCAGTGTCCCAATATAGATTCGGCAGCGCCCGGAGATTACCTCGATATTCGGCAGCGCTCGGGAGTTCTTGAGGCTTGGCTGGTATTCAATAATTTCCACATACTAGAGGGCAAATATAGTCAAGATATTTTCCTTTTAAGAGACTTGGATGGAAAATCTGGATGTGGAAGTAGTGATTCCTTAGGCAACGGTTTTTTTCTCGGTTGTATTGGTATTATTGTTAAATAGTTACAATAAATTCTATTTCATCCGACTGCAGATAGACTTTGTTTCGCCCATTTCTGTTCCTCCAAACATAAATTACCAGAGAGTTTTATCGTCGGAGCATTCTGCGTCAGAAAGTACGATGTATAATCTTGTAAAATATGTGTACTCAGATAAGTTTGTTTGAAAATATATATGCTACTTAAATATTCATCTGAACGGAGTTTCTTTAAAACTTTTAAATGTATTGCCATTTAAACAGCAAAGCAGACAATTTTATTTAAGCTTCAATTATTGTGAGAGCTTATGTACGTTTAGTTAATTTATGTCGGTGGCATTTAGAATACAAATTAAATCAAAGATTACAGAGAGGACTGGCGAAGTTTTTTTTAAGGATATTGATAGATATACGTATATTTTTCGATGGTACCTTGATCTAAACTTAATTTTATTGGGATCAATTATTGTGATGTTAAACCATAAAAAGTTATTGCGATTGATAACACTCTATAACTCGCTGTTTTCAATGGATCGACTTGATTTTTTCACAGTACCTTCTTCTAATATCAGAATATACGTGTATTGAAGATCATTAAAATAGGCTGAGCAGTTTAATAATTGAAAATGTTTTTGTATCGTGTTACCGAGGAGACAGGAAACCTCACATATTTCGCTAGGATTATTCAATAAAAAATATATTTTGAAAAATGTTTCTATTTTTTATTATGTTTGTTCTCAAAGTTTAAAACGAATATAATACCCTGTATTTTAATCTCGTGCAGATTTGTCTGTCTATCCCCGCCAATTATTTCTGACATAGTCGAGAAGAATCAACTTTCAAAATTACTACAGCAATTTCGGTTAATTTCAAATTACTTTTCAAAGTACTTCCATTTACTATATACCTTAAATTTTGCCCTGAACGCCAGCAGCGATTCAAATTTAGCGATTATCATGGCTTGTTGAATTTTAAAGTAGATAACATTAGAGTGAAGTTCTCATCATAAAACATTCTTAAGTGTGGAAGTTTTTTTTTACTATGCTTTATCACTTATTAAACATTTCTCCATTATGGATAACAGTTGAGGTGGGCAGCGTGGTTATATAGTCTATAGTTGTTAAACGAAGGAAGTTTCAATATTTTTTTAACTATCTTATATGACTCACACTTATATTTTTTATACTGGAATTGATTGGATACTAACAACATCGAATGCAAATCTCAGTTAAGGTAATGAGTTCTTTTTTGCAATATATGTACTACAGTAGTTGATCATTATGAACAAATTTTCGTTAGAGTAAATTGAGCAACTGTAAGTGAACATTATGAATTTATTTACCATCCAGGAATCAGCTTAAGGTAACAAATGTGTCTTTAAATTCAAACATTTTACAAATACACGAAAATGAAGATATTATGTTAACCACACTTGCGGCTTCTTCGTCATCCATTCTTAATCGTTTTTATATAAAAAAAACTGAATACTGAGCTTCAGAGCGTTGCATGTCAAAATTGCCTTTTCAAGGAATAGTTTATCTGTTAAGCTTTCTTTTGTAGATCCGGGCTATACCTAATTTATTAAAATAGTTGTTTTAACTCATTATTTATTACTTTTCTTCGATATTCACAGATTTTGCCAAAATACAATTTATTAATCGCGAAAAGTGAGTGACTTTTCAAGTCTCCAATGCTTAGGAAAGTGTCACATTCAATTCATGGTGCGTAATACATGGTGACTGTTGTATACGTACAAATATTTTGCATAATAATACACTGGTCCCAAAAAAGAAAAAAAGCCTTATAAAGATTTTTCTCTACACCAATACTAAAGCTACCTACAGTCCACAACAAATATGAACTGATTTTTTTGTACTGACGAAGGCCAAAAGCCTAAAACTGCAGTATACGAATGGTATAACTTACGCTACAGAGGATAATTTTTTCTGCTGAGGCTTATCGCAATCAATCTGTTTTATATTGTGCATTTTAAAATAACGTGGAATAATGTACTTATTTAAATGTACTCTTAATAACTACTAGCGCACTAGATGTAGTGTTTATATGAGGGTATAGATAAGAATCTTTGTGTATTTAACTTTGCTCCAATGGTTTTTCTTAAATCAAGTATTTTCTAAAAATGCGATATTTTAAGGTCAGGTAGTAGTGTTTATAATATTGACTAAGCCAGCAACTCTGGCCAGATTGTGCCAAGTTCAAGGTCCTTGTATATAGTTGTCTCCTAAAAAGTGTCACCGTTGTCGGCGTCGGCAGCTCAAAGAGACATTTCTTATGATTATCAGCCTCGCGTTATTTGGTTGTAGGTTATTCCGCTGCTTACTAATCACACAGTGTTGTCGGTATGTTTCATTTGTCTAGTTTTTAGGTACATCTGTAATAAAAATTAACATAACTGGGTGTGATAATTGAGATAGAGAATACAGTATTATTGAAATTAAATTAACCGCTATTAATTTAATTACTGACAGTTGTTAAACAAATATGCATTATAATAAACAACAAATTAGGTTTCTTATCATCATTAAAATGCGTTTTTTTGGAGTTAGACAAAAATTTATCTGTAGGTGCCTTGCAGTGGGATTATTTTGCGCTCTGCCTAAAATACAAACAGTACTATTGCTTCGTAATTTAAAGTTCTCGGGTGATTCCTGATAATGCAAGTAATTAAAAATGAAAAATGATAGGGCAGTTTACTTCAAACGAATTTCGATGGTTATGTAACATTAAAACATTATTTTTAAATGACAGAGTGGCAACAGTGTAAAACCTATATCAATAACCCCACCGACACGTGAGCCCTTGTCTCTTTCGTCTTCTGTTTATAGTTGTACTATCTATTCTGAAAATGTTGCCTGTCTTTGATTAATTTTAAATAAAAGATTAGGTTTTTGTTAGAAAAAAAAATAGATTTTTTTTACATCTCTTGGGCCATATCATACACATAATCGTGCAAATAAATAAATATTTGTACGTACACACAAGACACCCCGTACATATTGGAACAAATGTCGTAAATTGTTCAAATTTCAAGATATATTGGTACCCCTGATAGTAGTGCCACATTTCTATATATTAACAGTTAATATTTTTTTATCTTTATTTTTTCAGGTAAGTTCTACTTACGTATTTATTATAGATGTGTCTTTGGAGACTTCTAAATTGGTGAGTATCATTTTTCTAATCTTTAACGGGATCTAAAGATAATACAGGGTGTTGCATCATGAGAGGGAAAGTTACAGGGTGTTTTGTCATTTTTGACAGAAACTACTTTTTGTCATTACTTTGACAGGGAATGGAATAATGGATTCATATTTGGTAAGGCTAATACAATAACGATCCTTCAGACGTATACGTGAGACATGAAAAAAATTTCAGGTCCGGAGTCACAAAAATTTAGGTTTCGTTTTTACCTCTAAAAAAACATGACCGTGTATATATTTTTTTGGAATTTGTGTACGATATTCGAAAAGACCACGAAAAAATAACAGAACGGCCTAGTTCACTTTTTTCTTACACCTTTATGGTTATTTAAATACGGTGTTAAATGTACAAGAATATGAATTTCAGAACGGCATTACATAAAAGTCACGTGAAACAAATAATTTTGTAACTGTTTGCAAGAATTTTATTGAACGTGGGTGATTTTTTATTCCGGGACGTTTTAAAGACCAATTTTAGTA
Source organism: Stenurella melanura (assembly GCA_963583905.1). Lineage (NCBI taxonomy): Eukaryota > Metazoa > Arthropoda > Insecta > Coleoptera > Cerambycidae > Stenurella > Stenurella melanura. The sequence goes on from OY757311.1 coordinate 123,120,847, forward strand.
AAAAATGTAGCCCTAATCAGTAATCGGGTATAAATTAACAAAATATTTAATTCATCATAGTAGGCTTATTCAGTGTGACAGATAATAAAACTATTTAGGCCTAAGCAACAAGTTACTTTAATCAAGCATATCGGCAATATTTCACACCTAATAAGAATTGGAAAGCCCGAAAATTAATAAAACAGTTTCCTGTGCGGCAACAATAAACAACGAGCTAGTAACTGAATATGTTTAAAAATAAAATATAATTTACACTAAATTAAATTTTCAAAGTGGCCTTCCTCTACTTCTGTGCATTTCCTTGTGCGTTTAGCTAGGTCACCAATTGTTCGACGTATTATTGCCGGATTATTTTGTATTTCGTTGCAGGTTGTAACCATGAACTCGGTTAATTGTTGCCTACTATCAATTTCGACGCTATAAACTTCATTTTTTAAGTGGCCCAATAAAAAGTAATCACAAAGGTTACAATTAGGAGACCTTAAATTTTCACAATTTAATGTATTTCACAAACTAAATGCGGATTATTTACACATTAAATTACAAACAATTATTCAACTGCTTAGGAGATTTCTTGTTATTATATGTCACTTTTATTAAACCTACTATGATTAATTAAAACTTTTGTTAATTTATACCCGATTACCTATTAGGGCTACATTTTTTACTAAAATTGATCTTTAAAACGTGCCGGAATTAGGAATCACTCACGCTCAATGAAATGTTTGCAAATTTTAGTTACAAAATTATTTGTTTCACGTGACTTTCAGTTAGTACCGTTCTGAAATTTATATTCTTCTATATTTAACACCGTATTTAAATAATCACAAGGGTGTAACAAAAAAGTGAACTAGGCCATTTTGCTAATTTATTTTGTGTTCTTTTCGAGTATCGTATAGAAATTCCAAAAAAATATATACAGGGTCATGTTTTTTAGAGGTAAAGAAGAAACCTAAATTTTAGTGACTCCGGACCTGGAATTTTTTTCATGTCTCACATGTACGTCTGAAGGATCGTTACTGTATTAGCTGTACCAAATATGAATCCATTAATTCATTCCCTGTCAAAGTAATGACAAAAAGTAGTTTTTGCCATTAATGACAAAATACCCTGTAACCTCGTAATGAAGGCCCAATGAGAAATTTCTATTGGCAGGTTCTGATTACCACTGATGTTATCTACCTCCTGTTAAGCTATGATGCAACATGATGCAACACCTCTCTCTCATGATGCAACACCTTGTATAAATATTAAACTATTCTTAAGCTGTATTTTTATTTGTTTCTGTTGCGATTATTATTATGTTCTTACGCCGTATTTTATTTAAACAATTCTTTCGGCATAATTTCATGTAAAAAAGACTGGTAGTTACAGGAGAAAGCAAACAATTTTTGTTGTGTTGTTGTGCAGTTTGCTCTCGACTCGTACTGTATGTGGTTCAAAATTATAAATGTGATACTTCCAGTTGATCTGTGAATTAATTTTGATATGTACATTTTAAAACAATATGAATTTCAATCACTGACCTCGGAATATTTCACTAATTTTACGACAAAACTTTTAATTAAATCACTGACTGTAGAGTTATAGTTATTTATCTTTGTTTATAAGAAAGATAGACCTTGTCATTTCTCAAACCAGATACAAAAATCCCTCCGTACATTGCCAATATGAAAAACGGGAAGATCGTGCATCTAAACTCTCATGCGAAGTAAACATGGTATAATGAGCAGCCAGTCGAATGTTTTCATTTGGTAAATGCAATTTTAAGTTGGCGATGTAAAAATTGCTCACGATGCGGTAAACCATAACGCGAAATGCCTGGATATATGCTACTTGCAGCGTCTTCGAACTCCGGCAGCGCGCTCTTTCAAGCAGCAGACCACATGCTTGACTTACTCAGACGTAATCTTCCGCAAGCAAGTAAGAGCGAATGTTTGCCTAAGTGTTTTAGCAAGAATGTTAATATAAATCCGGGCGCCCTGCAGGAAAGATGCTGCATCTTCAACTAATTCCTGCCGAGCTTCGACTAATTGTCGGAGCTTTTGAGGTGCTATTTACTTATTTCGCTTACGTTCTTAGTACTGTTTTAATTACCGAGTTTTTACGTGGTTTTCGTAGATGGTTAGGTACACGAACTTTTATACTGTTTAGAACAGAGCTGGCAGTATGAGGTATTTGTTGAAGATGCTTTGTGCTGTAAATTTTCTGACTTATTATCTTCATGCGTTTCAGAGCATTTAAAAGAATACAATGTATAGGGTGTTCCATTTAAATACCCTAAGGAACGCTTGAAGAAACGATTTCATGAAAGACTTGTCTCAGTAAGACGATTTAATTTTTATGGAACATCATTTCACATCAAAACCTCAGCTGTCATTTTTCGCCCTGCTCTGTAAAAACTGTTTTTAAATAGGAGCATCTGTCAAGTGATACGCCATTTGACAGATCTATTAACCCTAATAACAGCTGTGATTTGTTTCTGCATATTAATCGATTCGTATGCGAGATATCGACAACGAATTTTCAGCTAAACTTTTATTCCCTAAATGCATTGTAAGGGTTAGTGATACCTCATGAAGATACCCGTTTCAAAATTGAACCATTTTTGTTGCGAACCATTTACTGGTGATTGCTTGTCAGTTCTTGTCGTTTGCTCGTTGTCGCTTGTAGGCGGTTGAAATTGGTAATAGTCCTGCTCCTACTCGTTTCACAAATTTTAAATGCCCAATTCATTTGTTCGTTGTTCTTGTTGTTTTTACATTTATTTCTGTGTTAACTCATCATTATTTACAACGAAAGAAATAATTATAATGTGGGGAATTATATAAAGCAGCAAGAAAATCAAATTAACTGACAAGCAATCCTGAGTTGAAAATAGAGGGGCTAAACTCAGGTGTTTTGGTGATACATGGTCTTAGTTTAATGTTACATCTCTACTACTATTCATAAAAGAAAATACCCAATCGTATTTATTCAATTTCGGAAAAAGCTTTAAAAGTTGATGAGAAAAAGAGAACGAATTCAATTTATGAACTAAGCAATGTATTATTTAAACTATTGTTCAAAGTTTCCACTACTGACCTGTCAGCTTTTCTGCAAATTCGTGCTCTTAGCTTCTCTAAATTATCAGGTTTAGGAACATAAACTTGTGTTTTAAGGTGTGTACATTGAACGAAATCCAACGGGGATGTGGCTCTTCATTCAATTGAACCTCTTTTACCGATTCTTCTGTCAGGATAATTTCATTGTCCAATTTGGTCTTCCTGTTACTGTATAGTGGGAGTCCCGTCCCGTTGGGAGAATAACCCATCGTCCAACAGATTGTCATTTGCCTCTAAAATTTAGGTTATCATGGAATTTGTGCTACCTTCGAGTAGTAGTAGTATTAGTCATGTCACATATAGAACAAAACGCTTTATTTTAAATATAATAATCCAAGTATCACACTTCTATAATACGTCTATATCCGAGAACATAACTGAACCAAAGTCCGAAACAAAACTTCTCAATTTCTAAGTCTTCAATTTGTCAGCCTCTACTCCAGTGTCGTCAACCATTAAGTAATTGTCAAACGATCGGGTATTTTTAATGGTTTTCGGAACTGTTGGAGATTTAGAAACTTTGAGTAAATTTTGGCTCGGTAGATTGCTCAAATTATATCAAGGAAATCACATTGGCTGCTGTTTTCTATGAGATAAATTCATTTGCATGGAAGTTTTAGTAGACCCGAAATTAGGGATATGGTGATTTTAGGGATATTCGTTAAATGTTAGTGCCAAAGACAGTTTTACTATTGGCACCACTGCTCTTCTAAGAATCACATCAATATTTCAGCGCGTCTCATGGATCGCTACATCGTCTCCGGATTTACCTGATTTTTTAAGTCGATACATTTCTCCATATCGCGTATAGCGTATAGGACAAAAGTTACGAGTTTTTTCCAAGGCCGTCGACATGAAAGTATCAAGGTCAGATGATATAATACTGAGCAAGAGACTGTTACTATGTGGGGCGATGCGGTGTAGTCGGTCCTCGCCGATCGATATTGTACCGCCTGTTCACCAAAAGGCGGTACGGAGAGAGTAAATCTTGTAGTATCGAGCTGGGACGCATTAGTGCTGTTGTGGCAGACGAATAAAGTATCGTGATATCATTTGTCTCACTTTTTATTCCTTGCCCTAGTGTTCAGCATCAGACATATGGTTGGCGCATAGGAAATGTTCTCGCTTACAATTTTAATTCAAAACGAATTTATTAACTGTTTTCGGTGCGAAAGGTCCCGGGTTAACTCCTATGCCTGCTGATTTATTTTTTTTTAAAATTTTGTGACGATTAATATATTTTTTCACAAATTCTTTTCTATGATTTCTTTAGGTTAGGTTAGTAGGTTTTTATTCTCATATCTAATCGTTAATAATTATTAGCGCCGCAGGCAGTATTAGCGTCGCGTCCACAGTATAACACAAAATTAACGTGAAATTGTTAAAATTACTATGTTCGTATCGCGTCGTTAACTCCCAGTCCAACAATGCCTGCTCGATGCTACAAAATTTGCTCTCCTCGTACCGCCTCTTCAACTATTTCTTCCGTGCTATAGCGCTATTTGTCAACTCCTGGGTAGGCCGAATTTTTATTTTTATTTTGTAACCATTAATGATTTTTTTTACAAATTCAAGTTTGATTTGACGGCAGAAATAATGCTTTCCTTCTTTGTCCTATAATGATTTCAATCTTTTATGGGATGGTTAGGTGGTTAGGTTATTTAGGTTGATTTTTATTTTGCTATATAATTGTTAATAACTATTAGCGCCGCAGGCAGTATTAGTGTCACTGACAAAGAAAGGGGGGTGCGGGGGGTGTCCCACCGCTTTTTAACATTGGAAATGTTAATGTTCGTATATGGGGCCAAAATTACGAGTTTTATCCAAGGCCGCCGACATGAAAGAGTCCAGATGACGCTATACTGAGTAAGTGTGCACAGTATGAGTATGCGCGAAGAACATTATGTTATAATGCGGTTTTGGTCAACGCCAATCGTAGTCGCCATGGATTCACAAAGTTTGACAAATAGCGAATAGTGAGTTTTGTAACAAGTACCTAAAATCATGTTTTTTCGGACGGATCGTAGCTGTGTCCGGATAAGGCGAAGTCGAGTCTGGAATAAGTTTATGTTTTATGTATGGTGTTATCATTTCCAGTGTCCCGATGGTTGCAAGATTGCGAAATCTGTGAATGTTTTATTAATGGCTATTCAATTTTTTTAAATTTCACCAATTTTAGTGACTTTCTACTTAGTTTCCAGAAAATAAAAGAAACATCTCCACGTTTCAAACTTCCCATAAATCTGCAATGGTTATGACATTATGCAGCCCTATTGAATCCCCATTTTGAGTTTTTAACCCTTGACGTCAGATTCAGTATCAGCTATCCCGAAAATACCTAAGTACCAATTTTAACACAATTTTATCTGTGGCGCATTCACCATCTTCGCGTATATTGTCAAATTGGAGAAATCCAATTTTTGCTCACTATTGTAGTAGGCATAACTTAAATAAACTAATATGGGATCACCGTCTAGCCATACGCAAAAAAATTGCTTGAGCAATTTCAGAGATATATACATAGATTCAGTTCGCATTGAGAACATCCTTCTTTTTAACATTTCTTTAGTCGATTAAAAATTAACAAACGACATAAATATCGATATTAGCTAATAAGGTTTCATTAACCAATCTAGGGCGAATTATTATTTCGTAATTTTTAGTGACTTTTAAGGGTAGTTAATTTTTTAAAAATTTTGTTAACCGACCCAGTTTCATAAAATATTATTAGTTTCTTTACATTCCTTACACGAATATTTATACCACTCTGAATACTTTCAATTTCTAAATTATCTGTATGAATATTCGTTTTGATAATATCAGTGACGTCAGATTTTTTCGCAAAAAGAGGGGTTGTATCTCCGTTGCAAAGCCACTCGTTGTTGAATAATAAGTTGAATACATGGAGGATATTGCCGCTCAAAAGATAAAGTGTTAAATATAGTGTTAACTTTAATTTAAATATACCAATATCTTAAACAAGCGAAATATTTTTCTTTAACGCCCCGTATCTCAGTCTTTTAAAACCCATTTTTAACCTTTTTGTTCTATTGCCATGAAGGACATTTATTCTGAGGGTGATCGAGTAATTAATTAACACCCATTTTTTATTGCTAATTCTTGTTTGTCTTAATTAATATTTGTCATAAACAATTACACCGAACCTTAAAATGACCGAAAAATTCAAACCGTCCCAATTAACATTTTAGGGATATTAAAAATTAAATGTTATATCTTTAATCATTATGTATATTTTCAAATTTCTACCAACGGCAAATTCATTCTTATTCATTATTAAAAGCCATCTATCATCAGCTATCACTAATATAATTAAATAGTTTTTACTATAATAAAAGAACGGGTTACATAGGTAAATATTTTTAGTTGAATATCATGCAAAAAACGCGAAAGAGAAAGAAACAATTCAAGGTCTTCATTGTTCAGTTGTTTGACATATATTGTTGTGTCGACGTCGGGTCGTGATGATCAAAATTTAAATTTTTATTTGATCTGTGTGAACATTTTCGCTGTGTTTTATTATGTGTTCTGGATGAACTATGTGTTTTGTACCTATGGAGATTTTTTCGTAAACTAAAGGTAGGCTAATAGAAGTAGTTATACTATCTTTGTTGAAAATGCCTATTTTCATCGTTACATGCTATGTACTGATTACTTAAGTAGGACATACAAATTTAATATTTATTAGAAGAAAAAAAAACTTTAACTGATTGTTTATAGTACTTATTAGGTACTTTCTTTTTCAAGAAATAGTGAATCGCCAGCAATTATAAGTTGCTTTGTCCGTTGAAAACGAGGTGATATGGATCAAAATGTGATTTTTTGCAAATACCTCAGAAACTTTTCTTGTCTCTTTCACTGTTTTCAAATCAGCGTTTTCTCTTGTGTATTTTGCTACTTTATTTACTGAAAAAACGGTAGACTCTATATCAAAATAGGGTAATATCGAGGGTAATATCAAGTCGAGATCATTGCTAATTTTTTGTGATTTGTTTTGTTTGTTGCCGAAAGATTAAACTTTACCGAGTTATGGCCCAAAATGTGCATAGAGTACATGTTAGGAAATGATCATGATTCTTAAATAAAATACAAGGCTGTTTAAAATTGTTCAGTTGCATTTGAATAACGTACGAAAAAAAACTGAAAAAAAGTGAATCGCCTACTTGCTGGACGTAGGGGGTGGAAAAAATAGGGGTAGAAGTACAATTTTTAATACATGTCTCTTTCAGTATTCATTTTTGCAAAGATCGAAGTAGTGCTTTTGTGTAGGTAGGTAGCAAAATTGTCTTTAATTTGTCTTTGTTTGTTCTATGATTAAAATAAACCGAGACACAGAGTTATTTAAACAGAGGAACGATGTTTTGAACTGTATTATATTGGAAACAAGTTCTTGCCGTTTGAAAATAATTCGAAGGATACTATCTTTATAAAAATATATTACCGTTCCTTTTTTGTAGATTATCTAAATACAGAGCAAGTGGTATGGACGCATGAGTTTCGGATACATTACAATCGCAGTTTTTTTTTGCTGGAATCAGTTCAGGAGACACTATCGTGCAGTCAAATAAGACAAAAAAAACGGGCTTAACTTTGGAATCCTTTGTAACAGGGCGGACTTTTCTCCATTCTCTTCTAAATTGTATCAATAATATATGATACAAAGCCGTCTTCCTAAAAAGTGCCACTGTAACAGTTACTAAACAAAATAGGTCTGATATTATGGTTTTTCGCGAATAAGCTTTAAAATTTAATTTTATGGAAAAATACTGCGTACGCCAATCTAAAGTACGGGAAATTTCACATCAAAAACATATATGAAATTTTTTTGTACAATCAAAAATGTAGCCTTCGCATCTTTTTGTTTAACGCACGAAAATGGAACGCAGCGACACGTAATTATGGCGCGCGAAGTGTGCGCCATCTCGGACGCGCTACAGTAAATTTGTTATAACTGTTGAACTAATTAATGAAATTGAGCCCAACAAAGCTTGAATGAAAGAAGAAACATGTGACTATTGGATTATCATATTTTCAAATATAAAAATGAATATATGTAGCAATAGTATATATATGAAATTGAAATATAAGTTTCCGAAGAACTCTGTAAAAGCTGTACCTTTTCTACATTTTTGAGACAAAAACCTGGAACTTTCACATATTATTTTTGAAATAATATATAAAGAGATCCGATGAATAGGTGCGCTAAATAATTTTTCTTATAAAAGTTATTAAAGTTTATGTTACTCCTAGTTTCACGAATTTTGAAGCAAAGAAAAATGTTTCTTTTATTCTCGTAAAATAAAGAGGGTTCATTTAATTTTTAAGTTAAATCCCCTTTAAGCATCTTAAAGTACACATTTCAAGCTTTAAAAATCGCACCTACAGAAATCTAGTACCGCGATTTAAACCAGAGAAATAGGTGGTTAAAGCTAGTTATACATATCAAATATTACAACTTTCTCAAAATTTTGAAATTTTGGAAGTGTATATCTTCAATAATAAATTTTTGAGATGTTTTTCACTCATCATAACCTTTTCTGCATTACTTCAAGCGTAATATGTGCAAGTTCCAGGTTTTTATCTTAAAAATTGTAGAAATGGCAGAGCTTTTACCGATTTCATCGGAAATCTCTTTATGTTCCGACTTCGTATGTATACTATTTTTACACACATTCATTTTTATATTTGAAAATATAATAATCCAATAGCCATATGTCTCTTCTTTCATTTAAGGTTTGTTGAGCTCAATTTAATTGATTAGTTCAAATGTTATAACAAATTTAGTGTAGCGCGTCCGAGTCGCTCACGCTTCGCTGTAGTTACATGTCGCTGCGTTCCATTTTCGTGCGTTAAACAAAAAGATCTGGAACCTACATTTTTGATCGTACAAAAAAACTTCATATACGTTTTTGATTTGAAATTTCCCGTACTTTCGATTGGCTTAAACAGTTTTTTTTCGATAAAATTAAATTTTAAAAGTCGTTCGCGAAAAACCGTAATATTGCACCTATTTTGTTTAATAACTTTTACAGCGGCACTTTTTGTAAAGGAGACTTTTTATCATATATTATGGGTACAATTTAGAAGAGAATGGAAAAAGTCCGACCTGTTACAAAGGATTCCGAAGCCGATTCCTTATTTTACTGCGCTACTACCGATGCGCGATGATAAAAATCCATGTTACCAGACGGTAACCGGATCTGATATTGTCCAAAATAATTTTGTTTATAACAAAAGGAAATATTACATTTTTTCAATCAAACACATTTTTTAAATATTTTTTGACACTTTTCCAACAAAAAATGTTTGATAACTTTTTTTATACAGTTGATATTTTCGATGTTATTAATTTTTAAAAATTGAAAAATGAATTTCTCTAAACGCTCTAAAAGTATAATAATTTTTTTTTTCGCTTTGGCTTCTCTGGTGCCATACTAGGCTTGTGTGTTGCCTAAATAACTTCGTTGTAACATAATTTAATGTTTGCCTGTCAGGAATCAACACAAAGATTTTGTTTGGATCTAACGCAAGATAACAGCCCCGATATGCTGCACGTCTGTTCATTGCTCGCCTACCTCTAGACACAGTGTAAAGTGTACACCTAAGTCTTCAAAGAACAAGCTTTTAACTGGCGAAAATCTCATCAAAATTGGCACAGTAATTCTTGAGATTAGTGTGTTTGTACAGACAGGCAGACATAATGATACTTCAATTTACACTGTGTATTGATGCATGTGTTCATTCATTAATGTTTCTCGACATCTGTAATATTTGTTCATAATTTTCTTGCGCACGACTTCTAAATAATTTTTAATATGTTCATTTCAATTCAATTTTTTCATAAATGTCCCAAGGGTATTACCGTGCCCTAAGCATGGTAATTGGAAAAAGTATGAAAGTGTTCCAATTAACCCATTGGCTAATAAATGATCGAAAAATGGAATATTCTTTATAAATGGCATGATATACGTAATTTTCTCTCTCAAGTTTTTAAGCTGATTTAACTTAAAAGAAAGTTTAGAAGCGATGAAAAATATTCTACAAGATTAAATTTTTCCAAGACTTATTATAACCATTCTCGAACACAATTCCCGAATTATCTGTCTCATAAAGCAAATTGAATACAAACAAATACCGGCAACCTTATTTCTTAATTTCAAGTTTAATTTCCACTGCTTTTAAAAATTAAGTCGACGTATTTTTTAATATGAGTAGTTATTTAATAAATGTTTAGCAAAGGGCAAGTTCAAGATGAAAATTAGTATTAACATAATTTAGGTATTAAGTTTTCGATGAGCTTTTGATAATATCTAATTAACTTTAAGTTTAGAATAGTGACATTAATTGTATTATATTATACTACGATATTTATTTTGGATTAGATAAGAACCCGCTTAAAAGTACTTTTCTGTTTAGTTATCTGTAGTTATCTTATTTATTTATCCATATACCGGGTGTCCAAGATTCAAAGTGGAAAGCAATATTTTCCATTTTCGCAGACATTTTTATGTCTGCTGGCACATTACCGCTACGAATGTTTCTATAGTATCCTACAACGCACGATATTCATATGCACTCCTAAAAGACAACGTTTCGAATATCTCCCCGTTACTGCATTTTACTTCCCTCGCCTACCGAAAGGAAGTATTGTATTCGTGAAAAAAATCACCCTCTGTGATTTCTTCGGATTTTCAAGTTTCAGACCCCGTGATAACGAAAATAAAGGTCTTTCAATTCCGTCAGCCCGTCTATCTATCTGTGGGCGCTATATCTAAAAAACTGTTTGACGGAGAGCGGTCAAATTTGGTAGGTAGTTGACGCCACTGCCAGCGAAGAAGCGGATAGGATCTTAACGGAAAATATACGGGATGGACCTAAAGAGAATAAGTAATGAGAAATGTGACAAATGGTAATTATATTTGCCATACAGTTAACATAATTGGCGAGGATGACACTTTTAATGAATATTATACCTGGTAGTCATCCTAAGATAAAATTCATACTAGATTCACTAATGGTCATTTGAATCTTGTAATTTATTTGGGTCACTTAGCATTTATCATCAAATTACCTTTATATTGTATATTTATCTATTTGAAACCAAAATACTAGTAAATGAAAACGATCGCTGAATTTTGTTGATAGAGTTTATAATTTCCAATTATTTCCCAATCAAATAATAAGTATCTCAAAGAAGCTACAGGCTTTGAATAGCCTTAATTTTCAAATAATTTTCTTATAATAAATGTTCGTTGAAAAGTATATTGTATTGAGAAGTGTTGCGTTTGTTAATAATGTATTTAGGGTAGGTGGTAAGTGAAAAAAACATAGACGTTTTCACCATATTTTCTGAAAACTGTGACCTCTAAAATTATTCAGAGTAGCTTTTTTTGGCGGGCCTACTTTCCCTTTTGATTCAATTTATATGATAATCAAATTTTTGAAAGGGGCGACCCGTATTTTGGCATATTTGGATCCTGTTGCCCAAAATACATATGATTAAACCCTTAGGTACTTTTTAATTTTTAAGTAATTTTAATCATAGAAGGTAAGCATTATGCATATTTTGTTTAATAATTTGAAGGTCTAAATAGCGGGTTATCCCATAAGAATTCCGAAAAAAAAGTTTTTGTTGAAAAATGAATACTGATAAACTTGGTAAAACTTAACTCATTTTTAATCCTCGTATCTGAAGACATATTTTACAGATGCTTGCAGGCCGACTTCTGTCCATTTTGACCTAGTCGCGTATGATTAAAACTGAAATTTTTAAAAGGCGTATTTTCTCTATTAATGAAAATAATATTTGAGAGTTGGATTATATATGTATTTTAGTTAGCACGTATTAAATATACAAAACTATAGAGGTTTTCCCTTTTGAAAATTTGATTTTCATGTGATTTGCATGGAGATCAAAAGTCGGCTATTCTGGCTTTTTACACCACATAATTGGAAAGTGTATCTCATATCACCACAACAAATTTGAAATGTTTTAATTACCCACTCAAAATTTTTTCAAGAATATCCTTATGGGCCGGACTAACAGGTATATAAGACTTTAGATGTATCTATTATGTAGAGAGCCTTTACTCTCTGTGTAATTTATGATTCCTTTTTCCTATATTTCTAAATTATAGAGAAACTTCCGCGAAGGAAGTAATTATTATGCAAAACGAAAAGACACTTAACTGATATTAAAGTTTAAAATATTATGAAATGCAATAATTTACTGTGCTTAACGTGCATTTTACTTCCACATTCACGTAGCGGATTGGAAGTATAGTAATCGTAAAAAAAAATTTCAGTTTTTTTCTCTCTTGAAATAGGTGTGGAATGCCATGAAACGTCGAGATTTTAAATTTGAGCGAAAAGAAATATTTTCTATCTGTCTGGCGGTCTGCCTGTCTGTAACTTTTTGTGGGCACGCTTGCTCCGAAACGGTTTAAGGTATTGACTTGAAATTTTGTATACGTATGTATTATAACGAGATCTGGAACTGGATTGTTTTTTGAAGATATTTGGTGAAGGGCAAGAGTACAGAAACTTGAAATTGAATGTATGTACTACAAGCTAAGGCCTCAGATTTTTTTATAATATTTTTCAACCCCCCACCACCCCTAGTCCATTTTTAAAGGGGTTGAGAAAATAAAATTGAGATACTCATTTTAAATTTGGTACACGTATGTATTATAATGGCATCTGGAATGGATTATATTTAGAGATGATTTCGTTGAAGAGTTGGGGGTTAAATAGAGGTAAATAGGGGAAAATAAGTAAAGCAAGTTGGTAAGAGTACAGAAACTTGAAATTCGCTGTATGTACTAGAAGCTAAAGAGTCAAATGTTTTTATAATATTTTCAACCCCCACCACTCCTACTCCATTAGTAAAGGGGTTGATAAAATAAAATTGAGATATAAATTTGGAATTTGGTATTTGGTACACATATGTACTATAACGACATCTGAACTAGATTGTATTTTGAGATGATTCAGTTGAATGGTTGGGTGTTAAATAGGGGTAAATAGAGGAATATAAGTAAAGCAAATTGGTAAGAGTACAGAAACTTGAAATTCGGTGTATGTACTAGAAGCTAAAGACTCAAATGTTTTTATAATATTTTTAACCCCCACCACCCCTACTCCATTATTAAAGGGGTTGATAAAATGAAATTGAGATATTCAATTGAAATTTGGTACAGGAAAATAAGTAAAGCAAGCCGGTAAGAGTACAAATTTGGGATTTGGTGTATATAATAGAAATTTAGATTTTTACTTGAAATTTGTTACACGTATAACGATATCTTATACTAGATTATATTTTGACATGATTGCGTTGAAGGAGTGGGGGTAAATGGTGGTAAATAGTGAATAATAAGTAAAGCAAGCTGGTAAGAGTCTATGGTATGCCCCTAGAAGCCAAGGCCTCAGATTTTTTAGTAATATTTTTCAACGCGCCACCACCCTTAATCCATTATTAAAGGGGTTGATAAAATTAAGTTGAGATAGTCACTTGAAATTTGGGACACGTATGTATTATATCGACATCTGCAACTAGATTATATTTTGAGATGATTCCGTTGAAGGGTTAAGGGTTAAATAGCAGTAAATAGTGGAAAATAAGTAAATGAAGGTGGTAAGAGTACAGAAATGTGGGATTTGGTGTATATACTAGAAACCAAGGCCTCAAATTTCTGTCTAATATTTTTCAAACACCACCATCTCCATTATTAATAGGTTTGATAACATAAAATTGAGATATTTACTTGAAAGTTAGTATACGTATGTATTGTAATGACATCTGATTGAGAGGATTCCATTGAAGAGGTGGGACGTGGTAGGTTGTGAATAGGGGAAAATAAGTAAGGTAAACTAAAAACTTCATGAAATTGATTGAGGAAGCCGTTACTCTGTGGTAATCCATAACAATAACGAAATTGAGTAAAACACTACTATTAGTCCAGTCAATAAACTGGTTGTAGAGGACATGGTCGGGAACAGAATTTTTGACTTCAGGGCTGTGTTTGGAATACTTAGGAGGTAAACATACTAAAAGTCCCCGAATCTACGAGGTGAGCGGAGTGCAGGGGGGGCCATTGAAGGTAACTTTTTTTGGATATTCGCTAATATCTCGAAAACAGTGCATTTTAGCTAAAATATTAATCTATTCAAAATTAAAGCTGACAAAATTTCCTACAAGATTGTTATTATTCATTATTCTTCTATTCCTAATGGCTTTCGAGATATCCGCTGGCGAAAATCACCAATTTTCGAAATACGCATTTTTGCCTCACGCTTCTTGACAAACTTTGCCTTCTAGCGCCTCAGCCTTTAGTTTCACGCTAATATCTCCACAGTAGAGCATTAGTTGTAGAGCATTCAATTTTTTTTAAAGTGAGTTGGTATTAACACTCTTCTATTAGCTTGACCTGTAACATTTTAAGCAAATTTGACAACTCACTTTTCGCACACTTCCAGATGAAGGATTGACTTGAAATTTGGGACGTGTATATGGTTCACGTAACAATACAATTTGGCAACTTTCATAAAAAATCCAAGATGGCGTTTCGAAGATGGCGGGTAGTCTATTGTCATTTAATATCCGATTGTACTGAAAATTGGTATCCGGGGTTTCTAGAGATCGCAGATTACACACACCTGATCAAAACTCAAAAATTCAAAATGGCGGCTTCAATATGGCCGGTGAGTTTTATTGTCATTTATTATCTGATTCGATTAAACATCGATATCTGAGCATTATCGAGGTTGCAGAGGACAACTGTATATTCTGAATTTAATAATTCAAAATGGCGGAGTCAAGATGGCGGTTAAGTATTGTAATTTATAGTTTGATTCGCATGAAAATCGATATCTGCGGATTTTCAAGGTCGTAGATTATAAATATTTACTTGAAATTTAAAAATTCAAAATGGCGGCTGTAAAATGACGAATAGGTTTTGTCATTTATAGAGAAGGAATTATATCGAATAGATACACTATTCCAATTGGAACAGAACTAAAAAGAAGAATAAATAAATAATTTTAAAAAAATCAAAAACACGTTTTTAAACAGAAACTGTTAAAAAATGCACCAAACAGAAGAAACTAATGCCAATAATAATAATAATTATGTTAATAAACGTAATAAGGCGTGGGGAACTCAAAGCATCTAGATGAACAGAGAATTTTAGCCAACAGGCGTCCTACGCATTTGCATTTATTAACATAGTTATTTTTATTATTAACATTATTTTCTTCCTTTTATGGCATTTTTTAACAGTTTCAAGGGGTTTATATACGTGTTTTTGAAATAATTAATTTATTTTTTTCCTTCTTCAATTCTTTCCTGCCACATGTATGTTTTCTTTTTAAGTGGTGCTCGGGGAATCTACAAAATATCACAATTAACCAGTATGTTGCTGGTAAATAACTTCTACGTCTGTGACTTTTACGTCAAATGATCAGTAAAATGTTGCTTTTTTTAAATAAACAACACAAACAAGTATAAAAACTTGAAATTAAATATTTCGCCGACGTTTCGGAAATCTATTCTGTTTCCTTTTTCAAGGCCTTTCCTTGAAAAATCTTTTTTGCTGTGTATGATAAATACGCAGCTCTAAGAATGTTTGTTATATTCAATATACATAGATACTTACTATTTACATAGAACTGTTGATATAATTAACAATTTTTTTAGTTTTTATACAAGGTTAAGTTTGTGAAGTTCTTCTTTTAACATTGGCCAAGTTGTACAGACATCCACGGAACAATTCGACAATTTAATGCTCTACAATTAATGTTCTACTGTGAGGACATTGATGTAAAACTAAAGGCTGAGGCGCTAGTAGGCAAAGCTGGTCGAGAAGCGTGAGGCAAAAAAAACGTTTTTCGAAGTCTTGTGATTTTCGCCAGCTGATATCTCGAAAGCTATTGGGAATAGACGAATATTGAATATTGTAGGAAATTTTGTCACCTTTAATTTTGAATAGAATAACATGTTCACGACGATGCACTGTTTGCGAGATATAAATGACAGAACCTATTCGTTATCCTAATGCCGCCATTTTGAATTTTTAAATGTCGACTAAATATTTATAATCTACGACCTTGAAAATCCGCAGATATCGATTTTCATGCGAATCAAACTATAAATTACAATACTTAACCGCCATCTTGACTCCGCCATTTTGAATTATTAAATTCAGAATATACAGTTGTCCTCTGCAACCTCGATAATGCTCAGATATCGATGTTTAATCGAATCAGATAATAAATGACAAAACCCATCCGCCATATTGACGCCGCCATATTGACGCCGCCATTTTGAATTTTTGAGTTTTGATCAGGTGTGTGTAATCTGCGATCTCTAGAAACCCCGGATATCAATTTTCAGTACAATCGGATATTAAATGACAATAGACCACCCGCCATCTTCGAAACTCCATCTTGGATTTTTTATAAAAGTTGCCAAATTATATTGTTACGTGAACCATATACACGTCCCAAATTTCAAGTCAATCCTTCATCTGGAAGTGTGCGAAAAGTGAGTTGTAAAATTTGCTTAAAATGTTACAGGTCAAGCTAATAGAAGAGTGTTAATACCAACTCACTTTAAAAAAAATTGAATGCTCTACAACTAATGCTCTACTGTGAAGATATTATCGTGAAACTAAAGGCTGAGGCGCTAGAAGGCAAAGTTTATTAAGAAGCGTGAGGCATAAATGCATATTTTGAAAATTGGTAATTTTCGCCAGCGTATATCTCGAAAGCCATTGGGAATAGAAGAATAATGAATAATAACAATATTGTAGGAAATTTTGTCAGCTTTAATTTTGAATAGATTAATATTTTAGCTACGATGCACTGTTTTCGAGATATCAGCGAAAAGCCAAAAAAAGTGACCTTCAATGGCCCCCCCTGCACCCTGCTCACCTCGTAGATTCGGGGACTTTTAGTATGTTTACCTCCTAATTACTCCAAACACAGCCCCGAAGGCAAAAATTCTGTTCCCGACCATGTCCTCTACACTCCACTTTTGAGAGTTCATTGACTGGACTATATGTTTTTTACCACTATATTTGCACAAAAACGTGACTGCAGTTTCAACCCTTTTTAGGTAATTTTCAAACAATGATTCCACTTTGAATCATTGTTTAAAAATGACCTAAAAAGGGTTGAAACTGCAGTCACGTTTTTGTGCAAATATAGTGGTAAAAAACATAGTAGTGTTTTTACTCAATTTCGTTATTAAAAACTTCATTTTTAATGCATATGGTAGAAACCAACGCCTCAAACTTTTCTATGACCTGCCCGAAATATTGTTAAAATTCCATGACCAATAATTTCCACATACTAGAGCGCAAATCCAGTCAAAATGTTTCCTTTAAAGTGACTTGGATGAAATATCTGGATGTGGAAGTAGTGATTCCTTAGACAGCGGTTTTTTATTAAGAGTCACAGTGTTATTTAATGAACTAAAAAATAAGCTTCTGTTTCAATATACCACCTCTTCGGATTTGTACGATTCGAAGGTACCTTCATTTTCAGGTAGGGTTGATACAATAATATTGATTGAAACTAAAGTACAACTAAGAATATGCTCACATTCATACTAAAATATTCTTATGGTTGAAAGAGTTCAACCAATTCTGTCATCCCTGCCCAATAAAACGGACTATTTGGAATAGACCTTTCTCAGTATTCGTACTATTTTTACATTTTTCAATGTCTAAGCTTTCAAAAGCATCCTGCTCTCAATTATTTGTTACACTTCCAACTAACCTTAAGCTGCTGATATCTATTCTATGATGGTTATCGGAAGCAGTAAAATAAGACAAAAAACGGGCTAACTTCGGAATCCTTTGTAACAGGGCGGACTTTTTTTCATTCTCTTCTAAATTCTATCCATAATATATGAAAAAAAGTCTTCTTCCTAAAAAGTGTCGCTGCAATAGCTAGGGGCTATCCATTAATTACGTCACGCAAATTTTATGGTTTTTCTACCCCTCCCTCCCCCTATGTCACAGGTTGTCACATTCGAGTCAACCCCTTCCCCGTGTTGTGACGTCACATGTTTTACGGCATTTCATTTTGAGGTAGAATCTTCTGACCTTTATATTTTTTTAAATTTCATTCAATTAAAACAACGGTATGCGTAGGTGTAAATGATGTGATGTCACAAAAGTTTAACCCCCTCCTTCCCTTTTGTCACATTCTATCACACTTTATGGACCCCCCCTCAAAGTGTGATATAAATAATGGATGGCCCCTTATTAAACAAAATAGGTGAAATATTATGTTTTTTCGCGAATAACTTTAAAATTCAACTTTATCGAAAAAAACTGCTTACTCCAATCGAAACTACGGAAAATTTCACATCTAAAACGTATATGAAGTTTTTTGTACGATCAAATGTAGGCTCCAGATCTTTTTGTTTAACGCAGCCACACGTAAGTACGGCGCTCGAAGCGTGCGCAATCTCGGTCTCACTACACTAAATTCGTTATAACTTTTCAACTAATTAATGAAATTGAGCTCAACAAAACTTAAATGAACGAAGAATCATGTGGCTATTGGATTATCACATTTTCAAATATAAAAATGAATGTAAAAAAATGTTGTTATTTTGTATCTCCTGAAATCTGCACCCTACTGTACTATTGATAGCATTATAACTAAATTCGGTCATAATCACACAATTTTTATTTCATTGTTTTTTCTATAGGCAATAATAACGATGCCTATGTGCGGGTAATTTATAATGAATAACCCTGTACATTTGCACTCGCACTCAGTTTAATAACTGATTGCGGGGTGCAGATGTTTGTTTACGATGTTTTTCAGTTAATATTCTCGAAAATGTACATTTCTGCCAAGGGGCTGTGTAATAAAAACGTGTCTCTACCCGCAGTGGAATTGGCCTGGCCGCAGTGTTGTTTAAATTGCAAATGCGAAGTGCATTGATAATGAGATTGCAAATGAAAATATTCAGCTATTAAATTTAGAAACGACAAAAACAAGTCATTAATAGAATAATATTTTTTCTGTCAACATGACAATATCGAAACAGCTGTCACGTTCATTTATACGGACATTAAATTTAAAAAGCTAAATATATTGTTGGCGAATAATTTCGCTTTTTATAATGAAAGTTGGCATGGCATTTTCAACCACACATCGATTACCTTTTATTAAAAACATTCACACGGCATTATGTTCAAAAAATTACAAAAATGCTAATTTGCTAATTTTTTGTTAGGTTTGATGGTGGGCATCAAATTTATGAATGAAATCATTAAAATTGGCATAATTTTTCGAAAAAATTCTCGTTGTCGACACCCCTCGAGTTATATTTTTCGAGAAAAGTTCAGTTGAATATTAGAAAATTCTAGTTATTGCTCTCATTTGTTTACCAGACGTTAACAAACAAAACACATACACACACCACATACAGTAGACACAATGTAAAAATGTTTGTGCCCTTGCCCCTTTGAAATATAAAAGATTTGCATACAATTATTTAAGAAAAGTCAGAAACATGCTCTCACATCGGACTTTCCTTTATTAGTAGACAAAACTAGAGCTTCTCTTAGTGACATTCACCACCATCTCAGACAAAAGTGTGGTCACAGGAAGCAACATCCGAAAATTCAGATTACTTACATTCTAATATTGTGTCGTCAAAATTATAGAAATATGTTAGTTAGTAGACGAAATCACTTCTAAGAACGGGTCTGGTGTCAGGTTTTGGGCAATTGTTGCCACTATTTAGTTTTCAAACCCCTTCAGCAGTCTGGACACTTCTCCTTCTTCGCTTAATCACCCCCCAACACCACGGTGCCATCGAGGTCTCCCCATTCCTTATCTACTGACGCAAGCGTCCCAGAACTCTTGTAGCTATACTACTAATAGTATTAAAATTGAAAGGAATTTTCAAACACTGTGTAATTGTTTTTAGTAACAAAGGTAGAGCTTTAGTTGTTCTTCGAGAATTGCATAAAATATCCTCATGTTGTGATGTTAAGATTAACAAATAAGTTTTTCACTCAATGTGAGATAGGCATTTGCGGATCGTTTTTACATATCTTAACCAAGAAAAAATTCCTTTGTGATCCATTGTAAGGGCCTAAGTTTTTACCGATACAAAACTGACAAAGAGGCCATTCGAGATTTTTCCAGGCTAAAGCGATTCATTCATACAGATGATTAATTTCCAATTCAAAATAGTTAAATCCGGATTTGCAAGCCAAAGGAGATTGATTTCTTTACAATGAGGTGGATGTAGTTCTTTTCGAGTGGAAAAAACTTATTAAACTCTGACGTAGCAACTTGCATAGTTTAATGAAACGTATAAGTTGATTGGAAAATATTGTCTAAAGTGTGAAAAGAAATAAATGTTTTTTATAATCGTATTTATGTTATACAGGGTGTCCCGTAATAACGTGCCAAAAATTTAAATACCAATTCCTTATCGAAAACGAAGGTGTTCTTCATATAAAATTTTTCAAATAAGCCTTTCCTGTCCAGCCTGTACCCCTTAAAGGGGTGTGCAAAAATACGGTTTTTAATTTTTATCTTAAAACAATTTATAAGCAGCAAATGATCATATCAGTACATATGTACATAATACTGCTAAATTGACACTAGCCTACTTAGTGTTTTGACTAATATATTAATAATAATAGTATAATGTAATAAGCTCGTCGCTTTTGACTGGCTCACTTAGACAGATGTAATATAGTTCTTGTTTCTCAAAAACGGTCGATTTTACGATATTTTTTCAAGAGGTAAAAAGGTTTCTAAATGAATCGTATTGCTTAATTCTTTTTTTAATTCAATGAAAAAAAAGCAGACAGAAAGTTATTTACAGAATTATAAGAAGGGCAGTTAATATCACCCCCTTAACGGGGTGTAGTTGGGCAAGAAAGGCTTATTTAGAAAAAAATTATATGAATAACCCGCTTTCATTTTCGATAAGGAATTAGTGTTACATTTTTTGCACGTTAGTACGGGACACCCTGTATATCAAAAAATATAACTGTTGACGTAAAAGTCTCAGGTGTAAAGCTTATTTCCCAGAAATATATTCGCTAATTGTATTCTTTTCATTTTTAGAAGAAAATACATGTGATGGAAAATAGTGTCCCAAATACCACGTGGATTAACAAAAAGTACAAGTTGTATGTGCCTTATTCAAGTCAAATGTTTATACTACAAAACTGCATCATTGTGATGACCCAGCAAATTGTAATAGTTGTAAAGACAATGAAAATAGTCTACAGATAATAACATTTGAATCGTCTTTAAGAAACGGTTACCAAAAATTATGAAATAAAATTTCATCGTCACCCAGTTAATTGAACCTTATTACATATTATCTATATTGAGGTCGGTTGGAAGTATGTGCCATGTTGTTTGTTCATTTTCAGTTCTGTTAGATTTACAATTTTGAATTATTATCTGTTGACATCAGATTCAGCATCAGCTAGTCCGAGAATACCTGACTACCGATTTTAATATAATTCGAATTTTAAAAGTGCTGGTTCCGTAAACCAGTCTCAGGAGTACTTCATTCTTAACTTGGATATACTATAATTTTTTTCCCAGACGGAAAATTGTTACCTCCAAATAATTAAGAGATTAGTTGAAACAAATTGCTTCTACGTGAAAATAACCTTCATTTTAATTTGGCATAAGAAAGTTTGGATTTATTTCGTGGTGATCATTAGCACACGACATCATATCTCAGTGGAAACACAACAATGTGCATTTCTATTTAATTAAGTGAAACCACCACTACCCTAACTAACATAAATTCAAATTACCCTTATTATAGCAGTAATTACTAATAATGATTGTGTGTTGTGAACCGCGAATTTAAATTTGAAAATTACCATGATTGAATATCAAATAAAATTAAATTGTGAAATACATCAAAAGAAGTTAATTTCGAATGTTTATGCATATTATGCCGCGATAATTACGAATTCGAATTGATTGTCAATTCGGTTAATTGTAAAATTAGATACTGTAATTCTGGTGCCGCTGTAACGCATCACATACTAATTTATCAAAATAACGTAACTGGCAATATTTGACTTAATATTATAAAGGTAGACTATTGAGTATAGAGATAATTCATACTTACGTCCAACGTGACTCCACTGCAGGGGAGATTCGAATGGATAAGTCCAAATTCTAATTCGTGTATATTACATCAGTAGTTCTCAAACTTTTTGCCCCGCGGAACTCTTTTTACTTAAAAATGTAGGCGTGAATACTCTAAACTTCATCTCGAGGCGATTTTTAGAGCATCATACAAAAGGGCGTATTATGGATTTGCCTATATTGGCGCTCACGCGCTACAGATTTGAAGCACTCGATATTAAGATGATCTCCGGAAAAGAATATTACATTTCTTTAAAAATTCGTTTGTAATTAGGCACACTACACGTATTGTCAATTCTTGTATAGTCGTCTCCATTTGTTTACTGCACATAAAAAAAGCTAAAAAAACGGACCGTTAATTAGGATAATAGATATCTCAGAGCCGCACTTAAAATTTTTGTGCCATTGTGCAGTAGAAATTTAGAACCTATTTGGTGTACAAATAGTCACATGGTACAATGATAAACTAAAAAATGTTACTTTGTTTTGCTTGTATCAAGATAGGAATAATATCTTGTATATTTGTGGAGCATTGACAAATTCGATATTCCATAATAAACTGACAATATTAAATTCGATTCTGTCGAGCGCACAATTTTCATAACTTGCTGGAAAGCGTTCGGCTGTAATATAATTTCGGTAGGAGTAAGTCGGGCAACTTATAATTGAATTGTAATTGAAACAGGTGTGTTTCCGTTAATTTCTTATTTTAGTCATGCCAGAACATGCTTTATAGGAGAATAATGATGTTCTATGTATTAAGTAATACAATATATTTATTATTTTATATGATATAGAGGAGTTAGCTTGAAAATTGACATGCCCTGATCTCCCCCCAATGCTGTAATCAGGTATAAATGGCTCAGCTTTGAGGTTTTTAATGCGCAGTAAACAAATGGAGACGACTGCAATCAAAAACAAATTTTCATTATTGATATAAAGCAAAAGTCGGATGAGAATAAGAAAAGTAATTGTTTATTAAGTGATAAATTAACTCCTATATAAAAAAGTCTGTTTGACAGTCACAGTTTTGTCACTTTGACGGCGACAAAAAAGCTGCATCGTTTTGTATCACCGATAAGAATCCTCAAAGGCAGAGTACATCTAGTAGTCGCACGTCACTTTAAAATCTGTACTGTCAGCTATAATTATTAAGTGTTGTGGAAACTGTACTGTACAACTGAGTTGTTTGGGGAAAATTTCGACTGAACAAATTACAAAAAATCAATTCCTCAATCCAAAAAAAACACAAAATCGTCAATATGGAGAAAATTTATGGAGTTGTCGCATTCGAAGACAGGCGAGGAGGCCGGCGCGGTGCTGACCCAGAGTCAGTCACCTCGCCTGAATGCCCAGATAAAAGCTGCCGAACAGGAACGTCTGTTTAGGCAGCATGTCGCACGGGGTGTTCTACAAGAACCTAGACACACTGGATTTATCGACAAGGCTGACATTCGCCTTTTTAAGGTCAGCTGGGCTAAAGTCGGGGACAGATGGATTCTTTGTGGCCTGTCAAGACTGTGTAATTAACACGCTGGTCTACCGAAGCCGCGTAATGGGTGTAGGGGTTCCTGATATAAACTGCAGGAACTGCCGTCAGGCGCCGGATGTCCGGTGTATGCGATTTCTACCTACATCCATCGCCATAACGCGGCGTTACAGGTGTTGAATTGTCATCTTCGGCACTCGTACGGGATAAACTAGACACCAATGCTGCCTTATAGAGGTGGTCGATAGTGCGATAGTTTATCGATAGTAAAAAAAAATCTAGCGGCTATCGAAAGTATCAATAGTCACGGCGATAGTATCGATATTAGATTTTCTCCTGATACGTGAGCGCTTCCATCTATGGTATGCATTCTACACTACTTACTGCTTTGAAGACATGGGTGTGTGGTTTTGAACTAGTCTCTATTTATCGCGTATGTAATAGGTATCTACTATATTTACCTCTATAAATTAAATTATAAAACAGAAACCGATAATATAAAGTATATGCGTAAACCGAAGCTGCTTTCGTTCGTCAGAGTGATTCGTAATCATAAGGTACCTACCTATCTGTTTCATATGTTGTCTCTGTCCCTACCATGCAATCTTGTATCAGATGATTACTGTTCATTGAAATCATGTTTATTATGGTTACGAATCACTCTGCTGAACGAAAGCAGCCCTTGTAACCGAAATCGGCAAAGCAAGTCCGGCAACAAAACAAAATTATTTCTTTCCTTTGATTTGACATCCTATTTACTTTTGTGTTATGTGTTTGCTTAAATAAAATTTATAATTTTTTCAACCCGACAGCGTCTTTCATATTTTCAATAGTTCCGATAGTACGATCTACCATTATCGAAATTATCGATAGTGAAATTTTACCACAATCGACCACTACTACTACTGCCTTACGTCCCCGGGGACATCGAGTCCGTTGTCGAAAACGAGCGGTGCCAAATTTATTGGAACTACTCGTTTCCGACAGTCAGGCTAATTCAAGCCAACAAGCTTGACATAGTTCTGCTCGACCATCAACGCAAGGTGATGTTTGTGATCGAGTTCTCGGCACCTGCCGAGCCATACATCACTTTGAAAGAGGACGAAAAACGGACCAAATACCACGATCTCCGGTACGAGCTCCAAGTGCTATACCCAGGCTACTCGGTCAAGATGGTAGTCCTAATAATCGGTGTACTCGGTGGTATGAAGCCTACGCTACTCTCGGAACTTAAGACCATACCGGTCTGCCAGAAATCAGCAAATTGGCTGGCAGGCCAAATGCAGAAGGCGGTTATCTTGGGGTCCCTACGCCTACTTAGGGCACACGATTCTGGTATTTATAGTCACTAGCCCCACAGGTCGTGGGGAGTGGCTGTAATTATGGCCAGCGCGGCTACCGTGTGTTATCGGTCGGAAAACACGGAAGCCCTGTCCGGCAACGGATAAACCGAAATGATAATAATAATAATAATCTTATTTCAAATTTTTAAAATGTGGTGTATGGTGTAATTTTAGTAAATGTACAAAATGTAATTATTGCTCTAACGCTATCGATAAAAAGAGAATTTGCAATGGTAAATACAGCAGGTTGGAAATATTTTTATTTTTCGAAATATACCTAAAGTATTTCAAGAAGAAATAAATATAGAGAATGGGGAAAACTTTTTTATTTGAAATATTTTATTTCATGCTGTCTTTATAATCCTTTTTAAAATAAATAAAAAGTTATAATCATTCGAATTTAAAAGACTAGAAATCTAACAATCACACCAGCATACCGATGTTTTAGCTGTTGTTTTTTATAGCTAATTATGACTGTCTTTAACTTGTCATGCCAAATAAAAGTAAATAATAGTGTAAACTAAGTAATGTGTATATTGGTTCCAATTAAAATAAAGAATACTAACTTTATTTAATCAAAATAATAAAAATCTAGTAAAGAGGAGCCAAATTTTTTATTGTTTACCATTTTTCATTTACTAAAGTTGGTAGAAAACTATATTTTACAAGCAGATGTACTTATAAATGCTTAAGAGTATTAATGTAGTTCCTACTTAGATAAAAATTACTAATTTTAGTTAAGCAAAATATTAAAGGATGTAGGTGCCAAAGTGCTTACTTCACAATAGTACCAATATTAGTTTAAATAAAATAAAAATTACTAACTCTAGTTAAGCAAAATGTTATAAATGTTGTAGTAGTAACCTAATCTAGAGCTATGTAACAGCCTTCATTTACTAAAGCTGGTAGAAACTATATTTTACAGTAAAAAACACTATTTCTAAGTGAAAAAGTCAAACGTCAACATTAAAAAATAATTGCTTGCTAATAACAATAATATGATAGTGTTGCTAGGTTACAGATTACAGTATCAGATACTGTAATGTTCGATTTACCGGACAGTATGAATGCTTAAACGTCTTTGTTGCGAATATACATTTGCAACCATATCAGACTGTCGCAAATTATTACAAGTCTTCCGTAACTTGAAAACGGTCAAACAATTTGGCTTTGGACGTCAATAAGTGATCCACATTGTGGTCCTTCAATTTGAAAAACGTTTGCAATAAATCAAGATCAAGAGTTATGGTTCTGAATTCTTTGCAATCTATTTTATCCAAAATGCCGAAATTTGGGCCGTACTGAAAATTGTAATAATTTATATGCGAAAGTACTAAAGATTAACAGATATTTCCGTAAATAATAAAATGTTACATCAATTTAACTTCTTATCTTCATGTTCTCATATACTTAATAATATGTAAAGAAGAATTTCATTATTTATCACTATTATTATCATGCCTATTTTATCTAATATGCTCCTACTACCAGAGCGTAAAACCATACAGGGATTTAACATGAGATCTTGACATAGATAACACAGATTTACAAAAAAAAAATGTCCGACCAATGGAACTCCATTATCGTACCCCGAAGGTTTTTGATGTGCTGAACACGATGCCGCAGTCCGCTTTGCGCCATCGCGTCAGGATTTCGATAAAACTTAACCTAAAAGTTCTAAAAATACCGTTTTCGCCTTCGTTCATGCCTAAATTAATTCGTTCAATATTTTGGCCTGAATTTTATTGCAAATTCGGATTGTTTGTCTAAAAATAGGCTACTTTTGTTCGAAACATTTTTTCTGAAATTGTCACTTTTTTAGATATCCGGCGAGGAAAAGTCTAAATTTTAGAACTTTGTTATTTTTTTACTCGAAAAAGAAGTTTGGACAAAAATTGCAAGAGGCAAAAAAAGTTTGGAATCATCCGGGGGATATTCTCAATTTTTTTTCGTAATTATCCAATGTCCTTTACAGAAAAGAGCATTGTGGAGTTTTCAAGGGTATCAAAAAGGGCATTGGACAATTTCGAAAAAAAAAAAATTGAGAGAGTTTCCCAGGTGATTTCAAACTCTCTGTGCCTCTTGCAATTTTTATCTAAACTTTTTCTTTTTCGAGTAAAAAATAGCGTTCGAAAATGTTGCATTTTTTAGCACTTTTGGTTAAGTGTTTTCGAAATCCTGACGTGATGGAGCAAAACGGACTACGGCATCGTGTTCAGCACGGCAAGAACCTTTGGGGTACGTGGAATCTCATTGGTCAGACATTTTTGTTTGTTTGTAAACCAGTGTAATTGATAAAAAATATTATGTAAATTTTCATGAATTTTGTTTAGAACTATAGTGTTATCTTCTTTAAAGCTGTAATATATTTGACTGCTGTCAACATATATTACGGTATATTAATTATGTTTAGAATGTAAGTTTTGTGTATCACAAAAATAGTGGCCTTAATATAGAGTCTTGAGGAACACCAGTGGATAAAAATGCAAGACGATTTCAATATGTTGGTGACAATAATTCGTCGTCTGTTATTCAAATACCGACTAATACATTTCATTGCCATTTGTTCTAAACCTTAATATTTAAATTATACAAATTATCAATTCTTAATTAATATTCACTAATAGAATTAACGTGTTGTCCTTAAACTTCATTCATTTGTGCAAAAGTGCTAGTTAAATAAGCTTTACAGATTCTTGGATTGTGAGATATAGAACTAGCGTGTGGAAATTTAATCACCCTGCAGATAACTATTGAAAAATTCATCTAATAATTCACTTTTGCAGGGATACTGATTTATCGCAGTTGGGTAGTCTGTGTCTGATTTATAAGTCAGTATACCTAAAAAATATCAAAACACTGTCTCGTTAAAGTTAATAAAGAAGACATTTGCATAGTGCTCCCGGGATGGCTTTCCTTTTCTCTTAAATCTCAGTCGTTTTTTCACGGTCGCGCGAACTCAAACGGCATTTTAACGGACAGCATCGTTGGAGGAGTCGGGGGGTCGGATAGGAGATGCCTTAAAATAAATACGATTGTTCATTTAATTAAGTACCTTTAGGCGCAATTCTGGAAGAATAATTAACTGGAAGCACTTTTTCTGCTCTACGGCCAGTTTAACAGTTTCCCTCTTTTTGCACGAGAGCCCACTAGGCCGTCGTTGTAAATTTCACGGAGGACGCCGTCGGGAACATTCTTTCGTTAAATAAGCAAGGTTTATTCCAAACCGGAATTGTATACATCAAGCGGTTCATTAGTTGACGTGTTTTTTTAAAACACCGTCTACTGAAACATTTACCCCGGAATTAAACATACTTTTTTCCATTGCAGCAATGTTTTTAAACTGGACTTTTCATTAAAACAATGTCGAATGGCTAATATCACATCAGAAGACTGTGCATTGAGACATGTTATTGAGTTTTGTTTACCGTAAATATTTGAGGAACACGAAACTACCTCAAACATTTACCGATATAATTAAGTATATACAAACAAATACTGAAACGGATGTTGATATACATATGCAATCAGTATTAAGAATATCACATCTGACAATTAGCAATGTATGGAGTGCCTTATGACTCCGTTTTAGAGCCAATTATTTTTATCTCTTTATTAATTCCATTCGAGTGCGACGTTATATATATAGATCGAGAAATATTTTATTATGCTAGAAAATGGCTCGTAAAATTGGATAGGTGCAAATAAGTGATTCCGTTGAAGGGTTGGGGGTTAAATAGGGGTGAATATGGGGAAATAAGTAAGACAAGATGGTAAGAGTACAGAAACTTGGGATTTGATGTATATACTAGAAGCCAAGCCTCAGATTTTTTATAACATTTTTCAACCTTTCCACTACCGTCACACCATTATTAAAGGTGTTGATAAAATATAATTGACATGTTCACTTGAAATTTGGTACGCATATGTATTATAACGACATTCAGATGATTCCGTTAAAGGGGGGTACTGGTGAAAATAGGTGGAGGAAGCTAATAAGAGTCCAGAAATATTATTAAAATTCTATGACCAATTATTTCCACATACTAGAGTGCAAATATAGTCAATTAGAGACTTGGATGGAAAATCTGGATGTGGAAGTAGTGATTCCTTAGGCAGCGGTATTTTATGATTGTAAATGGTTCTTTTCGAATATAACCACTGGTTTACGTTAATAAATCATTTGGTTCTTTTTTGCATAATGAAGAATAGACTATTCCGTAGCATTTCCTACAATAACCAGAAATCATAAATTTGTCGCTTGGTTCCTTTTTGCGAACTACGTCTAATTTAAAAATTACAAATTCATTTGTAATTTTAATTTTTACATTTTGAGAAATTAAGAGATTGCCTTACCTACCTAAATTTAGTAGTTCTGGTGTTATTTTTTTAAATAATGAGTGGTATCGAACATACTATTACGCCTTTATCTGAAACTTAATTAAAAGAACATGTAAGAATACGGCATCTCACTGATAACATATTTCATTCCCTTAGACATTTCTCTGGTATCTAGTCTCTCGCGCTTGGTTCAGTATCAATACTTAAGTGTAATACGATGATGTGTATTCCCAAAATGGGATATATCTCGGGATATATTATATGTAAAATTTTAATGGTGTTAAGTGATTTTCAACCAATTTTAGATGACATGCCGCTAAATGATAGAGTAAACACATGGTTCCAATTAGATGGATGTCTAACCCATTACACTCTTTCAATCCACCTACGGTTGCATGACTATTTTACACTAAGATGGATCGGTCGCGGTCGAGACTGCCGCCACTTTTGACCTACGCGCTCTCCAGACATGACTCCTATGGACTTTTTTGCATGAGGGACGATGATGGACAAAGTTTATGCGGAGCCCGTCAACAACGAAGCTGACCTTCAGGAAAATATTGTTCAAGTAGCCCGGGAGATCACACCATCAGGGTGCTGTGCAGCTACTTAGTCTATCGTCCGTAGATATGAACTTTGCGTAGAAAAAGCTCGAGCAGTTTTTGGGAATTTTCAAAACTTCATCGTTTTGTAATGAATACCATGAACCGTGGCGCATTTTTTTCCTTTTTGCAGTCGCTCGAAGGGGGTGCATTTTAGGGAAAAACTTTATAGATGAAAAAGTCTTATTTTATCCTGAAAAATCGATCCCGAATAGTTGGAGATTAACTTTGGGTCACCTTGTATATGGCAGTCACACTACAAAAGGGTTCGAGCCCTATCAGGATCTTATTAGTGTCCTCCCTGGTCGGTTCTGAAACTGAATGAGGTTAATCGGTCAGTGTATCCTGTGTTTGACTGCATTGGGATTTTATTTGTTAAAACGTCGTTTATTATACTCTTCGCAAATACCCATGCCTGCCTGTCTGCATGTCCGTTCGTCCGTCCGTCCATAACGTTTCTTGTAAGCATGGTAACTTAAGAACGAGAAGTCCGATTGTATTGAAATTTGGGCAGTAAGTTAGTGTTAGCTAGACGAAGAATCCCATATTTTAAAAGTGAATTATTTATTATTTGTTTGCTTATAGTAATGAAACATATTCTTTATAGGATTTTGCAAACAGTGGAAAGAAAAGCTATCTATGAGAACTAAAGGAAAAACTGTATATAAAAATATTAATGAAATCTTTGCAGTTATAATTATTTTATCCTTGTTCATGGATATTGTCTTAGTTTTGCATGGAACATCGTTATGAGTGGCTTTAGGCTTTTCTGATGAGTCCACAATAAGGACGAAAAACGTTTCAAAGGCTAAGCATTTCCAAGAAACTGAATGAGATTTTATGAAAATGTAATTCATTAGAATGAAAAAATTTTTAAAGACAAGGTACGTAAATAAATTAATTTCAGGCCTTTGTTCTCATTTTTAACTAAATTTACATATCGTAGGGGATCATGTAGATACTAGTTTAGCCTGCTTAGCCGTAGGGGACTAGGTTGGATGCTAGTGTTAAAATGAGAATGGCAAATGAGAATTTTTACTTGTTAGCATAACCAGAAGTGAGGTTATCGAAAGAATGCAAAGATTTCATTCATATTTTTATATACAGTTTTTCCTTTAGTTCTCATAGATAGCTTTTCTTTCCACTGTTTGCAAAATCCTATAAACAATATGTTTCATTACTATAAGCAAACATATAATAAATAATTCACTTTTAAACATGCATAGAGTATATAGGCTCCAATACTAGTTAGCTAATAGATAGGTGAAGATCTGTTGTTTTTTATCAGTCAATGTCAGTTATAATTATTTTATCCTTGTTCATGGATATTGTCTTAGTTTTGCATGGAACATCGTTATGAGTGGCTTTAGGCTTTTCTGATGAGTCCACAATAAGGACGAAAAACGTTTCAAAGGCTAAGCATTTCCAAGAAACTGAATGAGATTTTATGAAAATGTAATTCATTAGAATGAAAAAATTTTTAAAGACAAGGTACGTAAATAAATTAATTTCAGGCCTTTGTTCTCATTTTTAACTGAATTTACATATCGTAGGGGATCATGTAGATACTAGTTTAGCCTGCTTAGCCGTAGGGGACTAGGTTGGATGCTAGTGTTAAAATGAGAATGGCAAATGAGAATTTTTACTTGTTAGCATAACCAGAAGTGAGGTTATCGAAAGAATGCAAAGATTTCATTAATATTTTTATATACAGTTTTTCCTTTAGTTCTCATAGATAGCTTTTCTTTCCACTGGTTGCAAAATCCTATAAAGAATATGTTTCATAACCCCATATTTTTTCGGACAATATAGATCAATAAATAAAAAAGTTATTAATTGTTTAAATTTTAAAAATAATGTATATTTTATAACTAAACAAAAAATGTCTATAACTAATATTATTTACAAAAAGAGCTGTAACGAGTATCCTATAGAATGTGCAATAATTATATAAACAGTGCAGTAAATCGGCGAAGACTATAATGGTTAGCTTGTTAAATTTTGTAATTAAAGCATTGATGATAATTATAGGTTTATTTATATATCAAATTCACCCCGTATATCATTTCATAGGTAGTTTTGTAAATAAAAATATATAGGAAATACATATCTAGTTTGAAATCTCTACAAATAAATTCATACATTATATGACTTTTGTGTAATGTGTGGGGATGCACAGTATCTGGCATATGCCCACTTCAGGTACATCACCTGTTTACTCTGTAGGCCTGCCTGGCCCTGACTAATGTCATAATTGTCGTATTTAGCGTGTATGAACATATCTCCGCTGTGAAAGCAAACACTATCTCTTTATGACCAATAAAAAAGACAACTGTAATGAAGTGGACTGCTGTGTATGACGTTATAAGTGATAAAATTGGGTGGCACATAGTTTGCGGGACGGCATGGGCACGAATAACCAAATTACCGAATTAATGGCGGGCCGTAAAATTAATATGAAGGCCCAGGGGCGGTATTTTCGTGCATTTAATCAGGCGAACGTGCGAGCAAAGAAGCTTTATTGTTCGCTAAATGTCTTCAGTTTAAGTCAATGTATGCTTTACGCGCCATTTATATTCGACGTAATTTTTCCAAGTAGAAGCTTTTAAAACCCATTAACTCGTTATGGTGTGTTTAAATTGCACTTTAAAAATACTTACTGCACTCTCCCATCTACATGTAAATAGAGAACGGCCGTATATTTGAATTGCGGCAATTACCGAAACGTACTCTTAAATTATACGTAATTGCTTTATGAATGTCATCAACAGCAATATGACTTACTTACGATGAATGATCAAAATGCATTAATGTTATGTAAAATGTTACACGTTATTGAACACAATTCATTAAAAAAAAAAAAAAAAAAATTCAAACCAATAGTAATAATAGTTTGACGCATAAGGTGGCAATATCTTGTAACATAAAACTTTTCGATACTCTCACAATGAAGACTAAAAATATTTAAATTGTTATTATTATCATTTCTATTAATAATTATGAAGAGAAAAATATAATTATCATATTTTCTTGTTTTGCTTAACTCTTTATGCATATATGCCAGCAGTGAAGCAGTTCCTGGTTATTAGGTTTATTATTTAAAAATAATTATAGAATTATCCTAATAATACAAATTATAATGAATAAAATGCCATAAAATGATCGAGCAATCGTTTCCAAACAGTTGTGGAAAATAAATTGCTGCTGCAAGGCATGATTCTAGCTCGCCGCATCGTTTATTAAAAATTAAGTCAACTACTTATATATTTGTTAATACTTTTTATGTGGCCGACTAATTTTTCCTTAAAGAAGATCTAATCTTTCATGGGCAAATTTTGGACGAGTAGCAGTAAAATAAAATAAAAAAGTAGTCATGTGAGGTAAGTAACAATGCTAATGATAATTAATTATTAATAATTAATTAATGTAAATGGGTGTACCAAGTATTTAGTAACTAAAATCTCGAGGTCGCGGCCGACCAAATTTTTCTCTAATTATACAGGGTAGGGTGTTCTTTAATGATGTGCGTGCTATTTTTACTTCCCTCGCATACCGTAGGGAAGTATTGTATTCGAGAAAAAATCACATCATCATTTTCACGTTTCAGATCGTGTAGATTACGAAAATATAGGTTTTTCAATTCCGTCAGTCTGCCTGTCTGTCTGTCTGTCTATCTGTCCGTCCGTCTGTCTGTCTGTCTGTCTGCCTGTCTGTCTGTCTGTCTGTCTGTCTGCCTGTCTGTCTGTCTGCCTGTCTGTCTGCTGGTGCATTAACTAAAATACTACTCGACGGAGAATAGTCAAATTTGATAGGTAGCTGACGCCGCTGCTACCGAAGAAATGGTTAAATTTTCACTGGAAAATATACAGGGTGGACGATCTAAAGGAAATAGATAATGAAAATTTTTTTTTTCGCTCAAATTTATAATTTCCACGTTTCATGACATTCTAAACATATGTTTTTTTTTATTAAAAAAAGTTTTTTTTACCACTATCCATTATAGAATATATGATGAAAACATTTTTTCCACGAATTTAAAATTTCCATTTCATGACATTCTACACCCACTTAAAAAGAATTGGGAAATTGAAAAAAATATATTTGAAATTTTCTTATAAAATGGATGATGAAGAAAAATTTCTTTTTGCTCAAATGTAAAATTTACATGTTTCATGACATTCTAAACATTTTTGAATTTTTTTTACCACTGCAATGGAATAGATGATGGAAAAATTGTTATTTTACTTCAAATTTAAAATTTCCGCGTGTCACTACATTCTAAACCTAGTTCACCAAAAAAAATTTTCAAAAATTAAAAAAAAAGATTTTTTCCCCCCACCACTATAGAGTAGACTATAGAAACAAGTTATCAGGTTTTCTCTGTAATAATAGGGCTAACTACATTGCGATTATTATTCTCATATGTTGTTTCTTAATTAAAACTTTTCTTCATAGTATGAATAAAGAGGGAAGTTCTGTGTAAATACCTTTACCGATTTTTTTTTATATTTCAGAAAGTACTAGATAATATTTTCAATTTTTGTAAGTGTTAATAGGATATAAAACCACATGTTTTAGTTAGAAAAGTTGTTTTATCTCCACTAGTGGCGTCTCTGCGAATTTGTCTTCTGGTATTTTTTACCAAAATAGTGTTATGCCATTGACATTTTACCATGTGGATCGTTCTTCTGATTAGCCTGGTTAATTCTTCATGAAAACGATGTCTTGCGTTTTTCTCGTCAGACGCAGTTCTTGATTAAAGAAATTAAATTCAAATTAAAACTAATTACACAGGCACACACAAAATTGAAGTGGTCGATACCACGGACTAAACCAATATTTCTGGCATATATTCCAAAAAATCCAAATCCGGTATCAGTTTTGCCCCACCACGTCACAATATTTTTCTATCCTCAAAAAATAGCAACAACAATTAAACGCATTTTTATAACTGCTCACAATTAATTGTTGTTGCTGTTTCTTGAGGATAGAAGAAAAGAGTGACGTGGTGGGTCAAAATTGACACCGGATTCGAATTCAGCAGCAAGATACACCGGAAATGATTGGTCTAGTCCGGTGGTATCGACCAGTATTTTTTTGTGTGTGCCTGTAATTAGTTTCAGTTTGAATTTAACTGTTTTAATCAAGAACTGTGCGTCGTTATTTTCCTACCTCTCTGAGTGGGGGTTGAACTAAGTATAATTATTTTTCAATATTTTTTTTTTCATGGTGGCTTTTAATATAATTACTTTAAATTTATTTTTCAGTTATTAAATATGAAGAACTCTATACTTAGAAACGACCCCTAAATAAAGGTTAATTAATACTACCCTTCATTAAAAAAATGGTAATAATGTATTTTAAAATATTTTACATACATTCTTAGAATTTTTTTAATGTAGGGGTAGTTATAACCCTCTTTCAGGGGCAGTTTTTCATGTCGACCTTTTGCAATTAATTACTTTGAAAAATTATTTAATTTTAATTATGTGTATTAAAAACGTCTTAAAAAAATTATTGAAAAATATTTATGCCTATAATAACCCCTTTAATCCCATTTTATGGGGATAGCAACCCCTATATTGAAAATGGAAAAGATACCGTCATTTACATCTTTGATGAGCTTTAATTTCAGACTTTTGGCCTTCAATTATTTTATTTCGGCTCAAAGTTATGGCGTACGCAAAAAACAGGCTAAATGTTAAGGAATTTTGCACTTACTCTTTCAGCAAGTAGTCATGCAAAATAAGAAACTTTGTTACTAGTGATTACAAAAAATTCACAGATTTCGCAATTCTTGCAACCATCAGGACATTGGAAATGATAACACCATACATAAAACATAAACTTATTCCGGACTCGTCTTCGCCTCGTCTGGAAACAGCTACGTTCCACTCTTGATTGCGACACCGCTGTATTTCGACCTTAAATGAAAACTGGTAACTTGACCCCTTGTGATATATGCAACCCATATTACATTTGCATATATCAGCCGTTGCATATACGACAGTCTCACTCGACCGCGACACCGCTGTATTTTGACCTTGAATGAAAACTGGTAACTCGACCCCCATATACGAACATAAACATTTCCAATGTTAAAATCATAAAAAATAATAACGTAAATCGTTGGGTTGACCACCGGCCTGTTATTTCTGGTATATTTCCTAGAAATTAAGGCTAGTTTTAAGGAGTAGTCATGTGAGGTAAAGTAAAATGTCATGGAAACTTGAACCGTTCATTCATAACGAACTTAGAGAGTGGTGGATTTATGATGAATCATCCTATACTTCCAGAATATATGTTTTTTAGAAATATGTATTGCTGGTTATTCTCTATAATTTTCTTGGATATTTACCACCTGATTACCATACACGTCATATCAGTCACACCCATCAATATGCAGTATAGTACACAGAATAACTTGTTACAGTGAAACACCTTGTATAACTATAGAAATAATTATAAATGCCAGGCACGCTCTGTCAAATTTATGATCGCTATATTAAAACTGACAGGCACGTCTTCAATGAGCGCATGAGGAAAGGCGTACTTACAATGTCTGGAACAGATATTTTCTTAGGTAAAATTCTAGCAGACTCCGAGGAATTGATAATGACTACCTATGACATAAAGAAAAGTTAAGAATAAAATATTCCCAAGGAAAAACCGATAATCCTCGTAGATTTAAAATTCTTTTTCTCTTCTTAATTCGCGTCCAACAATAATTCACAGACTTGTACAATTGATGGCCCAGTTTAAACCCGATCCAAAGTGAATTAAGCCTGGATCTCCATAGAGTGCAGCTATAATTTACCAAAGAGAAGACAGTGTAACGAATCTTCTTAAGGCTAAACTAAACTAAACTGGAACATAGAAATGTTGTCGGGATGTTATTTTATTTTATTTTTTGACAATAAAGTTTCCGCGTGGAAGTGGGATTTAATGAAAATTGAATAGGAATGTTGGCAAATGTATAGCTTTTCTACATTTCCTGAATTCTTTAGGAAAGCCAATTTCCACGCAACTTCCTTTATTATGAAAATCAATCTGACAAGAATTGTTATACCTCTCGTGTACATTGTATTCGAGTTAATATTTCTTGTCTTGAATAAAAACCAGCTGTAAATGTATCAAGCGGCGAAGTGAATTAGGAAAATCTTTCACATTTTATTTATTACAATGGGGTATTTGCACGATATTTAGATAAATGTAACCAAGATATTCTTAATGCGGAGTCATTTTCTATCATTTCATATTGATACGTGTTTATACCCCCAGATAGCCACCACAACCCCCACACAGTGGTCCTGGACTTATAACACAAGGCTACACTAATATTTATTAACTTATACGTATTTATTAATTATCATACTTAATGCTTCACTAATATAACACTAAACAACTATTAATTCACTTATGATCGCTTGCCTCCACTTCACTTTTTACTTTCACTCAGAACTATTCTGAACTTAACTGACCTCCGTGGCAGATTGTCTCCTGTATATACCCACATATGGCATCTCAAATATTCAGGACATCTTCTGGGATAGAATTCTGGAAGTAGCAGGAATATTGGGCAGTTTCGCTTCTTCAGCGCCATCTCTGAGTCGGTAGCTGAACTCCCACAGCACAGTACAGTGGCCTGCCCTCGTCAATATTAAGTTCTCTACTATGCCAGTAGTACCTAGTTCCCATGCCCGCCACTAGGATGTCAAACAAAATTCTGTCATATCTACCAGCTATCTCAGCGACCTACTATTGGACACTGAATTATAGAAAGGAAGTCAGACGAATAGTAAAATAGTGGATAATAATATGTGAAGTAGCCCTATAAAAATTCCCCTGCAACTGTGCGATGTACATCATGCATCAGGTTTGTTAGATACACTATGCTTTTAAACATACAGGATGTTCTATAAAATGTTTCCAACTTTTATAAGTTTATAATCAATCGTATCTTTATAAACAGTTTTATATTCGAAGAAAACGGTAATTGAGAGCATTTTTTCACGTCACGCTACTGATTGCTTAGTTGAATCGTATCGGGAGATGGACTGCTCGGTGGAGACGAGTAAGGAGCGTGAGAGGGCTCTGATGAGCGTCCTAAGGGCACGGACTGGCTTTATGGGACTCTCGGGGCGCGTTATACCGCCCGGCCACGATGACACCTTTCAGTCACTTCCCTGTTTATGATCGCACTCAGCTAGTCTGCTTTATTTTTTGATCATCTGGAAATTTATCACGACGATACTGTATCGGAACAGCATACATGCAGCCAATAATAATTTTTTAGGCGATAGGAATGATAAATGTGGAAAAATGGAATTTTTATGGTGGAGAATAAGCTTTTGTGTTTGTATGTACACATTGTACACATTTTTACGTT
Source organism: Stenurella melanura (assembly GCA_963583905.1). Lineage (NCBI taxonomy): Eukaryota > Metazoa > Arthropoda > Insecta > Coleoptera > Cerambycidae > Stenurella > Stenurella melanura. The sequence continues at coordinate 123,159,297 of OY757311.1, forward strand.
TACTTTATCAGGAAGTAAAACATTGCAAGATTTTTATTGTGCTGCTAAGGGAACAACACAGAAATACTGTAAAATGAAATAGGATCGTGTATTGTATATTGTCCCTTTCCCTCTCATATTTCTTTATTCCTCTTGGCAACAAGGTGGATTTTAGGAGTTCTTGAAAAATATTTAGCCGATCTAATTTGTTCTGGAGGCTATCGATATTTTCAAATATCAGATATTTTTGTAGTTTTAATCAAATATCATCTCATAGCTTTTTACAATAGTAATAAAATAGAAAAAAACAATAAATAATCAATATTGTTAATGAATAAGACGATGAATCGATTAATATGGATTTTATAGACTTTTCGTTCACTTTCCTGCTGTTATTATCATACCATGCTGGAAAGTTGGTTGTGTGGATCTCAAGGACCTCAGTTACAAATGCCACAATTTTAATACATGGCCCAGTAATGTGACACCTAGAGCCACACCCACCCCACAGTTTAAAATGGTATATTCCACACTTTTAATAAATTCGTTGTAATTAAGCTGAATAGAGTGACCGTCTGGTACATTTTTCATTAAATTAACTACGTACCAAATTTGATTTTCCGTCACCTTTTTAAAAATTATTTTTCTTAAATGATCAATAAATTTGTCACTAAAAATATGTCCATATTAATGCTTGTGAACTACATAACCTGAAACGCGAAAATACAAAGAAATCTTGGAGAGTTCTTTTTTCGTAATTGTATTATTTCTCTTCGGTACGTGAAGAAAGTAAAACTTGTACACAGATTTTTTTTTCGTAAAACGATAGTTTAACGATGTAAACTAATTAATCTCACTTCTTGAGAAGAAATCGTGGAACGATCATAAGTTTTTATAACTGTCAAAAAATTTGTCTTTTTTCAGTTATTCGCTTGTAACTTTGCAGCAAAAGTAATTAGCTTAAGACCACCTCTTTTTTTCTTTAACTAGTGTCAACATCTACGACGAATAAAAATGACATACGATTGAAGGTGACCCAAAAATCAACGAAAATACCATGCATTTCATATTTTATTAGCGAAAAAATTACTCTTCTAGATTACTTTGAATTTTTACGTTTCAGACTTTGCAAATTACGAAAATTGAGGTCTTTCATTTATATTCGCGTCATCTTGGCATTTTACTTCTAATTAGAAGGTACAGTGTCAGTTGACTTCATTTTTGTTGCAAAGAGTTCAGAAAGGCATTTAGAAAAAACAGTGCCTTTTATTTTTTGGCGGAAATGTTTGGTTTAATTTTTGGGCCAATAATTGGCCAATATTAATGGCCAATTCAATTAAATTAATTGAAAAATTTGTTATCATACACAATATGCCATAGAATTAGACGTAAATGGTTGCTCGCGAGTTTTTGGGGTCGCTGATCACGAATCTGAAGTCCAATTTGGAAAATTCAAAATGGCGGACCGGAAATTGGGCTATTATCCAGAAAAAATGAGAATGAATATCTTGGCCTTGAAAATCTGTACTCGGGGGTTTTCGAGACTGCTGATTACGAATCCAAGGTCTAATTTGGTAAATTCAAAATGGCGGACCGGAAGTAGAGTCAATTTCTCAGGAAAGACTCATATTTCTTTCGTTTTTGGCTGAAAATGAGTACTCGGGGGTTTTTAAAGTCGCTGATAACGAATCAGAGTCAATTTACGAAATTCAAAATGGCGGACCGTAATAACAGTCAACTGGGAAAGTGGGAATTCGGGTTTTCGTTATCGCTGATAACGAATCTGATGTCTATTAGGGTGAATTCAAAATGGCGGACCGGAAGTAGTATATTCTTCAGGAGATACTCGTTATTTTTCATACTTTCAGCCCAGAAAAGTAAAAAATAGGAGGTTTTCGGGAGAAATTGACTGTTCTTTTCTGATTCCTGATCAGCGACCTCAAAAACCCCCAAGTATTCATGTCCAGCCCAAAAACGAAAAATATACCAGTTTTTTCCGATAAATTGAACATTGATTTATCAAATTAGATCTCGGATTTGTAATCAGCGATCTCGAAAATTCCCGAATACAGATTTTCAAGGTCAAGATATCCATTTCTTCTGGAAAATGGCCCTATTTCCGGCCCGCCATTTTGAATTTCTTAAATTGGACTAAAGATTCGCGATCAGCGACCCCAAAAATCTCCGAGTAACCATTTTCGTGTAATAGAGCACTAGCAGTCACGTCACAGTTATGCCAGCTGTCACGTGATGGGTTGACAAACTCAGAAATTTGACATAAGAGTAGGTGTCAGTTTTCACTTGATAAAAATTAAAGTGGAGGATTTCTGAATATCAGCTATGTGTAGTGATGTTTGTTAATGTTTTTTTAAAAGCCTAGTGTGAAAAAGAATTTTATATATACTTTATTAGTGTTGTTTTTACAACTTTAAAATTTGATGTCAAATACGTTGACATCTTTGTGAACCCATAATATAGTGAAAATAAAGACTATATTGGATTTTTGAATTTTTTTGTACATATATAATATTACGACATATTTCAATAAATGTTTAATTAATACAGGCTCAGTTACAGCTAACCATGGGTTAAAAGTTGTCACAACATTCATTGATTCATGCCAATATATCAGTCATATAATGGTTTTATAAACCGGTTGTGAAATTTACGTTTTTAGACAATTCAAACCATTTCCGATCAACTTTTTGTTGATTATATCTTACTTTTATTTGGCCCAACAGTTTCTAATAAGTTTAATTGTTTAACACATTAATAACCATAATCAGAGGTTTGTATTGTAAATGCAGGAGTAAAGAATAGTAAATCTAATATAAAGATAGGACTGTGAGACCGTTTCAGTTTCCATTTAATTAAAACTATGAATAATAATAGTCTTATAGTTTAGATAATATTTTTATTTCCAAGAATGGTCACAGTGGTTCATTAATTCAACACTGTGTTGGAAGCAGTATGAATCTTCCACTTTTAAATCCTATAGGTTAACTCCATTAATATATTTCAACTTAGAAATGTTACGAGGGGACTCTTAAAATGTAGAATATAAATAAAATTATAATAAATTCACAAAAATTCACTTACCATATGGAAAAGACATGTGAACAAGATGACATGCCTATTCGAATATATAATAATAATGATAATAATAGTAATAATTTATTTCTCCATTAAAATAATAGTTTTTACAAAAGGATAAACAGTACACAAGAAATACAGAACAAGTCAATATGTATATATATATATCAGTAAACGACACTACAAGAACCTACGCATAAACGAACTAAGTAACGGATTTTATACAAAAAATTCATTCACAGAATAACAGTTTCTATATATAAGATACTCTTTTATCTTTTTTTAAAAATCTGTATATTACCTGAGGAAGTTATGCCATTGCTTAAAAGATTATACAGTTTGCAGCCATTGTAGAAACATTTTTTTTGGTACATACTTGTTCGATGAGAATTGGGTTGCAGAATGTCTTTATGCCTAGTATCATATTCATGGTTTAGATTATTTACAGAAAATAATGATTTGTTACTGTAAATGAAAGAACATACCTCGAAAATGTATGTACTAGCAACTGATAAATAAAGCATCAGATAAAAGTCAGTTCAGCAAATCACGAAATGTATAATAGATAAAGAACACTAACAATAAATTTTACACAAGTAAAACGTTTAAAAAAGCACAAAAAACTGTTTAAAAACTCAAAATTATTTTATATGGTCCCAAATGCAAAACTAGGTTATTGTTAACCAAACAGCTGTGGCGGCCATGTTGTGACGTCAGCTGCTACTGCTCTATTCTATGGCATATTGTGTATAATAACAAATTTTTCAATTAATTTAATAAAATTGGCGATTAATATTGGGCAATTATTGGAAACAAAATTGGAACCAAACATTTCCGCCAAAAAATAGAAGGTACTGTTTTTTCTAAATGCCTTTCTGAACTCTTTTCAACAAAAATGAAGTCATTTGACCCTGTACCTTTTTTTAGAGGTTTTCAGATTTTTGATGCTAAAATGACGCGACTATTAGGTACGCCTGCTTGTTTGTCTTTCGGTCTGTCTGTGTGTCTGTTGGTCTTTTGGCGTTCTACTTATAAAACAGATGAAAATAATGTGGTAGGTAGTCGTTATTTGCAACGAAGGAAAGGGATATACTTCTAGTGAAAACTTGTGGACACTTTAAAAAATAATTTATGTGAAAAATACGACAGTGAATAATAATACATGACACGTAGTTAACACACTTGCAAAAAAGGTATAGTTTAGTAAAAATATGGAGGATAGACATGCTGCAAAAACCTATTAACGAAAAAGTGAGACGATTTGGTATGTACAGTACAGTTAAATACTACTTAACACAACTGCCAAGGAATAAAACTTGCTATATTTTATTAGAAATATATGTAGTAATTAATAAAAAGAACTGAGTTAGTAGGTTTCATCTAAAACAAGAGGAAGAATAGTTGTCTTATACCTAAAAAAAACATCATTGTGTAGTGTAGCTTAGATAATGTTTTTGTAGATCAGGAAGAAAGTTTCCAACACTTGATAGTTTTGATCGTGGTCTCTAAAACAGTATCTAAGCTACACTACGCTGATGAGGAGCAGTAACTCCGAAACATATGTCAGTAGCTACACTGTTGTTTCTCTCTAAGATAACTATTCTTATTTTTATAAAAAGAGCATGACAAAATCGTACAATGATATACTTGTAGGTCAAAAAGTCACTACTGTGTCCCATCCTTGTAGTTGCGAACTAGTATAGAAAATGTGGCGCCGCGGCTCAATTGTGGTATTTTTAGTGTGTGGCTTGCCTTAGTGATAAACGTAGTAGGAGATATACATTTTGTCATAAGAATGTTCTCGCTGTTATCAGTGCCTACGCTGGATAATACAAAATATATTGTTTACAAAATGGGTACAATATATTTGCCTAAATTTGTATTTTAACGAAAGCAATTCAGTTTTATCCCCAATTAAACTAAGCACGATAAACTTTTAACAATGGCGGTTAAAAGGTATACGCAGGCCGCTCTCACCATGTTTAAGCCGATCGCGGGTCTAATTGTCCAGGGATTACGTGCCACCAATTATTGTTTTCGAACAGTTTGTTATCTGATTTGTTGTTCTGGTCTTTCAGCGCCATTTCCCCCTTATGAGATTACCTTTTGCGTTGTTCCGCTGTTTCTCCAACATTGAGCACGTCAAACTGATATCACATGCTCGATGGACGTTAATTTCTATCGGCCCGTGATGATTTTAACTGGTACGTGTGAAAGAAGTTGGGCTTTTAGTGTTTTATTGACAAGCTCAAATCCAGATTTATACGTACTAGGTAAATGACGGGGTGCTTGTGGATATTCTTGTGTAGCTGTGTAAGAGTTTAATCGAACACCCAAAAGATTTCTTTCATTGTTGTACCTATGGATGAAGCGTTATAGGTGATGCGTCTCGAGCTTTACATAAATCTGCTAAATGCGTTTCATGTAAGGTTGTTTACTCAAGATTCTCACTCTGTCTTAATTTATAATATTTTGTCTCTACATTTAATGTAAGATTGAAGACTTATTATATCTATATAACAAATTATGTTATTTAACCAATAATTATAAAGATTTCTATAACAAAAAATGTTATCTGAGATTTTCCTTCAGTAACTGTTAGTGGAGGATTTATACATCACAAAACCTCGAAAATCACTTCTGCGGGTACCACTCAACTAAAATCTCTTATAAGCACCTGGGGTGACATTCTATTTGACTATATATAAAAAAAATGGAAAATATCGATTTTAAAATTATGATGCCCTAAATGTACGTTACATGTATTCCTATTTAGGTGTCAGTGTTGAACTGTAAGTTACGTTTATCGGTATATTTAGCTCCATACAACCAAATTAATTATATAGAACCATTCGGTTTTGTATTGTTTTTTTAAAATTTAGTTTGCAAGCAAAAGATATAGGTTTTTCTAAAAAAGCATACTAATGAAAAAGCTGATAGCATTTATATTGAAATAAAAAATTAGTATAATTAATTTTTAGCCAAAAAAGTAATGCACCCTCAAATAACACAGCCACACACACACACACACACACCCACACACACACACACACACACACACACACACACAAATTCTGGTCTGGGGATCTGACCATGCTCACTATATGTTTTTGGGATCGCTGAATCCGAATCCGAGGTTTGTTTAACTCCATCGCGTCAGGATTTTGCCATAACCTCAAAAAACCCAGAATTTAAGCCATTTCGACATCTCTTAACATAAGTCGCTGTAACTTTTTCTAGACAAAATGACCCCATCTTTTTTGTACTAGATCGATTGCAAATTAAATTTCCAATCCGATGATGTGGGGCATGATATTCTTCCGGAGCTTTTTAAGTGAGATATCGGCCGCCAAAGTGAGAGGTCCGTGGATTTTCGCTTCTCGAGCGATACGGCCCAGCTTCAAGGGCCATTTCTGCTAAACTAAAGTTATCAAAAATCTGAGAAAAATCAAGGATGCCTAGAAATATGCAAAAAATCGTTTGGCGCAAATCTGACGTCAATGCGTGCCTTGGTTTTTGGAGATATGGCCGCTCGAAGTCACCGGAATGTGAAAATCGATTTTTTTACCGCTTCCCGAGGCTATATCTTGAAAACGAAACGGGATACAGATCTGTGGTGTACTCTTTTCGATTTCTCTCGCCTTCCTACATACCTCTGAATTTTTTCAGATTTTTTCTGGCCCTTTCATTTTCTTGCAAAATTTCTAAGGTAAAGCATCTAAAAAAATCAGAGGTATGTAGGAAGGCATCGGATTGGAAATTTAATTTGCAATTGATGTAGTACAAAAAAGATGGGGTTATTTTTGTCTAGAAAAAGTTACAGAGATTTATGTAAAGAGATGTCGAAATCGCTTAAATTATGGGGTTTTTGAGGTTATGGCAAAATCCTGACGATGATGCCCAGATACTTAGTTTCTCCCAGATCCATTCTTCGTATTAAGAATTCACTATTAACCCTAGTAGCACAACATACTGGACCAATATATAATCCATATAGGACGAATATATGAATATTGGTCCTATATCGAACCAATATACATATATTGTTCCTATATGGATTATATATTGGTGCAATATTGGTGCTACTAGGGAAGTACAATGTTCTGGTATTTCACATATTTACCTTGTTGGAGGTCCACCTAATTCCATTTTGATATCGCTGAACTCTTTGACAAATAACGCTATCAAGTTCTTGATATAGTTGAACTTTATTCTTGGAAAATAACTTGATTCGGATTCGGATTCAGCGACCCCAAAAATATACAGTGAGCATGGTCAGAACCCCAGGCCAGAAAGACTTTTTTTGTGTGGTTGTGTAACTGTCAGGTGTTCAGAGGGGAAAAACTATTAGTGTTGAACAAACTGCAGGAACGGTAAACATCTAACAGGGCGTTGTTTCAAAATCATAAACGTAGAAAAGTAGCTACTTAGCGACAGGATCATTTTCATCTCAAATTCTAAAGGAGTTCCAATCGTTTCATCTCCAGAGATTCATAGATAACTTTTGAAAGCTACATATGGAATCTTCGTATCCAAAATTTATTCAGCAGTGTACAGTTAAGAGTTGCCGAATTATCAAGGGAAAACAAAATTGACCAGCTAAATTGGTGTTTTGAAAACTGAAATAGGGCAAGTGAAGATTGACGAAATGCTCAAGATTGGTACTAGATCAGGCGACCATCGAATTTGTTTTGAAATATGTGGAAGCAGATGAACTAACTGCAAACTACCAGATCTCTTCTAAAATATAAAATAGGAACTGTAATGTTCTAGATAAGCATTACGATAAAGAAAAAACCCTTTGCAATTCATACGAAGAGATTTAGCTGATCGTACTGCAACTCGTAATTAAGCTGCGGAAAGGTGCAATGGGAGACGCTTTAATTTATATACTGTTGCTCTGTAGACAGTTGCTGATCTGGAGTGGCCTGCATGCTCTCCGTATCTTAATCCCATTGAACGTTTGCAGCGAATGGAATGAGAGATGGAAGGAATAATTTATGAAATGCGGAACATTTCATTCAAACCACTCTGGAAGTGCCAGTCTATCCCAAGACGAAATTGAGAATTTGGTTAGGGTCATACCCCGTCAGTTGAAAACTTGTATAGAGCTAGAGTTGGCGACACTGATTACTGAAGTGCAAAATAATAATTTTTATTTAATATTAAAACATTCCAATATCTTCAAGTTTTTTAATGCGATCATTCGCCGCACATACAGGCTGTCCATTTTATCAGTTCCATAGAGAATATTTCACTTGCAAAAAACTTGTTTCTACGAAAATTGTGCAAATTTTTATTAGCTGCAAAATGGTTTAAAGATATTTGAAATGCATGGCCTACTTTAAGAGTTATGTCGAAAAATATCGAAAATTCGGAATATGTCTAAGCAAAATATATATATAAGAGATACGACAAAAATTCTAAGGTAACAATTTTTTGCAATACATAGTATTTCAACGACGTTTTACCTGATTTTTTTCAAAACCGCTGTATTTGGAGATTTACTCTTTAGGGTGTTAAAATATTTCCTTGAAATGGGCGATAAATGGCGTCATTAAATAGAGTATTTTTCTCCCCTTTATGCCATATTTATTCATTGAAACTAAGCAAATGATTGTAAAAACATTTTTTAAACCAATGTTTTTTTTTAACTAGCATCTTACTTGCCGTGGAGAAGTATGATTAAATAAAACGATTCATTTCTTCAAGTCTTTATTATAATCAAACATTAACACGATTTAAACAAATAAAGTAAATTCAGCTAACAAAGAAATGTAATAAATATGAATGTAGCACACAGAACATTAATATTTATCTAATCCTCAAGATAATATTTTAAATGTCATATCAAGTTTAGTAGATAACATGAAATACAAACAAATGGATACACTTAAATGACACAGATTTTTTAACTTTATTAGCCAGGAATGGCGGTTTTATGGATAACCTCTATACATTGGCAGAACTGTGAATACTCCTCCCATAATTGTTCCTTGTTGTTTCCTGATTATTGTTATTTTTTTTTAGCTGAATTTGCTTTATTCTTTTTAATTGTGTTAATGTTTAAATATAGTAAATATTTGAAAAACTTACTGATTTTTTTTATCGGTGGAGAAGTATGATTAAATAAAAAATACTCTATTTAATGCCGTCATTTCTCGCCACTTTCAAAAAAATTTGTTAACACCCTAGAGAGCAAATCTCTAAATACAGCGGTTTTGTAAAAATTTTGATAAAACCTCATCTAAATACTCTGTTTTGCAAAAATTATCGCTTTAGAATTTTCGTCGTATCTCTTCAAGTAACATATTCTGCAATTTCCATATTTTTCGACATAACTCTTAAAGTAGGAAAGTAGGCCATGGATTCCAAATGTCTTTAAACCATTTTATATATAAAAATATAAAAATTGGCACAATTTTCGTAGAGACAAGTTTTTTTGCACGACCGATATTAAGTGAGATATTCCAGATGGCCCTGATAAAATGGCAGACTGTATATCTTACATGCCATTTTACCCATACAAACTTTATATTTAATTTCAAATTAATTTCCATACACGAAAAATGTCGATGATGCTATCGACGTTGAAGCGAAAATAACTGTTACCTTAAGTGAATTTTTCATGTCATTTATAAGCTGAACGTTGCAAAGAAAATTAAATAAGTATGGGCTGCTTGCAGCCACATTACAGCATGGAATGAAATAAAAGAAAATAAAAGCGTTTAGGAAAAAGCAAATCATTAAAATCAAATGAGTCGGGAACCGTGCCACGTCGGTCACGTTTTCCAACTTACCGGTAACTATAAGCGACTGCGGTTTAAAAATTTGCGTGATTTTTTATTGAGAGATTTATTAGAGAACGCCCCAACAGCGCCGTTGGCTTTGAATTATTCCAGAGCTGTAATTGCGTTTCCCTTCTCTTGGCGTAAACAAAAATTCTAGCAGAATATTTTTTTAGGTCATGATTACAAAATCATGCACGTATTTTTTGCACAAATAATGACATTTGTAATCAGCGACGGCCCGTGAAATTTTGGTTAGCCATAACTTACTAAAGAAGCATGGGACCCATGCCAAACTTTAATGGATCACTACCAAAGCCAAACGGAGACGTTTTGTGGGAAAAAATATTTGATTGGAATTTGCGATTTTTTTTTTCAAAAAGTGCAGTGCTCCCCTGATATCTGGAAAAAAATATAAGGATAGGTTTTTAATTTTGTCAAAAAATCTCCATTCTTTATAAAGTTACATCATTTTAAAATTTTATTTTACACTGATATTTAATTTATAAAATTTCAAAACGTAACTTTATAAAGAATAAAGATTTTATGATAAAATTAAAAATCTATCCTTATATTTTCTTCCTTGTCCGAAAAAAAAAAAACGCTAGATATTTTACAAGTACTTTTCCAGATTCCAGGGTGGGCACTACACTTTAAAAAAAAAAATCTCAAATTCCAATCTTATATTTTTTTCCTCACAACGTCTCCGTTTGGCCTTGGTAGTGATCCATTAAAGTTTGGCATGGGTCCCATGCTCCATTAATAAGTTATAGTTTACCAACATTTCATGGGCTACCGCTGTTTGTAATACATCATGTTTAACCTTACTTTTTGTATCAGTTACAGTTAGAAAAGTGAAGTTAGGAAAAATAATGTCTATTTACAACTGTTAAATTACTTCTTTGCTTGGTCGATTCTTTACATTTTGGTTTTGATATCTTTTTGAATATATGAGGTAATAATTACCCTAGACTCCTTTTTGAGTCACTGTAAACATAGGGCATGGTCACGAGACATGTCTGTGTACTAGAAGAGGCTACAAATGTGATTCCTCTTCTAGTAATGGGTACCAATACAATCCTCCCTATAATATAACTTAAGCAGAAACTTTTCGGTAATATTGAACGCATCCCGAAACGACAAACCTGACGTGTCAATATATACCGATGGTTAAACGTTGTCCAGATCTGCTGAGTGAAAGAATACGATGGAATTTGAGGTAATAAAGGAGTGTACGCTCTGCCAAAGGATCTCAGAGCGCTCTGTATGGTACAGAAGCCATATTGGTGGTCTAGGATCCAATCCATTGTTCCCTGATAACCACACCCAGTCCTGAGTTAGGGAAACATTGTCTCCAGAACTCCAGAAACAATTTGCGTACTTATGTTCGATTACTGACAGGACGTTACAGACTGAACAAACACCTTCATACACTGGGAGTCATAGATAACCCTCAGTGTAGAAGACGTAATCTAGAAGACGAGCCTGCCGAGCATATATTGTGTCACTGTCCTATTCTCTCAAACAGAACAGGGTCCGTACTGAGAATTCTTGGCCCAGTATGGCCAGTAGTATAAGTGACAATCCGCCAGGCGTTCTCCTCAGGTACATCACAAGGCATGCAATTAAGGGCTCGGTGCGTGTTCCATCACCACTAGGGGGTGCCACATTTGAGTCCAGAGGGCATATGAGCGTAAGTTCAACTTCCCTCAAATCATCCAGAATCCAGCTGTGTGAGGTTTGTCGGCCAGTGTATATTCTGAGACTAATTAGAGGTGGTCAGAATAACTTATTAAGCTATATTAATTGCGTGTAAAAATATTTATACATTTTTAATATAGTTATTTCTCTTATGCCTGGAAGAATTGAAAGTATTTGGTTTAAATAAGTTTCTAGAATATAACAAATTATGTTATGTTCCATTCCTTTCCTAAATAAAAAAGTAACTGGTAGACATGTCTGCCTGTCTGGATATCCATAAAGTTCCTAAGTATGCGACGTCTAATTGTGTTTACTGTCGGGCGCATCGCGAGGGAGTTATAAAAATGGGAGGGCAACGGTAAGCTGGTCATGTATCAGGCGTTCACCGGTGCGTTGCTGTGCAACCGGCCGTTTCGTCTCTGTACAATACGATGCAGGGCGTAAACTGTGCATAACATCTACATTAAAAATTGCAACACGGTAAAGTAATAAAATACACACATAAATTTGGCTTTAAGCCATACTTCTTAGCGGGCACGTGAGGGTTTTCCTAAAAATAGTAGTTTGTTCTCGAGTTATTGTAGTTTTATATTCTTGTCTTTTGTGAATAATAACAAAATTTAATAATCTAGTAAGAATGAGAAATTCTGCACATATGCTGTGCCTAAGGGTATTTCAGATATTTTAAAGTTTCGTTAAATGTTCACAGTAATTCAATAAAGTTACACGTAATTTTTTTCTTGACTCGGACATTTCTAACAACTATAGAAAATACTGCTGCTTAAGGAATCACTACTTCCACATCCAAATTTTCCGTCCTAGTCTTTTTAAAGGAAAACATCTTGACCTTATTTGCACTTTAGTATGTGGAAAAAAATGGTTATGGAATTTTAATATATAAGGCAGATGTCATAGAAAAATTAAAAGCGTTGGTACTAAATTTCAAGTGAACATCTCAATTTCATTTTATCAACCCCTTTAGTATTGGAGTGGTGGTGGGGATTTGAAAGATAATATAAAAAATCTGAGGTCTTGGGTTCTAGTATATACACTAAATCCCAAGTTTCTGTACTCTTACCAGCTTGCTTTACTTATTTTTCCCTATTTACACCTATTTATCTCCAACCCTTCAACTGAATAATCTTAAAATATAATTTGGTTCCAGATATCGTTAAGTATAATATTTACGTGTACCAAATTTCAAGTGAATATCTCAATTTAATTTTATCAACCCCTTTAATAATGGAGTGGGGGTGGTGGAGGGGTTGAAATATGTTATAAAAAAATGTGAGGCCCGCGCCTCTAGTATATGCAACAGATCTCAAGTTTCTGTACTATTATCAGCTTGCTTTACTTATTACTCCCTGTTTACCCCTATTTGCCCCTCCATCCCTTTACCAGATATGTTAATAAAACAATCCAGTTCCAGATCTCATTATAAAACATACATCTACAATATTTCAAGTCAATATCTTAAACCATTCCAGAGGAAACGTGCGGAAAAAAAAGTTACAGACAAACATGCAGACAGAAATTTGTTTTCGCTCAAAATTTTCGACGTTTCATGACATTCTAAACCTATTTCCACAAAAAAAATGTTTGAAGATTTTTTTACGATTACTGTACTTCCACTCTACTACATATATGTGGAAGTAAAATAAGCTGCACAATAAGAATGTCCTTGTGGGGACTTGAACCTTCGGTGCGACGCTACCTTAAAAATAGTTTCATCAACCATTATCGGAAAATAATTAAAACAACTAAAAATATCTATATTTATACTAAACAATCGTGATTGAAGAATTCAATCCGTCCAATCAATAATACGTTCTTCGAGTAATATGAGGGGACTGCAATGTGTTATTCCTTGTCATCTTTCATTGCCAGCCCATTGATGAACAGGTTCGAAACAAAGATAAGATATGTTACAGAGGATACTGATATAGACAGAGGCAGTGTGACGTTTTATTCACCCGGCAGTTGGTTATAGAGCGTCATTTTGACACACGAGCTTTTAGCAGTCGGTTAACAAGCTCGGGCGCCAATTCCTTTTGCGGTGGAACCACCAATTGCCCTCAAAGCCGGTTCAGCAGGGCTTGAGTAGTTACAGTGAAGAAAATGTAATGTCTAGCGAGTGCAGGGGTAGTTAGATTTCACATACACTACAGTAAAAAGCACGATTCAGATTATATCAGATTTATTATCTCAGAACCTACTATTTACAATACTACTTAAAGCTACACTACCTTTATAAAACCAAACAGCAACCAAGAGCTTAAACTAAAGTTAGGCTACGGTAACAGAAGCTAATGTGAGAAGGACGATGATGGGTGGTTAATGAGAGGGTGATACGATAAACGGTTGGTGAGTGGTGCCGACGTGTGCGGATACCAGGAGTGAGGAGGCACTTACCAAGTTGGTACTTACAACCTTTATTTACTTCCTCCTGTTGCTGGTGGGCACGGCGTTGCTGGTAGACGGTCGGTGTGAACTGAGACTCTGGCAGGCTGCAACTGTAATAATAGTACAGTACGGACAGAGTGTTGAATTGAGCGTTCGGGTTGTGTGCCTTGGTTTCGGGACTTGAAAATGTAATCGGACTTACCCAAACGGTTACTTACTTGCTTACACTGGAAAACGTCTGATGCGGAGATCGCCGGAACACCAACTGATATTAAAATGTGCCTTGCTTGTATAGGAAAGCTATTGAGCTCTACGCAAGTGCCGGCTTGGTGGGGACTAGATCGCGCGTCCTTACCTGTTCTCTCCTAGCTATTACAATTTAATGCAATATAATATTTATTTAAAATACTTAATATTAAAAATGAAACGATGATCTGGGGTGCAATTTCCTTAACGAAAAATGCTTCGTTACAGCAGGTATATACATGCCGGTTAGTGGAGGTCCAAGGGCAGACGTTTTCTACCTCCAAGGTGTCTACTTTGAAGCCATGATTAGTAAATATCAAGCTAATTTTTATATTTAATTTAATTTATAAATTAATTTTTTGTTGTCTACCATGCTCTAAGGAATAGTATTAATCATGACTAGCTGATACAAGTGTGGCATGTTGGCTCATATGCTATAATGGCTCACACCAGTGTCCCCAGCAGAATAAGATGGGACTCAATTTCTTGATTCAACGTCTCCCTTTGAACAAACAGACTTGCAAAAGAGAAAGTTGTAATTAAGGATATAGCTAAGAGCAATGGACTGGATACCCGTAAGTTTAGTTGATAAATGAATTGGAAAATATAGATTTAAGGAAACCTTTCGAAACTCCTTAACGATTCAAACCGAAAGCCATGCAAAATTTTTGTCGTTTCCACATAAATCCCGGTTAATCCGTGACCTAAGCAGGATTTTTAAAGACTGAGGTATGATAGTTGTTCGTACATCTGGAAAATAAATTGCAACTTTCAGGAAACCCAAATGATAAAATTTAATCAAACGAAAGGTCCGGAATTAAGGAAGTTAGTTATAAGCATAGTAATTTGAAGTATGTTGGATAAACGAAACGTCAAATTTTAACAAGAATCAATAAACATATGATCCCTCTAGAAAATGGAAGAAATAAAAAGCCTAGTGTTGCTCAACATACCTTTGATGGCAATCAAATATTGGTAACTTAACGCTAATTAAAAAATGTAACAGTTTGTTAGAGAGCTTGATGTTCTGGAAAGCTTAAAAATTGAAGAATTTGAAAACAGTGGATAGTGACAAATAGCCTATTCCAAATAGTACGCTTGATTGGTTATGAGCTCACGGTCCCTCGAATTAGAAATAATTTATGTTATTTAATAAATAGTCGCGTATATTCATTATATCTATAAACGTAATGAAATAGTAGAGTATTGTTATCTCTCACTCAAAATCTTCTTTTATAAAGTCATGTGACTGTGCTGATGCCCGGACTATTTCATATTATTCTCCATAGAACGTAATATAGCCTTATTCAAATTAAACCCGAAAGATTAGATAATAGAGGCGATATCTCGGCAAACTTTTTTATTGTTAATCTCAGGATAGCATTTTGAAGGTGCGCAGCGGATATAACTGGAGCTCTGGTAATTGTCATCCTAAACTTTTGTATCATTTGCCAACGTAATTCAATGGTCTAAGTTTGGCAAAGTTCAGTGTAGAATACTTCCAGGAATGAATTTACACACCCACTAACCCGTCTGATGTAGTTGATACTTTCACAGAACTTTGCTAAACGCCAAACGCCAGAAGAGGAGTCATAATGGAAATTGTTATTTTCCAGGGATTCAACTGGCATCGAACTAAATGGCGTCTCAATAATTTTCAAATTTATTTACAAGTATGTAACCAGTCACTTATTTAAAGTGAGACAGTGTGCTTGACCTAAAGAGAGTTAGAATAGCTTTTAAATTAAATTAGTGTTTTACAGTGTTTTTCTACTTCCATCTTTAAAATGGCGTTTATCGTATACGTTTCCATGACGCTAAATAATCCTTTAAACACGCTTTCGACAAACCGTGACTTCGTGCGTTTTAGTCACAGGCTGAACTTAGCAACGAGATATTAGTCACGGCTGAGGTTAATTCTAGATATTTTAATGGCAAAAATCAAGTTAGTTTTCCGTAATTCTTGTCATCAATCTTTCAAAATAAATCGACGCGTTGTGACAAGAGACAAGTAATTTTGTATTTTTTACTGTTACTATGTTATTGATACGTTAATAAATGAAATATTAAAATAACTTCCAAATTTTTTATTTAGATATTTGCTGCCGTAGAAAAAGTATAGTATGCAACACGTTTTATAAACTTGTTAGTCACTCATTTTATTAAACACTCGCTCCGCTACGCGTCGCTCGCGATTAATAAAACTCGTGACTAAAATGACGTTTATAAAACTTGTTACATAATATACTATTATCTGTTTGTAAATATCAGATTTCCGACTAGAGAATTTTGTTTAAGAGAATTCTGACCTTAGTAGCGTTACACAAATTCGATTTAAAATACACGCTTTATTGAAAAATACAAGCTTGTGTGCTTATATTGACAAAACATGTGACCAATATTAGCCTTTATTACTTCAAATTATTTCGCTTAAACATCTATAAATATACAATCTAGTTTTTGCCTTCACGGAAAGTTTTTTGAAGGATCAGCGCCTGACTTGAAGTCGCTGCAGACACGTGGAAGTGATACCGTACTCCTTAAAATTTTTCTTGACACTAGTTTGTAAATATCAGATTTCCCACTAAAGAAATTCGCATTTTGTTTAAGAGAATTCTGACCTTAGTAGCGTTACACGAATTCGATATAAAATACACGCCTTATTGAAAAATACAATTTGTGTGCTTATATTAACAAAACATGTGACCAACATTAGCCTTTATAACCTCTTCAGATTATTTGGCGTAGACATCTGTAAATATACAATCTAGTTTTTGCCTTCACGAAAAGTTCTTTGAAGGATCATCGCCTGACTTGAAATCGCTGCAGACACGTGGAAGTGATACCGTACTCCTTAAAATTTTAAAAGTTTTCTTGATACTAGTTTGTAAATATCAGATTTCCCACTAAAGAAGTTAACATTTTGTTTAAGAGAATTCTGACCTTAGTAGCGTTACACAAATTCGATATAAAATACACGCCTTATTGAAAAATACAAGCTTGTGTGCTTATATTAACAAAACATGTGACCAACATTAGCCTTTATAACCTCTTCAGATTATTTGGCGTAGACATCTGTAAATATACAATCTAGTTTTTGCCTTCACGAAAAGTTCCTTGAAGGATCATCGCCTGACTTGAAGTCGCTTCAGACACGTGGAAGTGATACCGTACCCCTTGAAATTTTGAAAATTATCTATTTCACAAAAAAAACTTCAACTGATCGTATCCTAGGCCAAACATCTTCAGCTGATCTAATGGTTTTTCCACGCGGAACTTGAACTCAATACTGCGAGCGGAATGTTCATAGTACCAGCTGAAGCTCTTTGGTCCATTAAGCAGGTAGCTGAATCATTCTTTCACTCTTTTTATGATCTCAGCTATCATTTATTTCAAGTTGATGCGGTAAGAAATCACTTAAACATTCTTTTTTCTATATACTTCGAGGGTACAGCTGAAGCATTTCGGCCCTTTTTCGACGCAGCTGAAGCTTTTTTCTTCTCCTTCGCAACTGTTTACAAAATAAATGAAATTGGTAGGAAATGACTTGGATTTTTTCTTTTGTGATTTCATAATTACTTCCCGTTAGAACGGCCTACTAGTGGGCCACCTGAGTTTCACTTTCTTTTTTAGAATAACGAGTACTAACGTTTTCAGTTATTTTCGGTCGGTAGGAAATGACTTTTTGAAATTCAACGCAACCACCTAGACAATGTGTAGTGTCTTTTGTATTTTCAACAACAACCATAGTAAATTGACGGTTAGGAATGCTATACCAGAACTTGTAGAATAGAATAAGTTTCTTTGGTTCACATTGTATTAAACTTGCTGGTTTGATTAAGCCACTTCATGTCTGTATTTTCTGACATTTTATTTATTTACTTAATTTCCCCTCTGAAAAGTATCAACATAACGGTACAATTAGGCAGTGGATCCGCACAGTTTATTAGACAAGGGACGTTAAATTAGAAAATGAATTGTTATTGTACAAAATAAATCGAGATAATATCTTTTATTGCCGCTATATCTCTCGGCGATGCGATGTTCTCGTATCTGCTACATTCTTATGACAAACCGTTAAAGTCGTTTATAAAATCAGTGTAGCAGCAATTAAAATGATAGCGCGAGAGCCAGCGGCCCTTTTGCTATATTATAAACCGGCTTTATTGCACCTTCGGGTACGCTTTATTATTTTGATCTTGCACGAAATAAAATCGACTTTGTAGTACATTCAAGGCGATTCTTGAGAAAATTATATTCTGGGCGGCGCCGTTAATTAAAGCTATCAATTTGAAATCATATCTCGGACAACGTTTAATAAATAAATAATGACTGAAAAATTAAAATCTAAATTACTTACTAATACCAGGTCGACCAATCTATAGGGACACTTGTAAGTTTTGGTATGCGAGTGGAATATTTTATTTAGTGTAGAAATAAGATGAAATTTGTAATTATGTGATGTAAAAATCCAAAAAGACCCACTTCTGCTATCGAAGCAATTTACATGGAAAACATATTTTTAAACGGGACGACCACGTAGTGGATTGGAAGTATAGTAATCGTAAAAGAAATTTCAAATTTCTTTTTGTTGAAATAGGCTTAGAATGCCATGAAACGTCGATATTTTAAATTTGAACGAAAGGAAATTTCTGTCTGTCCTTCGGTCGGTCGGTCGGTCTATCAGTCTGTCTGTAACTTTTTTTTGTCTGCACGTTTTCTCTGGAACGGTTTAAGATATTGACTTGAAATGTTATACACGTAGTATCATAACGAAATCTGGAACTGGATTGCTTTTTAAATATATCTGGTGAAGGGCTTGGGGGTAAATAGGGGTAAACAAGAGAAAATGAGTAAAGCAAGCTGGTAAGAGTACCGAAACTTGATATTCTGTGTATATACTAGAAGCCACGACCTCAATTTTTTAAATAATATTCCTACAAGGCCCCTCCACCCCCCTTCCCCCATCACCTCCACTCTAGTATTAAAGAGGTTGATAAAATAAAATTGACATATTCACTGAAACGTGGACACACATATATTATAACGATATCTGGAACTAGATTATATTTTAAAATTATTACGTTGAAGGGTTGAGGGTTAAATTGGGGTAAATAAGTAAGGCAAGCTGGTGAGAGTACATAAACATGGGATTTGGCGTATATACTAGAAGTCAAGGCCTCAGATTTTTTATATTTTTCAAGTCCCCCCCCACCACCCACACTGCATTATTAAAGGGGTTAATAAAATAATATTCAGATATTGACTTGAAATTTGATACCTGTATGTATTATGACTACACCTGTAATTGGATTATCTTTTGTGATGATTCCCGTGAAGTGTTCGAGGGTAAGCAGGGGTAAATAGGGGAAAATAAGTAAAGCAAGCTGGTAAGGGTAAAGAAACTTGTAGTTGATGTAAATACTAGAAACCAAAGCCTCATATTTTTGTATAACATTTTTCAACCCCTCCTCCATCCCCACTCCATTATTAAAGGGGCTGATAAAATTAAATTGAGACATTCACGTGAAATTTGGTACACCTATATATGCTATAACGACATCTGGAAATATATTATATTTTGAGATGATTTCGTTGAAGGGGTGGGGGGTAAGTAGAAGTAAATAGGGGAAGATGAGCAACGCAAGCTGGTAAGAGTACAGAAACTTGAGATTTGGTGTATATACTAGGAGCCAGGGATTTCTTTATCATATTTCCCCACCACCTCCATTCCATTATTAAAAGGGTTGATAAAATGAAATTGAAATAATCATTTGAAATTTGGTATACGTATGTATTATAACGACATCTGATTGAGATGTGTAAACTGGGAAAAATGACTAGTGCTAGCCAATAAGATTCCAGAAGCTTTATTTTTGGCGTACATGCTAAGAACCAATGCCTCAATTTTTTTTATAACATTTGCACAAGTATTGTTAAAATTCTGTGTTCAATTATTTCCACATACTAGAGTGCAATTATAGTCAAGATGTTTTCCTTTAAAGAAACTTGGATGGAAAATATAGATGTGGAAGTGGTGATTCCTTAGGCAGCGGTTTTTTGGTATGTTTGGATCCTGCTGACCAAAATACATATGATCCAATCCTTAGATATCATGTTGAGTATTTTTGAAATGCTCTTTTTAAAAAAAAATGTTTTAATCGGATAATATCCCAACACTCTCAACTCAACCAAAATTATTAAAAATAGGTCTATAACCACCTACAAAATACAGTCTCTTCAAATACTCAGATTAAACACGACTTATTCTTGATTATGTTCAACGATTTTAGTTTTCAACGAATTTTATTTTTTAATGGAACTCTATGGGACGACCTGTTACTTAATCAAACATTTAAGTTATAAAATAATGATATACATGCCTACCTTATCTTTTAGATAAATATGTAATTGAAAAAGTAAAATATTTTGATAATCAATATTTTACAATAATTGTTTTGAATAAGTTGGCCATGAGTAATGTAGTGTTAGTCATGTCCGAGGTCGTGTCTGATGTTAGTTCTTGAAGAGGTAATATTTTACAAATGATTGCTAATCAAGTTTTAATAATGTTGACCAAGTCGCGGATTTCTATGGTTAAAACGATATATATATATTTTTTGAAAATCAGATATATCATATATGGTCAGCAGGATCCAAATATTCAAAAATATACAGGTTGTCCCGTTTAAAAAATTTATTTTCATATAAATTGTATCGAAGCCAGAACTGAGCCATTTTGGCATTTTGCATCACATATTTCGAAATATTATTTTCCACCCAGTACATGTTAGAGTAAAATACAACGTCATTATTATAGAAAGGTACCAAGTGGAAATTTTCTAAATCAACACCAAGCATGTAAGTGCGGAAAGTAGTGCGGAAAGTGCTTGGTTCAAGTGTTTACTTGTTTACAGAAGTGGACTATGCAAAGTGAAGTTTTCATTCTTAAGTCATGGTGTTTATAAAAAAACGGACGGACGGACGAACATTTTGAAACTTATTCAGAATTCGATCTCTAGCATAGTGATATGAGAATTTTTTCTCTGCGATTGATTGATTGATTCATTGATATACTATTTCAGGAATGTGCCGATCAAATGCAATATACTCATCGTTTTCGTAGTTGCGAGGAGTGTAACAAGTATAAGCAAAGCGTCTCCCCTCTTTGCAGAATGAAACAATTTTTAACTAACTCATATATTCACTTAAAATATGTTAGATAGCGTAGTTTTATTTAGGACACTATATTTTCCTTTACATTAATAATATTTTCATATGGAAATATACTGTTCAATATTAAGCAGTAAGCGACCATTTGCAGGATTAGCTTACAAACTGTATAAAATGGTTTTTATGGTTTGTTCTCTCAATTTTAATATATTTGCATTGTAAAAATTTGGGGTTAGGGTGGGTCATTTAAGTATTCTAACAGGCAGGGAGAGCATTCATTAAGAAGCTAGCATGTAATAGTTTAATGGTGTTGAAAGCTGCATATTTGAAAAACATGGTTGGAAGCTTTCTATTATACCGTTACAAATATTTCGCCAAATATCATTAAATTTAGAAATGGTTTTATAGCTTTTACGAGTATACTTATAGTTTAATACACGTTTTTTAAACCTTGGGTATTTCACTATTCTCAGAATTTCACTATTCATTTATTCTTATTTAATTGTTGCGTGATATTCTATAGGAAACTCTTCGCAATTTTTGGAAAATAAATTTTCTTTAAATGTAAGTTTAACAACATTTCCTGGCTTGATTGACCAAACGTAGGTCAGTATACTTTTAGTCCGGACGCTGGGTGGCTTTTCATCACACCATCGTTTTAAACTATCAGATATTTTTATCGTCTTATGAATGATCATGATTTACAGAACTGACTTCTGGCGAGACACCTCCGGTCAAGTACGTCACGAGTTGATGGAGATACAGTATGTGGTCGTTACAAGATTATTTTTAGATTGAGAATATTTATTTAAATATTTTGAACATAGAACATTTTTCCCAGAAAGACATCCCTGCAATAAATTAGTCAGGACGAAAAATGTTTCCATATTTACAAAAAAATCAGATTATTAATGTACATTTTGTCTGAGAATTCTAAAGTAATCGTTAAAAGTTCTTTCTTTTTTTTAAATGGAAACATATGCTCCCTTAACAACAAGATAACCTTCCCAGAAAGTTATGGTTGTAAACAAAAGTACTGCACGCCCTTAACTAAAGAGTTATTTAATGTCTTGCACTAGTCGAGTTTCTACTGTATCTGAGATGTATGGTTTCATTATTAACAGGTCATTCTTATTTTTTTAATAGTTTTTTTTATAAGTTTCCCACAAAAAAAGTATGCATCTAAAGCAAAATTCCCATCAGAGTAATTTCTACGCGTATTTAATAACGAGAAAATGTATAATTTTACGAGAAAAGGATGTTTATCTTTGACTGTGGTCTAATTGACGAAATAACATTAGCTAAAACCTTTATAAGTAGGTCACCAAGTGATAAAAGGTATCAACCAACATGGCACGGTCTTTATTCAAAAGTTGTGCATTTAAAAAAATTCAAAATAGGCATTTACAAAAACTCTATGTTCCCAGTTTTCCATACCACCCTGTATATTAATTGCAAATAACGACACTGTAATGATTATTCTCTCCATCTCTCTTATCAACGACTTGGAAAAATAGAGAATCGCGGATGAGATAAATATTAGTTTTGAAATCAATCTTAAAATAGGGTGCATATTTGTGGTTGTTTCGGATACCCACGTTCTCTTAACAAATCGTTTTTCCACATTATTTGCAATAAAATGTTATCGAAATAAGACTAAGGGTCTAAATTATCCAAAAACTTTTTTGCTAGACCTTGTAAACATTGCAAGAAATGCAGTAAACATTTTTGGATTAAATTCGTGTGGTGGAAAGCTTTTGTGTAACTAAACGAATAAGAAATGATAAAATTTTGAAGAATGTTAGTTAAACCGTCAAGCTTAGTGGCAAATGAGAATGTTTATAATAACGTCTAAAATATAATTGCAGGCGAAAATTGAATCATCGATTGTTTAGGGACATCAAGTCGTACATCATCATTGTTTTATTTCGGATTATAATTTTTATGTACTCTTCAGTGATATTGCTAAAATAAATTTTTCATTTTTAAAACCAATTGTTTTTAATTTTTCTATTTTTTCTGTAAAACAATGCATTTTGCTCATCAATATTCTACCATAGAATAAAAATTATTGGTATATATTAAAGCACCCAAAGAATCGAACAATTAACAGAAACAGTTTTATCTAGACCAATTGGGAGCCGAGATATGACATTATTTGCTTTATGCCTATTTATAAACAAACTAAGTGACATAACGACTTGAAGTTGAACTAAATATTTCCTAATGTATAGGCCCTTTGTTGAACTTGCTACAATATTTCGAATCACAGAAATTGTTGAAGAATATCGTGTTGAAGTTGCGTGATAGTGTACCTAAACGGAATAATCGCGCACTGCCTACTGATGCACTTTAAGATACTTGAATCATTTTCACTGCATATTAAAACCAGCTTCATCATCGTTCAACTTCACTGTCACCATGTTTTTTCATTTTTACTTCCCTCGCATACCGAAGGGAAGTATTGTATTCGAGAAAAAATCACCCTCCGAGATTTTTTCGGATTTTCACGTTTCAGATCACGTAGATTCCGCCAGTTTGTTCGTCCGTCTGTCCGTCCGTCCGTCTGTCTGCCTGTCTGTCTGTCTGTTAGTGCATTAACTAAAAGACTACTTGACGGAGAACAGTCAAATTTGGTAGGTAGCAGACGCTATTATCAGCGAAGAAATGGTTAAACTTTGAGTGGAAAATATACAGGGTGGATCGTCTAAATCGAATAAATAATGAAAACATTTTTTTTGCTCGAATTTAAAATTTTCGTGTTTCTTGATATTCCAAACCTATTTCAGAAAAAACATTCACAAAGATAAATTTGAAAATTTTGCCATATTTTTACTAATGGAATTTTTTTTGCTCAAATTTTAAATTTCCACGTTTTATCACTTCTAAATCCATTTCATAAAAAAAAATTCACAGAAAAATTTGAAAATTTTGTCAAAGAATTTTCTGAAATCTTTTTACCAAATATGTGATGGAAATTTCTTTTATGCCCAAATTTAAAATTTCCACCTTACATCACATTCTAAACCTATCTCGGAAAAAAAAATTCGAAAGGAAAATTTTTTTGAAATTTTCTCTCGTTACTAATATCTAGAATAAAAGGTAAAACAATTGCTTTGTCAAATTTAAAATTTCCACGTTTCATGACATTCTAAACCTATTTCAGGAAAAGAAATTTCTAAATTGAATATTTTTTTTATCAGTAGAAAGATGGAATTTTTTTTTGTTCAAATTAAAAATTTCCACGTTTCATGACATTCTAAATCCATTTCATAAAATAGAAAATGTTTCAAAAAGAAAATCTTTAAAATTTAGTCAAAGAATAATTTTTCTAAAATTTTTATGATGCAAATTCTAAGCCTATTTCAGAAAAAAAATCAAATGGAAAATTTTTTTAAAATTTTTTCTTACTACCGACAATAAAAGGTGGACATTTTTTTGTTCAAATCTAAAATTTTCACGTTTCATGGCATTCTAAACCTATTTCCGAAAAAAAAAAAAGTTTTGACAACTTTTTGAAAATTTTTTACCAGTAGAAAGATGTAAAATTTCTTTTTGCTCAATTTTAAAATTTCCACGTTTCGTGACATTTTAAATCTATTTCATAAAGAAATTTTTCAAAAAGAAAAAATTGAAAATATTGTCAAAGTAAAATTAAAAAAAAAATTTACAACTATAGAATATACAATGGATTTTTTTTTGCTCAAATTTAAGGTTTCCACGTTTCATGACTATCTAAACCTATGCCAGAAAAAAATGTTTAGAAAATTAAAAAAAAAAAAAATTACAACTATAGAATATATAATTTAAAATTTTTTTGCTCAAATTTAAGGTTTCCACGTTCATGACTATCTAAACCTATGCCAGAGAAAAATGTATTGAAAATTTAAAAAATAGATGATGGAAAGAAAATTTTTTTAGCTCAAATTTCCACATTTCATGACATTCTGACTGTTTAAAAAAAAAAGAAAAATTGGAATTTTTTTAAGCAGTAATATTTGATCTATAGTTAACGCATTTGGCAAGGAAGACACCTATTTATTGAAAAAATATACAGGGTGGTCACCTAAAAAACAATTTAACCATGTTGGAAATTTGTAAAGGTATTTACGCAAGCCTTCCATATTTGATATCTTTTATTTAATATTGAATTTTTGCTATCGGATGATCACTCTGTATAAATATGTTAGAGTGACCACCTGGTATAAATAAAGAGAACATGTTTAAAAAAGAAAAAATTTTAAATTTTGTCAAAGAAAAATTTTTCTAGAATTTTTTTACTATAGAATATATTATGGAATTTTTTTTGCTCAATTTTAAATTTCCACGTTTCATAACATTCTAAACCTATGTAAAAAAAAAAATGAATTTTTTTAACCACTACTATACCTCCACTCCACTACGTGAATGTGGAACTGAAAATGTGATAGATGGCAATAATATTTGGCATATGCACGTATTTTAGTTTTATTGGAAAATGTACAGGGTCATCTCAAGAAATAATTCAACCATGGTGGACATTTGTAAAGGTATTTACGTAAGCCTTCCATATTTGACACCTGTTATTTATTATTGAATTTTTGCTGTCGGATGACCATTCTGTATATTTTTATTGACCAAAAGTTATCAGGATTTCTTTGTAATAATAGTGATAACTATATTCCGATTATTATTCTCAATTTCATTTCTTAATTAATAATAATTTTTTAGAGTGACCACTATACACAAGTAAAGAGGGAAGTTCTGTGTAAATTTTCACCTTTACCGATTTTTTTTGTGTACTTTTCATGTATACAGTATACCAATAATTTTTATTTTTGGGGAAAATATGGATGAGTTTTATAAGAAAATTCGAGAAATTTAAAAAATTGTAAAATTATTTTTTGCTAATATCGCCAAAAAAAACTATAATCTGAAATAAAAACTTTAACAATCGGCGAATCAATTTTCGACTTTCGCAGTTGTTTTGTAGACGTTATCATAAACATTTTAAGTTGAAACTTGATTTGATGCTTTAGTTCCGCATGATATATTAGTAAAGTTTCGTTAAACGACGAGCGTTATTGTTCCAGTAATCATCAATTGTTTAAAAATGGCCTCTCACAAATAATTTTATGTTTTGCGACTTGACAAATTGACAAAAAAAGGTCTGGACGAATCTAGATTTCTTCGAAATTTCGTTGTGAACAATTTATATCTGTTTCTTTATTGCGATACGGTTATACAGCTAGATATATTTAAGGAAAACTGCGATAAAACACAATTTTGGACATTCTTTTATTTAAACAAAAGTTTTCCACCACACGGATTTATTCCGAAACTTTTTACTACACTTCTTGTAAAAATTGCAAGTTCCAGCAAGAAAATTGCAAGACAGAAATTTTAGTTTTACCTCCTATGTATTTATATAAGAACTGCGCATTAAAAAAAAATTAAGTGTCATTTAATGCAAGTTATTGGAGCAGAGAGGATAGCTGCTGCACATCAACCTCGTATAAATTGTTAATATTTCATGAAAATTTATGGTGGGCTTAAAACAGAGCGAGGCAATAAAGAAAACAATAATGATCGGGGATGAAATTTTTATAGGGTGAAGATTATAAAATGAATTTAGTGCACAAGTCCACAATCCGAAAAGTAATTTCGCGGGTGCTTTTCATCTCTTTTGGGGCTATCGAGGTACTGGCGGCTTTATACCGGTTTTGGAATAAAATATTAAGTCGTTTTATGTTTGACAAAGCATTTAATAAAATTTATGTTATGCATATATTGGAAACCGTTTGGTTAAATTTTATTACTCTGTTCGATAGCACATGAATTTTAGAAGCAATATCAGCAGAAATAGAAAAACACAAATACATGAAATTCATGCATGAAACACGTGTTATTGTTTAATTGGTTTTGTCAATTGCTGGTGTTCGCAATTTGCGTTTTAATTTGAAATTGTTACAGAAGGCGTTAATTCGCGATACACCAAATTTTATTATATTTTTTTAATTTTAGAACTTTATTGATAAATGTTGATTTTCCGCATTACTTCTGGTGTAGGCGAAACAGTATTTTATTTCTTTGTACCTGGTTTGTAAATTAAGAATGCATGGGTTAATATTGCTTGCAACATTCTAAATTTCTTTTAAAATTATTGTTATTTTTACCAGCGTTTATTATTGTACAGGAGCTAACATGCAATTGCCTGACACATTTGTATCTCCAGTTACATGATTAACCCTGTTCATTAGAGCATGACAGACAACAAAAGTGATATGATTTTTCTTATCATTGCAAACTTAATTAATGGATAGAATTAATTACTAAAAAAAAATCAGCTTGATACTTATTAGTCGTGGCTTAAAAGTAGATACCTTACAGGTTCAAAAAGTCTGCTTCCGGATCTTCATTAACTGAGATCTATACCGATCGTAGTTTTGTAAATACTAAATGGTAACATATTAATAACAAAAAAATTGGGGCAGGCACTCGATCGACGAAGTTAAGCAACGCCGGTCGGGTCCGGCACATAGATGGGTGACCCAAGTTCTCGTTAGGAACCTTAGTCCATATGCTGAGCTGCAAAGGCCTGACTGGACTGAGGCGGCTTGGCGAGAGAACGACAAGGGCTGATAACTGTACCGTCCCCTGATCAACACAGTCGAAGTCTAGGAAGGACTATGTCTAGATAAGGAGTCCAAACGAGGTGGTACGTGCAAAGGAGTAACTAGAATAGACCTTCTAGATCGCGGTATGCAAAGCCAATCGCCAGCTCCTTCAGAGTAAAATCTAAAAAAAAAAAGAAAAATCAAATTAGCTTGATGTTTGTTTGTCTTTCCCAGTGACATAGCTTGCCGGTTCAAAATTTCTACCTCTGGACCTCCACTAACGGGTTGTATGCCAATCGTATTTTTGTATTCACTAAGTGCTAAGTAATCAGTAAAATAAAATATTAACTTGATACAAATAGTCCAAGCTCACATGACATTTTGGTGTACCTCACATGACAGTTCTCTGTGAAACTAGACTTAATTTATAGCAAATGTAGGTACCAGGAAATAGCAGTGCGGTGGACGACCGAATGATAATATTTTTGATGGATTTTTGTAATCACTAATGACCAAAATGTTTCCTATTTTGCATGACTACTCGCTGAAATTTCTTAGTACCGTGCGTGTAGTGAAGGACTAGGAATAGAGAATAAGAATTGCAACAGCGCGTGTTCTAGTTGGCAATGAATAACTAGTTACTCATTGCCGACTGACACACAACTATAGCTGAGATACTTAGCCACGTGCCGTCGCGTCTAGCGAGCTTGCTGTTGCTGGGTTGTCATATCTCTAGTACTACTACATGAATGTACATACCCAGCCCGCCGCTACACACACGATATAATAAAAAATTATACATAATTTAAGGAAAATTTGGCTGGCCTCGAGATTTTAGTTCTTGACTTTTACATCTTTAATTTTGAATTTTGTGTGTACATACGCATGAAATGAATTGAAATGAAATGAAATATGCGAAATTATAAAGCTAATGGGAATGAAACTTTTATTCTAACAAATAATTCACTGGGATTTTCTGATAATAGTGTGCATTTTTATAGGATCGTGGCTGAAGATAAACTGTTTTAGAAGAGGAATTAGGCAATATCACAAAAGTGCTATTGGAGAATTCCACTTAGTTTGTGTTAACGAACTTGTACAAACAAAGTGAACAAAAACATAAAAGCAGTTTAGCCGCACCAATCCATCAGGCCGAACAATGATTTTCATGCCTACAAGCTAGCGATGCACTAACCTAAGTTTTCCTTTCGGTTTTCGTATAAAAGATAGAAATAAAAGAGAGTAGAGAATGTGCTAGGGTTATGGAATGATGTTTGGGAGCGTATATTTAGGATTAAAATAACAATAAAATTACCTGTTTTTGCAGTGAAACGTCTATAACGGGATCAAGCTCGGTTGACAACGTCACAAAATTTGTAATCCCTGAAGTGGGGGATACTGTGGGTGTATTGAGGGTACCTTGATTTATATAGTTGGTATTATATTATGCGTAGACGTAGAGTGATATTTGTGTGTGTGTGCATGTGAACATTATACGAGAAGCGGTCGAGTTTTTGTGTTTGAATTCAAATTGTTTTTGTGTTCACGTCAAGTGTCTGGTATCAAGTGTTGCATTATATCCGAATTAAATATCAAGAGAACAGTGACTGAAGATGGAAATGAATCATTTAATGAGAAGATTCATATTTTAACACCCAATGCACTTCAAGTGAGAAGGCATCGTGAAAAGAAAAAGTCAGCTAAATCTCCAAAAATTCCTAAAAGTGCGTCGCAACGAGCGCATGAATATCGATAACGAAAAAAGCATGTCTTGAAAGTGGTGCTTCGTCTGGATTTATCGTAAACACAGCCGTTGACAGTGGAGCTCATCCTATAAAAAACGGTGCAGTTTATGTAAAATGGAAAAGTTACTCTGTTTAAAAACAGGCATTTAATCATTTTATTTTCAAATATACAAGTCGCCTTAAAGAGGCGCTACTTTACTTTTTCAAATGGAACACCCTGTATAGTTTTATATTTTGCATTATCCCTTTATTTCCGAACATATTTCTGAAACTAAGAAGGCTGGCCCTAAATACATACAAAAGCAGATATTATTGACTGTTATTTTGTGGTAGATTCACTGGCAGGATATACGAATAATTGCTGTCTGCAAGGTGAGCGGAATTTACAATTAATTATTGCAGTATCTCTGCTGACTAGGTGCCAACATGAACAAATGAAACGAAAATGCTTGTTAGAGCAAAGCCGTTAGAACACAAAAAAGCCGCTTCCCGAGCTAGTGGAAGCTGATTATAGGATCTGTAGAGATGAGTATTTTATTACATAACAACAGCGGAATAACAAAGTTGGATTATTCTTGGACACTTCTTTGTCATTTTATAATCAAGTTATAAAAAACATTGAAATAAAGAACGGTATACGTAGCTGGATTTTAAATAAAAACAGATTAGCATTACCATATTTTAATGTAATAGGGCAAACTAGGGTTGTTTACGAACTCCGCTCCTATTTTTTAAAATACTAAGTTGTTAATAAATCTTGCTGTCAAGGCAACAATGCGCCTTGGAAGAATAATTTCATTTGTCTGTCAAGTCGCGACTCGTGAGACATGAATATTTTAATTAGGTTTGGGACAAGAACTAATAATATCCTGAGATAATTAATTTATATGGAAGACTGTCTGAAGATTAGACGAAACTCTACAGTAAGTAAATATAAAAAGGACTAAACGGATATCTTCATCAAGCCCTTTCACTTTATTATTTACTTTTCACCCTGCAAGAGCCTGTTTATTTGATTACAGCATATTTTCTGTGTTTCCTTTTACAGTAGATACGTTTTCTAATTACGTAAAAGTACAAACATAATATAAGTAGATGAATGGATGCTCTATAAACACTAGGTACAGTAGTTAATCTTCTATGTTTGTAAATTGATGTGAGAACTCGGATTATATTTGTATACGTTCTCAATTGGATTGTGAAAAGTTTTTTAAACAATTAATATTCAAATGATTTCCCACAATCATAGCATTGAATATGTACTTGAAGTTCCAAAGTAACCGGAAGAAGATGAACAATTAAAAAAAATGCCACCAAAGAAATGCACCCCCAAGATATTCTTTGACTAAAATAAAAATGATAAAAATTATGCCCACTAACTTTCATATTTCTGCACGATCAAAATAGTCACTTGCAATAGACAACTCTTTTGCCAAACTCCTCGTAATGACCGAAAGATGATCCCACTCAACACTAAACTTATGCCAAAGGACCCCGCACAAACCCCCGGTTGAATTCGCTGGTTAAATTCGCTGGAATCGATATATGTTATTCCTCTCGAGCTTCCGATCAAAATGGGCACAAGTTCGGAAAATGGACGGTTTTCCAGATATCGTTGGTGCAAAGGAGGTGCTCATTACTGCTTATGGGAAGTGACCCCCGCCCCGGTGAATTCGCTGGAATCGATATATTGACCGGTAGTACGGGAAAGATTCTGGTGAACAATTAGCTCACGTCTACGTCTCATGGAGACCATTCTTAAGCACGTAAAATCAACTACGAGATATTTTTTATAATTGCGACTGGCGCAAAACAATTTTTAATAGATTTTTTATTTTGTAAAATAAATGCATCATTTTTATCAATTAGTTCACGTCTGCGATGTTAATATTAGTTTACTTTAGGAAAAAAAAACGACTGGAAGTACAATCGCAGACGTGTAGGTGGCGCACTAGTCTTTGAAATCGGCAGTCACGTTTGTATCGAAAACCGGCTTTTAAAAACAATCAGTTCACGTCTGCGAAAGGCGTCACCCGTTATATAATGTTTTTTTAAGTACTTGAACAGTCTCCCAGACGATTTGGCTGTGTATGTGATATTTTTATACATTTTCGATTATGATGCCGATTGCGACAATTTTGTACGATTGGCTAACGTCTGCGAAATGCATTATAAAAAATTTTGAGCTCGAACTGTTGTATCAAATTATTTCCAGACGCGTAGAACAAGCCCAGACGCTTATCTGTACGCTTTTACTTTGTAAAAAAAAATATTTTTTGAACAATTAGTTTACATCTGCATGGTTTTTTTATGCGAAGTACGTAACTTTTAGGCCACAAGATTATTTGCAGATCTGCATATTGTGCATAGTTACTTATATGAGTACGATCGCATGATATTATTTGCGGTCGCTTAAAAAAAATACTTTCAAAGAAAGAGGTTTTCTTTGATTTTATAGCCGGTCAAACAAACATTCAACTATTTACTACCGTGATAATGGCAAAATAAAACCAATTCTTATGAAGATGTGGTAAAGAAAGGGGGGACGGGCGCGGCAACACCCACGTCACTTGCTGAAAGCATTTTCGTTGTCGCCAGGGTTTTGTTGAACGGAACGGAAAAATGACAACATCACGAAGAAGGAGCAGTACCGCCAGTACCGGATCAAGGGAATACCTTTCAACGATCGGTGGTGGGAGTATAACGGGTGCTCTCATTGAAATTAAGCAAGAGGCTACGAATTCTTCGGTATGTGTTTTACACAGATGTTTGAAACTATTAATGTGTAGTGTAGACGGTATTTACACACAATTCATATAATTATATAGCTATACACAGTAATTATAATACATTTCATGACAAAGCAAGACCCATAGAATACACTAGCTAAAATGATAACGTGCTGAACGTTCGTGAGCACCCGATAAATTAATTCTATTGAAATATATGCAAGTCGTAGGCTTCTGCAAAGTTCACAATTAGTAAGCAGAAATTAAGTACTAACGCGGTTTACACACACAGACGTGAACTGATGTTCCACTGTGTATATGCTTTGCAAAGTTTTTAATCTTATGCGGATGCTAAACGTCTGGGAAAAATATTTTAATATTGTAATACCATGATAGCAATAAACAAGTTATTCGCAGACAAGAGTTGATCGGTAAAAAATGTGTGTTATTTTTACAAATTAATTTTGTATTTACTTATACTTATACACGTGCGCAACGTCTGCGAATGCGTCTGTAAGTATCGGTATATCAATAAATTTTAATATCTATTTGTGTGAAATGTGAGCTTATTGTTAAAAATTACTGAAATCGGTAGCGTAATCGAAAATGTATAAAAATATCATTTTATCATTATATAACGGGTGACGCCTTTCGCAGACGTGAACCGATTGTTTTTAAAAAACGGTTTTCGATACAAATGCGATTGCCGATTTCAAAGACTAGTGTGCCACCTACACGTCTGCGATTGCGCTTCGGATCGGTTTCTTTTCCTAAAGTAAACTGATATTAACATCGCAAATGATGCATTTATTTTACAAAATGAAAAATCTATTAAAAATTGTTTTGCGCCAGTGGCAATGATAAAAAATATCTCGTCGAGTTTACGTGGTTAAGAATGGTCTCCACGAGACGCAGACGTGAGCTAATTGTTCACCAGAATATTTCCCGTGCTACCGGTCTATATGTTATTGCGGTCGAGCTCCTGATCAACAGCTCTTATAGGCACGAGGTCGGAAAATGAACAGTTTTCCAGATATCGGGGGTTGCAAAGTCGACTTTGCACCATCGATATCTGGGAAACTATCCATTTTCCGACCTTGTACCTATGAGAAGCTTCAAGAGCTTCAGAGGAATAACATATATCGATGGCCTGTTACACAGGTTTACAAAAAAAAAATGTTGTGATCTGGAGATCTAGACCATGATTCCTTATGTACTTTTGGATGCTGCAACCGAATGTTCAATTAAAAAAATTTCTGCCTCGTAGATTTCGACCGGTTTTTACTGTTAAGGACCGTATTTTTGCAACAAAAACCGGGATTTACTCGAAATCTACGTGGTAGAAAATTTTCTAAATTCACAATTCGGTTTCGGCACCCAAAAATACATAAGGAATCATGGTCTGGATGGCCAGATCACAACTTTATTTTTTTTGTGGTGTAGCGTTTCAGATCGCTATATCATAAATATATGTATATTTATGTTAATTCGACTCGAAATAATTCTGTTCTTGGAGTATAGAAGTATGCAACCACACGTACTTCAATTGGTGTAACGTGTCGCATATTTGCAAAGATGTTAACATTGAGAAATCAAACATGTTTTCTTTAAAATAATTTTAGTTAGTGGTGTTAGAGGTATATTCTTGTAGTTGAGGTATTACATATTTATGAAATTCAGACTTTTGATAGCTAAGTCCTCTGGTGGATCATTATTATTGGCTAGAGAAAGTTGTCTCTAGGCGCTTCAGTTGGCCACACTGAGAACTGTGGTCAGATTTCCGGTGCTCTCGCTTGACAGTGGTACGAGGCTAGGGTTGGGCGGCGGTCCTGATTTTTGTGAAGAATCTGGGGCTTAACGCCGTTAACGCAGTTGTGGATTGTTTTGATGTACCCAGCAATCTTCACCGCCTTGCCGCAAGCGTTCTGTAAATTCCAAGAAGAAATTCTTTTGCTTGCCGTAATTTTGACGCCACGTGTTTCGTGATGGTAATACTCTATTGAGGTGAGCTTTTTTATTTTGAGTTCTGTCTTGGACAAGTTCTTATTTGCTGTAATTATTACAGAGTGTATGGGTCAGGCATATGTATGGGCCGGACAATTCAGAAGTTTAATAATGTATGGGACTGGCCATTTGGAAATTATGTATGTTCGGACAGGCCTATGTTTGGACGGCCCTATATTTGGATGAGGCTCATGATTAGGTCAGGCTATTACTAGAGCGATTTATGTAAGAGCCCAGCTGTTAGGTGCTGTAGTTTTGATTATATGGGGCTTGGTATTTGGATGAGTACCCGCTTTAGGAAATCTTTTACTCAGATGTATAGTTATGTGTGGTTCTGGTCGACATCCGGAGAAGTCTTGGCTTGAAGAATTGTTCGCAGCAGTCTCCAAGAGATTTAATGCAGGAATTTTGGGGCAGCACGGAGTCGTAGTCATAAGTAACATCGAGATCGTCTGTGAAGCGGTGACACGTCACGCTGCGGCAGTTACAGAAAATGCCAGGTTTTTTAGTTTCATTTTGGTCCTATATTTTTAAAAAAATTATTATAAATTTGTTCCGTGATTTTTTTTTGTTCAAATATTAAAGTAAATTATACCACAGT
This sequence comes from Stenurella melanura, assembly GCA_963583905.1. Lineage (NCBI taxonomy): Eukaryota > Metazoa > Arthropoda > Insecta > Coleoptera > Cerambycidae > Stenurella > Stenurella melanura. Next base: position 123,194,355 of record OY757311.1, read on the forward strand.
CTTGTAGTTATAAATTGAGCTCTAAGTTTATATATAGAATAATGAAATACTTAAGATTCTTACTGTGAAAGCAACGTATGGTACCATGTGATGCTGATTTACCTTTTACCGTGTCATGTGAAATTATTTTAATAGAATATATACTTATTTTATATCATTAACTAACATCCAAGTTGCACAGCGAATGTAGTAGTTATTGGCTCACAAATCCTTGTGTGTTTATATCACTTTTCAGTGATGAACAAAATTTAATTTGTAGTAATATTTTTAGTTGCTGTTGCAAACTGTCACTTATTGTTGCGTAGGACATTATTCATAGTTGCGAGATAATCTCATTCTCAAAGCAGTGTTAAATCACTGGAACTGTTTTGGTTAGTTAAAACATATAGGATCTCTTTTAATGCGTATGTACCATGTTTGGGTTGGGTAACATCTGCAATTTTTATTTATTTTTTGTTGTTGTACATCTCACTTGTGCTGTAATCTTGTTATTCGCACTAATGAACCTGATATTTGCCTAGATTTTGAGATTTTATAGTAAAGTGTAAATTTTGACATTATCGATAGGTTTAAAGAATTCCATCGGTCGATAGCTAGAAATTTAGTCTTGTTCCTTGGCTGGCAAGATTATATAATCACATTTTATTATCAGCCCAGTAGCGCCTTCTATGAGTGTCCATACTCCTTACCCACGCCCCTATGCTCTCCACCGAAAATATGAGCTGCCGTTCGCATTAGAAAACCCTTTTTATACTTAGGTATTAAAAAGGTAGTAGTACATCTGTACACAGATATCTCTGCACAGATCTAAAAAAAGGTGATTTTGTTGCCAAAATACGATTTTCGATAGTAAAAACCGGGATTTACTCGAAATCTACGCGGTAGAAATTTTTTTAAATTGAAAATTCGATTTTAGCACCCAAAAATACATAAGGAATCATGGTCTAGATCGCCAGATCACAACCTTCTTGTAAACCTGTGGTATTAATGATCCAATAAATTAGTGACGAGCATATAATGTTTACTCAAGTTATCTTTTATTATTAACTTTAATTAAATTTTTACGAATTGAATATTGATGTTGAGGGGATGATTTTAGACTTCCCACCCCTACCTATTTTCAAAATGTATGATCAGTAGGAGTCGCGTCCAATTGGTAGCCGAAAATTGTTAGACTGCAGAGTACTCTGATTGGATAGATTTCGTAAGATTTTACTGACTTTTCTTGATGATCATTTTTTTAAACTTTTGAACCATCTGCAATTGGACAAGAAATATAAATACTTTGCAGCACTGATAAGACGAATTAATTTAAAATATCTATTCATTATTTGGAGTTGTGAGACTAACAAAATATTGTAATGCTTGATACACCTGATTATTTACGACATATTAAAGCACTTTTACTGAAAAATAATGGTGGCGTGAGAGACGCAAAAGAGTACGTGATTGTTTGACCTAATGAAAATATATATGTTATAAAGTTTCCCTTAGATTTTAATACTATCTAGATACCTACCTACCTATCCTTAGAGACGACGCGTAAATAAAACTTAGTGTAGTTGCTTTCAGAGCCTAGGGAGACGAATAAACAGGCTACGATGTTTTACATCGCAATAAAATGAAAACTTTCTTAACTTCAGGAAACGGAAATAAGGATCATTTTTCTAATCACGATCTAGTTTTTTTTTTGTTTAGGGACGCTTTCAGTCGAAACTAATTCCTACTAAAATATCTATCCATGAGCGCCGAAATAGGGCAGGAAGTCGGAGTCTTTGTTTTCATACAGCCCTAGTTTTTCGGGGAGGTGGTAAACAGCAAAGATCATTAACAGTTTCATTTCCAATATTTTTCCCTCACGTTAAATTAATGTTGGTTGTTATTATAAATATTTAATAATAATAATAATAACTAGGTACTACTTCACAACTAGTTGTGAATTAAAGATAGTATCATTCTAGATAGGGTATCACTGAGCATGGCACGTGACATACTTGGGAGCTCAGACCCGCTTCTGCAATTAGTAAGAGATGAGACACAATACAGGGGTGCATGCACGACTGTTTAAGGCGGCAAAAAGAGCCGCGGTAGGACATAGTCTCGTATTCGATGACATGCGAGGAGACCGGCGCGGTGCTGATTAGGAGTCGGTCACTTAACTACGGCCGATCTCTGCTGATTGTTTGGCTGGCTGGCCTAATGCAAAAGGCAGTCATCTTGGGGTCCCTTCCGCTACTTAGGGCACACGATTCTGGAATCTACAGTTACTAACCCCGCGGAATGTGGTACGTAGCTATGGATATTTTGCTGGTGCTGTTTCCGTGTGATTGTATGTCGGAGGCCACGGAAAGACTGTTCAGCGTCGGGAAATGAAAAAAAATCTTAAATTTTATATCATTCTACATGATTAGGATAGGTACATAGTATATTCCACATCGTCAAGTAATGTTGATGTAAAAATAAAAATAACATAATGAATAAGTGGTTTGTAGAACATAAATATACATATTTGCATTATACACAATCTGTGTGTGAAAAAGTACGGGTACATACATGTATAAAAATACAAGTAAAAATTATATGTATTTAAGACGGACTGTTTGGATTAACAGCAGTTGCGGCCACGTTTGCTTCACTAATACAAATTAAGTAAATGTAAGTTATTTATGTAATTGTTCTATTAACTTTATTATTATCGTCAACAGTAGATACACATTTGGGAAAATGCTCAATAGTAAAATTCTATTTCAGTTTCCAGGGTATTCCATTAAAAAAAAAAAATAATTCTTCGATCAAATCAGAAGTTGGAATAAATTGATTTCATTACCATCTAAATCGGTCTGATATACTTTTAAAAATGTCCCAAAAAATTTATCGTCTAAAATTATTCTAAAGAAAGTTATGGCGGTTTTATTACTTAAAGAAATTATATTATTCAAGTATATTGAAAACCAGTGAATTTTCAAAAATTGTTCATATCGTAAGAGTTGCATCATATGCGCCTGTTTTTAAGGTTCCCGGGATTGAACAGATTATTTGCATCGCAACTCCATCTATACCCCAATTTGTAAAGACTATCGATTTTACTCAAGACTGAAGTTATATATTTGATGAATACATTTTACACAATTTAAATATGTGTCTATATCTATCGATAACTGGGGCGAAAATGGAACCGAAAATCTTAAGTGGGCCACCCTGTATATTGCAGTGTCAAAGGTAGTAAAACAGAGTAGGACATTTCCAAATGTAACGTTTCTAAGAATTTTATGAAGTGATGTGGATGATAACGTTAAGAGGATTATAACTTAGGTATGAGAAATTATCAAAGTGTTAAAAGTAATTAATAGAGTAATTTTGTTGATATTGTACGGTATCGTAGGAAATATTTTGTCAGTTGATCGCATGAGTTATTTAATACACGATTTAGGAATTTTTCGGATTGGAGAAATAATTATTTTGTAATGTAGGAATGTACACCGAGTGTGGAAATGATTGAATGAGGTGTTTGGAATGATTTGCATGCACAATAATTTATTATTAAACTGTAAAGGTAATGAAATGGTGCAATTCGTTTAATGATAGATAAAAATGTGTGTATCTATAAGTCAAAACAGGCAAATTGAAAAGACGCATCGGTCAGGCTATAATTTGCATAACTTGTAAAGTTATACAGTTTAGCTGTGGCCATCGAAGAAACGTCTACCAGATAATGGCAATAGTTCATAAAATATATTCTATAAATTGTCCTCTAAGGAAATATTATAAACTGGTTGTTAGATGATCTATTGCATGTGAATAAATTAACTGAAATATTCTGTTTAAATACATAAACTAATTTGATGTATCATAAACGGCATGCATAATTTGAAATTCAAACATACCTTCATTCAACATCACGTAATCCGTTTTATTAGTAGAGCGTCATTTTTATATCGATATATTTACCGTATAATTAATTAAATTACCAATCAAAATCAATTAAGCAAACACTAATTTAGTCTGATATCTCTTTATTTACGATATATAATTTAATTCAACATTGAAGGATCGATCGAATCTATTAAATTTACACAAGGTTTCGTGTTTGCTATAAATTTTAGTAATATATCAATTTGAATATCAACATTGTCTCATTAAATGATGTTGAAGGGTGCAAACTATATCGGAAAATCTAGTATAAAACTAATCTGAAATTACAAAACTGTTGTAGTGGTCTTCTATTGAAATCAAGTACCTGTACTAGAATTATTGCATGCACAATACACATTTCTCAACATGGGTTATGTTTTCACTTAATTGTAAGTTTTACCTATGACGACTTTTTAAAAATTGTATTCAAGTGAGGTGTTACAAATGGCGCTTAACGTGGGGCCAGAAGATAAGCTCGTCAGTGGCATGGTACTAACAAAATAATCTAAGCTATAAGTGCAGCTTGTCACTGTGCGCTCTAATAATCTGTCTAGTCTAGTCGTATGTGTTTACCATATTTTCTCTAAGCAAGTAAGTTTTATCTGTTATTAACCTGAGCCCTCCAATGTCGCGGTTGAGGCGAACTCATTTATATATTTTAATCCAGTTCGAAAATATTTGAATGAACCGCTTTTCTAGAGAATCTCTTGCACAATTTTATTAATTAGTGTCAATTCATTGAAACTAATTATACAAACCTGCATGCCTTAGTAGAATATTTTCTCCTGCTCTGCTATGAAGTTGAGGCAGGAGGACTTTCCTTGAATCAACTAAAGCTTTCCATACTACATACTACAAACCGTATTCACTTTAAGATTAGATATGGGCTAAATGAAATATAAAACTAAAATGTTTTAAAATATATAAGCTGAAAAATTTCTGCTCTTAAATTTAATACAATAATCGGTGGGTATTGGAACAGAAAAGAGTGGCCTATAGAAAGAGCAAAATAAATCCTATAGAGCTCAAATTATACTTTGTGAAATTTTAAGGTGAAGATATTTTTCACTTTTTTGAAAAAAATGCAAAAATTTTAGGGTAGAAAATATTTAAAAAAAAACTATACCGGGTGTAATCAGTTTCATGCCATTAAAAAAACTGGTAATGGGTACCGACTAAACAAACAAAAAACCTTTATGACTTTTCCCTCTAGGGGCACTTTGAAGAAAACTGATCTAGGTCAACATTTTTAATATTATGGTAGACAACAATTGAGAAGTACTGCTTTTCCTGGTCAATGGACTTGTAGTTCCCAATTACACAACTTTTAAATTGTCATAAAAAAGTGCTCGCCGGCACACGCGGTGGTCTGCGGTGTCAAAGCAAAGGCCTTGGATCATCGACCGCCTTTGATGGACCACCTCAACTGAACTGAGGCAATTATAAATAGGTAAATACTTCGTTCTCTCTTCGTGCACAATTTCAAGCAAATAATGGCCATAGAAGTTTAAACAGAGCATTTCTTTACATGTGTGTTTTTTAATTTGAAACAAAATATTGGATTGTTTATAATTTAGAAAATTTAAATTTGGTTTATTAACATTTGTGACATAAATGAGTGTCCTGGGTTAAAAGCTTACTACCTACCTAAATGATTCAAAATCTCTGCATCTACATCAATACACAGTTCGGTACGTCGAATTAAGGACATACGCACTTCGTTCAACACTAAACTATCAACTAACGTTGTCAATAAAGAAACATAAAATAAAAACTTGGTACGAAAGCCAAAAAGGAATACAAAAAGAACGAACTAGTAAGTTGTGTCTGTACGTAATCAAGAATTTGACAACTTGAACGGTAAGTCTATAAAATAAATCTTAACTATAAATACACAATGACGCGAAATTCAAAAATAACAAAAACAACGAACGGTGGGTTGGACGTGTGTACATAACGAAACACCCACAGTAACTAAAATATTGCACAAGGGAGAGTTAGAGTATAGTTTTCTTCAGATCAGATCTAGATCTAAACCTACCTTAATATTCCAGCAGTTCTCAAAAAATGTTATTGAAAATTTGCGAAATTTTTGTTTATTTTCTCTCTCCAAAACTATGAGCTTTAGACCCCATGTTATATAAGGTTTTTTTGTTTGTCTTGTCGTTCCCTACCACCAGTTTTTTTAATGATATGAAACTATAATTACACCCTGTAAAATGAATATTTAAAAAAATAATACAACTGTTAGTACTCAGACTTTATATTATATGAATTTTTTACAGATTATGTATTATTCTGTACCGTATTTGGAACAGTTTAGGAAATTGTCCTGCAACCCTCCAACACCGTGTAATAATTAAAATACCAACCTCAGAAAACGAAAAAATGCATAAGGCCTGCCCATATGATACAATCGTCATGGGATAATCACTAGAATTATTGTTATGACTAGCCAACCCATATCTACAGGGAAGTTGAGCTACTGTCCTCCTACCTGGGGTTGGTATTTTAATTATTACAAGGTGTTTGAGGGTTGTAGGACACTTTCCTAAACTCTTTCCAATACGCTACAGAATAATATACAATCCGTAAAAAATTCATACAATATAAAATCTGAGTAATAACAGTTGTTTTATTTTTTTAAATATTCAATACATACTGCCTTTTTTAGATATTCTCTGCATTTAAATAGGGGCGATTTTTGCATTTTTTAAAAGGTAAAAAATATGCTCACCTTAAAATTTCTCAAAGTTAAATTTGAGCCCTATAGGATTTATTTTGCTCTTTCCCTTAGTCCGCTATCTGTTATGAAAAAATAGGCGCATTTTAGGTGTTTTTTGCGGTCACTCTTTGGGTTTTTAAAAATATGGTATATGATGGCATTTTTAACCATTCTTTCATAAGTAAGAATCCAAAAGTCTATGTAAATCAGTGTTTGTTTAAAAAAAATCGTTTACAGGTTCCGTAGCCATCCTTAGTAGCATTTTCTTCAACCTTATGCTATTTATCTACGCATTAAGAGCGATTTGGCTTTGACTTTACTCGTTTTCTAAAAACATTGATTTCAGAAAGTACCTTTGCCACAGCGTCTATTACTATTTTATTGGAACTACTAACTAATGGCTACATTCGGGAATTTTCTCAGATTTTTTGCGTCCATACTTTAGAAACCATCGTATATCTCATATCTGAAGAGTTATAAAGTCCCAATTTTAGCAGATATATCCAACGACACACCACTCGATAGGATAAGTGCAAATTTTTTTTAATTCATCTCTCACTGTATGGAAGGGGCGCCTAAAAATTTTTTTTTTCAAAAATCTTATTTCTGTTTTCATGTCATCAGTTCACGTCTATATTCTAACTTCCAACTCAATAGGTATAAAAATAAGATGATTGTAGTATGGCATACAGACATACGGACGGACGGCCATAACGAAACCATCAGAGTTCCTACGGATCCCTAAAACCCGTCATAATTACTTCAATACGGTATAAACTGCTCAAATCTGAGCTCCCAATGACATAATGTATCAGCTGAACCAAAACGCTGCAGTGAATTGAGCGTATGGCACCCCTTCAGGGGTCGAATTTCATAATTAATGAAACAAAAATGATGGCCTCACCGACGAACGTCGGGGCGTGTTCACAGGAAAATCAGTCGAATTTGTCGGAAAAATTACGTATTTTTTACATAAAGATTCTTGTATTTTGCGGTAGGCAATAAAATAAATTTGGCGAAAGCGACATGCCATACCGATCGAGTGGCAAATATCCCACCATACTAATTAAAACAGCTTAATTTTTCAAATTTTGCAAAACTATTTTATACAGGCTCATCTTTTTCCTAATCATGTTCAAGTAGTCATTCATGAAAATCACCATACCGGAAGGGGTGCCATACTTGTAAAATATGATTTGGACTTTTGTGACACTGTCTCCCGGTCTATTATGTTTTGGTATCACGAACGCCATCCTTAACTTGAAAATTTTTCGAATCCCCACTTCGTCACGCTTTCATCGATGCGGAGAACCGACAACTTTACGTCTCTTTCCATAGCTAGTGACGCGACAGATCCGGCATATACGACACACTGCCGACTAGCCGATTGGTTAATTACACAGGTTTACAAAAAGAAAAAAATTATCTGGATCTGGGGTCAGACCATACGTTTCTTATGTATTTTTCGATGCTGAATTCGAATCTGTTTTTAGTTTTGCTCTACCACGTCAAAATTTTAAAATATTCTAACCTAAAAGTTGGACATATTTGAGGTTATGTAGCTTTGAGAATTTTTTTTCTCAAGAAACCATCTGTGGGATCTAAAAGTACAAGTTTTTTAAAAGACAATTTTAAAAATTCGATATCTCGGCGAGATATTTGCGCAACTCTACGGCATTTTAAAGGGGAAGATTTGTACTTTAAGATCCCATACATGGTTTCTTGAGAGAAAAAAATCTCAAAGCTGCATAACATCAAATATGTCTAACTTTAAGGTTAGAATATCTCAAAATCCTGACGTGATAGAGCAAAACTAAAAACAGATTCGAAATCAGCGTCGAGAAATACATAACAAACGTGTGGTCTGACCCCAGATCCAGCCAACTTTTTTTTTTGTTGTAAACCTGTGTTATTATTAAACTCTTTCAGTTTGAAAACTCCAGGTCAATAAATTAATGCTCGGTGAACACAATGCGTTATTAAAGCGTGTCTTACTATCCAGGGTACACGTACTCTATTTCGCGATTTGCGAGGGGCGGACTCAGAGGCTTTTAAGTATGTTTTTATTTTGTGCATCTTGCTAATGTGATCATGCTAAAACTCACCATTTTCAAATATAAAATACCTACAAAATAAAGACATTCTTACTGTCCCTCGTAATCACGAAATATAGCTCTGTCATCTAAAGCCTGATTATTACATACGCACTATTAATCCTCTCGATCCGATATTAAAAAAGTTTAATTTTTTCCAGCATAACGCGCTTCTATACATCCCAATCAATTAGGAAGACAACAAATATGATTATGTTAGGGACGCTATGTACATTTAAATATTGGAATTATTCTTTTGTACTATATGCAAATTACCTAAATAAAGTTATACTGGCATACACATTTAACTCTGGAATTTTGTACAAGCCCTGAATGATAGGGGCGTAGGTAATTACACAGACGTGCCAGGAAAGAAGCAGTTATGTCATAGAACTAAAATCAGAGAACAGGATCGCAGATTATATTTACTAGACGCTAACAGTACAGGAGCCAGCGTGCAATTACTACTAGAGACATTATTAATCCTGTTCCTTAGAGCATGGCAGACAAAGGAAGCAGTTTGAGAAATTTTCTTAGAAGTGAAAACTTCACTAAATAACTCAAAAATGTCTTAGAATTGTTACTTGCATCAATCGAATATTTTTTATCGATTACCTTCCACTCTTAATATATAAAAACAATTGGCATACATACCGATTGATGGGGGTACAGTGACAGTGACAGACACCTGCAAGGTGCCTACTTTTAATCCATGATTGGTAAATGTGATGCTGATTTTCTTTTTAGAAATAATTAATTTCATTTATAAATCAAGTTTCTACCACTAAGGAAGATTCTCACATCACTTTTCTAGTAGGCCGTGCCGCAAGGCAAAACATTAATCATATCTCTAGCGGTTACAAATATGCTAGGTAATTGTACGCCAACCCCTGTACCATAATATCTAATCGATGTATATAGCTAGTCTATTGAAATTTAAATATTAAGTAAATCATTATTTAAATAATTACTGATGATAACAAAAGATTCATACCTTGGTACCTTTTTATCTCATTGGTTGGTTATATTCATTGCTGCCAAAACATATAATACACAACTTATTAGGCTTAAAATACTCAAGAAGAAGAAGGAGAAGAAGAAGAAGAAGAGGAAGAAGAAGAAGAGGGAAGAGGAGGAGGAGAATTTAAAATAATATTGAAACAAATATTTCTCTAGATACCGAAAGGCGTTATGAAATAGATAGGACAAGACAGGGAAGACGCGATTGAAATAAATGTTGTTTATCACTTCTAGAGCGGGTACTATGGGTGCATGAGTTTCGAATACATTTCGGACAAAGTTTTCTTATTGGAATCTGTTCGGGAAACAGTACCGACAATGAAAGTCCATGTTACCAAACGGTAACATGGTTTGATATTGTTTAAAACAATTTTGTTTATAACAAAAGAAAATATTAAATTGTTTCAATCAAACTAATTTTTTAAATATTCTTGACCGATTTCCAACAAGGAATACTCGATAACTTTTTTCAATATTACTAATTTTTAGAAATTGAAAAATCATCAATTTTTGGTCATTTGACGCTCTAAGGAATAAGAAAACATGTTTTTCTACAGTGCATAATATTTTATAATATATTTAGACCTTGCATATGTACTTCCAAAAAATGGAATGGAATTGACGATTAATGATTATTTGGGTTACTACTAGTTAAGAATCTTTAACCGAATGCTATGTAATACGATGACTTATGGTTATTGTGGTGCTAACATCTGGGGGCATGTGATAATGAGTGTAGGTATTTGTCAGTTGTCGCTCTGATATGGGTTAGGTTTAACGATGATATCGACAGACGCCTTGGCTAAGTACAAGTGGAATTTCTATCGTTGATCCTGGACCCTACTGGCTGTAACAATGACATGCGATCAAGAATTTGGTTAGATCAGAACGTTTACATGAAATTGAGTATCTGGTAATGATGGATGCAATGTTTTAAATATTCCTACAGCAGAAGTTGGCTATGAAATGATCTGATCCCATTGATTTCATATGATTACATTTCCTGAGGAATAATTCTTATCTGCTTATTCATAACGTCTTGAGAAAGGGTTGTGATTCATGCAATTTTGTAGTTGGCGTCTTTTTGCCATATAGCATTTTCAACAACTTTACGCCACCCCGCGGCTACCTGTTAGGTGCACGGACTCACCAAAGCTTTTTCCCAGTAGCTTCTCGATAACAAAGCTCACATTTTGAAGGTCGCCTGTTATCATCTGGTTTTCCCGGGACTATCATCCATTCCATATTGCCGTCAATTCGGTTGATGAATTCTCCCGAATTGGAGGATTCGGGAGAATACCATAATGTAAGTTCACCTTGAAGGACGTATTTATTGGAGAATAAAGTTTTTGGTACGATAGCCTGCTTATGAAATTCGTAGCAAACTCACATCTCGATAGGATCAGTATACCGTCTGACTCCCTAACGGTCCGTGTCACAGAGATGTAGGAAAAATTGAAAAAAAAAACCAGAATGTTGAAAAGTCTGCTCTCTGTAATCTTCGTGAAATTCCTGTAACGCTAGGTTTTCCTCAACATACAAGTTGCCGATCCAAGCTGATGTCTCGACAGAGTACAATAAATCGTGTACAAAAAATTCAAAATATTTTTGGACTAAGGAAATTTTTCATCAAATCTCCAGAGGAATTGAACTGAAACTATTCTGGATAAGAACAACTTATTGTTCCAAAAATGCGAGAAGAAAGTCGGCCAATAATTATAGAAGAAGGTATTTGGGGGCCTTCCGTGGAAGTATGAAGGACGGAATAGATCGTGTGAATGATCTTAAGAGATTGTGGAGGTGAATAGTATAGAAATTAAACAGATGGATATATTACGGTCATTAGAGAAGAGTGCCGTGGGAAGGTCGGTTAGTGTGAGTAATGTTGCATTAAAATCCACAGAAACGTTGCAAATTAGTCACTTCAATGAAAAACTGGTAGGAGGGGAAGGCAACGAGCTTTCGAAAATGAATGACAAAATAGAAAACAATCGAAAATACTCCTAACCTGTACTCCATTCAGTTTAAGAATGAAGCGTTTTCTTTACATGGGAAGCTATTTTCCATCTTCCCATTGGTCAAACCGCATACAATCGGTCTTTTGCGACCTAAGGTCGACGTAAATATTCAAATTCTCGTGATGGCGCGTGTGGTTGTGTCAAGATGAGTTCATTCTTAAACTGAATATACTATAGAAGTGACCACAGTGTAAAGAAGTATAACAATTCTGCAGAAGATCGCAAATTATCGTTTCGCCAGGATCGACTTGGTAGGACTACAGTTCTTTAATGATGCATTTTTGTACATAGATTAGTTGGATTCCTGCAACCTTTTCTTTCCAAGTAGTTACCATTAAAATTATGATATACGTTTTGGAAAGACCCCGTATAAATCACTTTGAAAATAAACTTAATATAACTCACTACCCCCACTAGTAATAACGAGGCATACATTTTCTGATCAATGTACAATTTGTAATGTTTTTCATAATGCCTTTTTACTACGCACTAAAATAAAGAAACCGCACCTCCTCGGCATAGTTACTTCTTTGACGTCCGAATACTGTTGGTGTCATTTGCTAATTGGTACACAGTAGCCGACTGATTGACTCGTCAAACAAGCAACGGAGCAGTTACGTAAATAGAACATCGCTACAGATGACAGTTGGTAATATTGCTAATCTGTTAATGTACGATAATTACCAATCTCCTCATCGAATTATCTTAAATAACCAGGGATGTGTGAAACCTGCCATAACTGATAATTTTATTTACTGGCCAGCACTATTCGTTTTGGTTAAGTGGCGATAAATGATTAATTTACAGAATCAGGGTGGCCACTTTTCCTGAAACCGAGAGAAGTCAGGGAATTTCATGTTGGTCGGGGAAATCAGGGAATTTATACTAATTTAAACGTGAAATCAGGGAATTTTAAGAAATAATCAGGGGAAAACGCATCTGTTTTAATACTTTTATATTCTTGCTTGTAGTCAAAAATTTACTATTTATTCCGAAATTTACGCGAGTTAGCCGAAGTCATTTCTCAAAAAAAAAAAAAATGCACAAACTTGTCAACATTGGCTAATTTTTATGTGCGATCACAACTTTTATTAATAAAATATAAAAAATAGTTGAAATTAGCTTTTGAGATATGGTCAGGAAAAATTGAAATTTATCAATCAGGGAATTTGAAAAGCAGTTTTAGGTGGCCTCCTTGAGAAGAATCTTGATATCTTCCGGGTAGAAATTATTTCCTGTAATTTCTAAGTGACGACTCGTTTTTCGGAAATATCAAAAATATTCTTCATAAGAATGTATCCAAAATGTGTATAAAAAAGCGATGAAAGATATGACACGGGATTTTAGGGGCCTAGACTAAGGCCGCTTATGTTGTTCTTAATTTGTATGTCCATTGCTATTCCGAACACCGGTACGATTTTTCAACTGCTTGTTTCATTCTAAATAACTATAATCTCTAAATTCAAAGCCTAGGCTGTTTGTAACGAGATAACACATGTAAAAACCGTAAACAACATCCACCCACCGTCATGGTCAGTCTCGGAGCTAGAGATTGAACTCAATACATAACAGTCCGTGTGACCATAACACGTTTCAACATGTTGCGCTACCATGCTGGTTAATAAAAAACCATATGTTGAATGTTGCTAATATTTCTCAGTTAACTTGGATTTAAATGTTTCCATAGGTCCTGTGTAAATTAACGATAATTGTGACAAATTATAATTCAAAAAGGTGAAATTGTTTATTGAAGACAAATATGCAACGATTCAAAGTTAGTTATTTCTTCTTCTTCTTTCTTGACTAGGCGATTCGCATGTTTATTTTTCGTCAACTTGCCTATTGCTCTGGTACTCGCTCTATATTTTTCGAGGCCACCCTACGCTCCTGCGTCCTAGTGCTTTATCACGGGCAATTTTTACTACTCTTCTGTCGTCCATTCTGTTTATTATTATTCCACTCTTTTTTTCTGTTTGATACCCAGCCATTACTGTCTTCTATTTTATATGAATTTCTTATAGTTTTACTTCTTTCCCTGTCTAAAAGTGTTTTACCAGTAATTGTTCGAATTACTTTCATTTCCGTTGTTTCGAATAGGTCTAGTTTTCATTGTTTCTGGTCTAATTTCTGCTGTATACGTTATGATAGGTCTTACTGCTTTTTATAAATTGTAGTCTTGGCCTCAATTACTATGTCTTTATGCCCCATATTATATTATTTAGACACCCTGCTATTCTTGTTGCTTTCGTTGTTTGTTCCCTTACATTTGTTTCAACATCACCATTGTCCGAGAGTTCCACGCCGAGATACCTAAAAGTTAGTTATTTGAATATAGTAATTAGGACCTTACTGCTCTCGCTTGCACGTCCATCTATCCGTTCGTCTGTCTGTTATCAAATACATTAAATTAGCACCAGTTATGTATATGCAAGTTATTTTTTTAGACTACTCGAGACATGTCGTTGGTCAGTTTTTGGTTTTTGAATATACCTAGTTCATATTATAACGTATATGACACTGACGTTATAATGAGTAATCTTATTGTGGTTGATATTTTATTTTAGTTACAAGTAACAGTCAATATCAGCTACAATGCACATATACAATTTTTTCCAAATTTAAAATTTGAAATAAGTTTGCGCTCGTGGTTAACGAAAAAGTGTGACATTTAGCTGCCCCCCCTCTTTCTCCATATTACACGACCAAGAATTAAAAATAAGGCAACTTTTTGCGCTTATTTTAAAGAATTCATTAGATACCACTTTTTTAAAGTTCTTAAACTTATTTCGATCATTTACGGGACCATTTATATATGTCGGACAATTGAAACATCAGTTACAACTAATTTTAAAATACATATGAATCAACTTAGTGATGAAAAAACTAATATTATAGAAAATCTTGGCACCCTCTAATGATGACATGAAACAGTGGACTAAATAGGCAAACTAAAAAATACATATACACGACGGTTGTGAGGTCGGTCCTAACACGCGCGTCGCCATTGAGGTGCAGCACATCGGCCACGACAATAAAATCTGCTCTATAACGAAAATTCATTCGCCTCATTTCAAGTGGTTCTGATTGCGGATTACATCAAGAATATTTCTCAAAAATATCAATATAGTAGTGATGGTGATAGTCCGCTAACATGCATCATTACACGAATAACAGAGCATAATACACCCTCCTGAATTAAACATATATTATTAGACTATGCACTGCCGATCTGACGCCAAATAGACACCCCTTCTAATTATTGTAAAACTAGTATTAGGATTATTACCTTTCCTATATTTTTCCGTTTCTTTTCTTCGTTTCACGTTGTTTCCGTTTGTTCTAATTTTTTTTTCAAAAGTCAACAATAAATTAGTCGTTTCAGTGGCACAATGCTTACGTATTAGGTTTGCGATCCCGGAGTCCGGGTTCGAGTGCTGACCAGGGTATGAATGCTTGGTGGAGTATTTAATGTGTTACTGAGAAGATAGTAGTGGGTTAGACTGCTGTTGAGTGGCACAGCATGTCTAGTCGCTCTTATCTCTAAGTTCGAGTCTTAACTGCAGCAGATGACCATGTCGCGGGGAATGGTTGTTGTGTTGATGTCTATGTATACATGTTGTTGATTGGTGAAATAGCTATAGCTAAACTCCACCAGGACGTGGATGTAAATAAAGCGTTAAAAAAGCGACAACCGCTTCCTCGTTCATGTATATTGTCCGTAGCTGGTGTTGTGTGTGACTTTTTGTCTGCTTCAAGTTTTTACATTCATATTTATTAAGATACAGCCAACCACAATTTGAAGTTTGATTGGGTTTAGTAATTCAGTTTCTTTTGTTTTAGGACATTGTTTTTATCACGCCTACTTAATATACTTGCTAGACAAGTAAGTAGGTTATACAGTAAATGTTCACACGTAAAAATGTTAAGATTTTACATTAGTACCTTTCTTGTGGTAATTATGGATTACTCGAATGCAACTTACTACTAGCCAATGTGTTCAAACGAGTTTAGTGCATAGTTTAGGGTCCAATCTATTAAAAATGTGGTGGAGGGGTTGAATTTTCTTCTTAGTATATTCAAAGTATTTTAGTACTTGCCTAGCTTCGCTACTATAGTCAAGTACTCTACTCATTACTGTAATGTCTGTTCACATAAGACAAGTAAGAAAAGATAGTGACTTGCCTTGGTTACTTGCGCCAGTAACTAAACATGTGTGCACTAGCCTCAAGCTTTATATATTATTTTAATTCTTATTCGATCTGGCCCTCGCCTAGCCATCCTATTGTCGTGGCACCCCGGCAGCGTGTGTGGGTGGCTGTTACGGGAATAAGGTGTGGAATGTCAATGTTGCTCCATAAATTTTGAAATTCATTTGATTTAGTTTTTGGATCGTACATCGGTTGCAGGTGCAAGAAGAGTTCGCTGAATTTCTTCACAATGTTGTGTTCTGTGTCATTTTGTAGCGGCGGTCTGCACTGGGTTTTAGATTTATTCGATGACGGAAATATTTTAGAATTTCAAAGGTTGTTATAGTGTTGGAATGGTACCGTATTTACATTAAGTATTAAAGGAATAAGAAGTCGTTAAGTAAATCGAGTATTACTTGGCCTGTTTGTTTATTTTGTTAATTAGTGGCGCTGCAACTAAGATTCTGTCTATCTAGTTACAAAATTTGCCAGTCTCTCGTTACACACGGCACCCGGGCAAATACATTTATCGTTGTACTCGAGTAAAATGATATTTGTATTTGCTGGAAAATACATCAATAGGACTGCAATCAACATTCCTCAGGTGTTTAAGAGTAAATTTCTCGCCAATTCCCAAACAGCATGGCACTAAGGAAGGAATAGAGCCAGGATGGAACTTTCATTAAAGTAGAACGGGGAGCATCAAACTGTTTCAATAGGTATAGAAATCTGTATTTCAAAGCAGGAATTCTCATTTCAGTCAGATGATATTTTATTGCGGTTAAACAGATATTCAGCGAGGGACAAAAGCACAGAAGTATCATTTGATTTTGATTTTATTTATAATTTTATTGTTTGAAGTCGTTGTCAAAGACGGAAATTATATGCCGCATTGTTCGTGTGCACTGGAAATATTGTTGAAGGTTTGGTGTTTAACGATTCATTTCTGTTTAACGATGTGGGACAAACAGTTTATAAAGATTTTTAATCATTCAAGAATAAAAAATTGATTTCATTCTGGTGGTGTTTCCGTAATAAACATTGGTAGCAGAATATGATACGCTTATGTATCTCATAGTGATTACTATTTGTTAAAGCTACAAACAGAAAATCCTAACCGTTCGATTTCCTAAAAAAAAAAGTTGTTATTAGTAACCAGACATGTATTTTCGGTCGGCACATTTCCCAGACTTAAATACTGCTCGTAGAGACAAGTGGTCTGTAGTTACTGACCCACGATTCATCAACCAAGATGACATAAGCCGATTAAAACTAAAAAAACCGCTGCCTAAGGAATCACTACTGCCACATCCAGATTCTTCATCCAAGTCACTTTAAAGGAAACATCTTGACTGTATTTGCACTCTAGTATGTGGAAATTATTGTTCATAGAATTTTAATAATATTCGGGGCAGATGTAATAGAAAAGTTTGAGTTGGTTTCTACCGTATACGCTAAAAATGAAGTTTCTAGTTTACCCTACTTATTTTCCACTATTCACAACTTACCACCTCCGACTCCTTCAATGGAGTCATCTCAATCAGATGTCACTGCAATACATACGTGTACCAACTTTTAAGTGAATATCTCAATTTGATGTTATCAATCCCATTAATAATGAAGCGGAGGTGGGGGAGTTTGAAAAGTATTAGAAAGAAATCTGAGGCCTTGGTTTCTAGTATATACACCGAATCCCAAATTTCTGTACTCTTACCAGCTTGATTTACTTATTCCCTTCTACGGAATCATCCCAAAATATAATCTAGTTCCAGATGTCGTTATAATACATACGTCTACCAAATTACAAGTGAATATCTCAATATTCAATCAACCCCTTTAATAATGTAGTAAGGGTAGTGGAAGGGCTGAAAAATATTATTAAAAAATCTGAGGCCTTGGCTTCTAGGACATACACCGAATTTCAAGTTGCAGTAGTCTTACCAGCTTGGTTTACTTATTTTTTCCTATTTACCTCTACTTACCCCCACTACTTCAACGCAATCATGTCAAAATATAATCTAGTTTCAGATATTTTTATAATACATAAATGTACCAAATTTCAAGTGAAAATTTAAATTTAATTTTATCAACTCTTTTAATAAGGGAGTGGGGGTGGGGGGTGGTGGGGGGATGGAAAATACTAATAAAAAAACCTGAGACCTTCGCTTCTAGTATATACACCAAATCACAAATTTCTGTACTTTTACCAGCTTGCTTTACTTATTTTCCCTTATATACCTCTATTTAACCCCCAACCCTTCGACGGAATCATCTTAAAATATAATCTAGTTCCAGATGTCCGACCGAATTTCAAGTTTCTGTAGTCATATCAGCTTACTTTACTTATTTCCCCCTATTTACCCCTAAATAACCCCCAACCTTTCAGAAACAAATTATGTGAGATGAAAAAAATTATATACCAATTTCGGTATTAAATACATTGACAGACTTGAGTTTTATTAATTTTTAATTTAATTAATTTATCGTCTGCGTATTCTGTTTTACAATATTCACCCTCACTAAACAAGCTAGTAGTGTCTTAAGTAATAAAGTAAGTAGTCCAAGGATATCGCTTTGAGACACACCTATTATGAAACATATTCTTTATAGGATTTTGCAAACAGCGGAAAGAAAAACTATCTTTGAGAACTAAAGGAAAAACTGTATGTAAAAATATTAATGAAATCTTTGCATTCCTTCGATAACCTGACTTCTGGTTATGCTAACAAGTAAAAATTCTTATTTACCATTCTCATTTTAACACTAGCATCCAACACGGCTAGGCAGGTTAAACTAGTATCTACATGATCCCCTACGATATGTAAATTCAGTTAAAAATAAGAACAAAGGCCTGAAATTAATTTATTTACCTACCTTGTCTTAAAATTTGTTTCATTTTAATGAATTACATTTTCATAAAATCTCATTCAGATTCTTGGAAATGCTTAGCCTTTGAAACGTTTTTCGTCCTTATTGTGCACTCATCAGAAAAGCCCAAAGCCACTCATAACGATGTTCCATGCAAAACTAAGACAATATCCACGAATAAGTATGAAATATTTATATTTGACATTGACTGATAAAAAACAACAGATCTTCACCTATCTATTAGTCTAGATGGTGTAGAGATTTGAAATTTCTAATATAAATTTTTTATTTCAATAGCAACATTCAGTCGACAGGAAACCTAAAAAGACACCGGTGCATTTTTAATATACTTATTGGGCAATACCCTTTCCTATTTTGGATTTGTTTTGATCGTAGATACCCGACTAGCAATTTGATATTTTATAAAAGTTGTAGGAATGTTTCAGACACAAATTTTATAAACCAACATTACTCTCAGAAATACTTTCATAACGTTTTCACAGCAGCTATAAATGCAAAACTGGCACCATCCTATAAAATATTTCAGTCACTGTTGATATTTTGTAATGCCTGTTGGGACTATTACACAATAATTGTATAAACATTTCCAGATACCTTATGAAAATTTAGTACCATCACTATATAGCAGTTTTATTAAAGCTTGATTTAATTGTACCATAAAACACACTTCACTGTTTGTTAAACTGCTGCTATGAAACAACTAAACAACTGTTTTATAAGAGCTTATTTTCATTGAATACAATAACATTTCAATATACCTCTTAAGAGATTACTCATTATTTCCCGAAAAAATTAGAAACAAAATGTTTATACATGACACAAACGAGCTCTTCCCCGATTATCATTTTATATTTACTGATGGATCCAAAAACGAAGAAAATACAGCATGTGCTTTCTTTTACTCGAATACTAACACTCAATTTATGTTTGCACTAAATGATAATTTATCTTACTCTCTGCGGAACTCATTGCTATATGGCAAGCATTACTACAGGTTAGAAATTTACAACAAAAATTTGTCATTTTTTCTGATAGCAAAAGCTCGTTAGATAAATTAAAAAAATATAAAAAGTTTCTCTAGTTGCAACTATATAATATCTAATATAATAAATTTAATAATTGAAATACAAAAACAAAACAATTGTACATTTAGCATGGGTCAAGGCTCATTGTGGTATCTTAGGCAATGAAATAGTTGACAACATGGCGAAACAGGCCGTAAATTTGGGGGAGGTGACTGAATACCTTTGCCCATTTGAAGATTTAACTTCTATAACAAAAAAAATGTTTTTACGAGAATGGAACAACTTATATCAAAATTCCGAAAAAGGGGCTTATTATAAGAGTATTGAGCCATTGCCTTCAAAAGAGCACTGGTACAAAAACTGCTATTCAAAAAATACAATTAGTAAAATATGTAGACTAAGATTCAATCATGCACTGGTACCATCATATCTATTTAGAATTAATAAGAGAGATAATGCGTTATGTGATTGTGGAGAAGTAGGGGATACGGTACATAAGATTTTAGAATGTAAATTGAACGAAGATAATAATGAACTTTTTTTGGATGTAATTTATAAATCAAATCTTGTACCATGTCCGTTTAATTTGATGCAATTGCTAGCATCAAGAAACATTTTTATATATAACCATTTAGTATGCCATATAAAAAAAATAAAATTAAAAATTAATAAATATGTAATATTTGTAACTTGTATTTAGTAATAAGTTTCCTATCGTCTTTCCTTCAATGTTAATCCATGTTATCCGAGGTCTAGTCAGTATGTGTGAAAATCGTCTATACGGACCCATAGACGTACCTGTATCACTGTCAGTTCCCAATTATAAGTTGAAAAAAAAAGGAAAAAAAAAATTAAATGAAATAAAAAAAAATACACGAAAAAAAAATTTTTTGACAAAAAATACATATATTAAAAAAAAGGAATACAAGTAGATATGGCGGCACCTGAGGCAGACAGGCGCCCTCTATAACAGACGGACATTTTTAGAACTACGAGAAAGGTTTGTGTCCCGGCTAAAGGTTTGTGTCTCGGCTAAAGGTTTGGATCTCGGCTAAAGGTTTGGATCTCGGGTAAAATAAATATGGAACCTGCATTACCGATAGGAAATTCAAAATGGTGGGAAATTCAAATTATGGAATCTGTATTAAGGACAGGAAATTCAAACTGAAATCTGTATTACCGACAGGAAATTCAAAATGGTGGGAAATTCAAATATGGAATCTGTATTACCGACCGAAAATTTTAATGCATATGTGTAGAGGTTATTTGAAGGTCACCGACAAGTCTCGACAAGTCTAGAATGTACGTGTGTATCAAATTACATTTCCGAGAATTTACGTGCAGGTATGCGGGGTATCAAATTACATTTCCTGGAATTTTAGAATTACATAACTGAGCTACATGGTAACAAACATTCGAAGGAACACCCTGTATATGAACATATCAATTTCCATATTCCCATAATTCAATTAATATGTATTAAGTATATGTGATTAACAATTTCCGTAACCCCCTAATAATACAAAATGATTAATCCGAATCAATCAATGCACTATACTAATAAGTATAGGAAATATAAAAATATCCTATAAAACATTTTTCCGTAGCCCCCTGTATATAATAATACAAAATGATTAATCCGAATCAATGCATGTACTAATAATTATAGGAAATGTAAAAATACCCTATAAGACAATTTCCGTAGTCCCATGCATGTAACATAATGATGAATCCGAACCAATCAATGCATTATAATAATAAGTATAGTAAATATAAAAAACCCTATAAGACATTTTCCGTAGCCCCCCTGTATAATAATACAAAATGATTAATCCGAATCAATGCATGTACTAATAATTATAGGAATTACAAAATGTACATGGCCACAACAATTTCCGTAGTCCCCGTATATATAATAATACAAAATGATTAATCCGAATCAGTCAATGCATGTACTAATAAGTATATATGATTAACAATCTCCATACCCCTCTGTATGTGACATTTTTTAAAGAACCTGCATGAAAGTTTATCAGAATACATAAAAGATGAAATGAGTTACCCTATTCCGAATGTATGTATTGAGTAAGTAGAAAATACCATTTAAATAACTACTTTAGTTCAATAAATGCAACAAAATAATAAAATACCCTGTATACGACATTTTTCGTGCTCCTCTATACGAGTCTCAATTAAAGAACAGACCTCGAGAATGCATTAAAAGCAAACTAGATGTGTGCGATTATCGTCCGTATCATTTACCGCGTAGGTAGGTTGATAACATAAACATCTTGTCAGGTGGAATAACTCCAGACAAAATAGAAATTTGATTTAAGTCTGTACAAATAATCTATTTTATCACATTATGGGAACGCCTAGGGCATTAGACTTCATATTTAAGAATTCTTTGAATAAAATTTATCAGAACGCATAAAATATGAAATTAGATGTTCCCGACACGTCGCCAATCGCCTATCACTGTGTGAATAGATATTTTTTTCGTAAACAATGGTGAAACTAGAGACGAAAACCGTTAGAACATACAAATTTCCACAAATTAGCTCGTTATCGCCATGTGAATGGGTATTTTTGCATAAACATGGTACAAGACACCCGTGATAAGAAAAAACGTTAAACCTGAGAACGCAAAATAGCGGTGAGAAGAATTTTTCGTAAACAACTAAGGAAATCATATTTCAAGGCCAGACTAGAGACGCAAATTCGTTAGAACTTATATATATATTCAAATTAATTTCAAACTCGATTATCAATGAAAACCTAAGTAACATATATTTAAGACTGGCCCACTAGTAATCAAATCAAAGCAATTAGCGCAGTCTTTGTTTTTGAAACCTAATATCCCTGCTATTAACTGCATGCAAAAGACAAGATGCTGACGTACGCGTGCCTATACCGGGAGACAAATATGTGAAATGTACCAATTCAATTACATTACATTTGGAGTTATTCTTTAGATACATGCTTTAAAGTATGAAATATGCATATATTGGGGACAAAAATATGTGAAATATACCAATTCAATTACATTGCATTTGGAGTTATTCTTTAGATACATGCCTTAAAGTATGAAATATGTATACAGTGGGAGACAAAAATAGGTGAAATATACTAATTTAATTACTCTGCATTTGTGTACAGGAGGATTTAGATATATGGTTTAAAGTTTAAAAAAATATATACATTAGGACTATATGAGGTATGAAATATGCATACAGGGGTGACAGAAATATGTGATATACTAATTTAATTACTCTGCATTTGTTTACAGGAAGATTTGGATATATGGTTTAAAGTTTAAAAAATATATATACATTAGGACTATGTGAGGTATGAAATATGCATACAGGGGTGACAGAAATATGTGGATATACTAATTTAATTATATCACATTTGTGTACAGGGGATTTGGATATATGCTTTTAAGTTTGAAAAATATACAAGGGTCATACGAGGAGTATAGTCGTGTGAATCACCGACTCAGGATGTTCCCACACATATACAGGGAGAGATAGCCAAAGGTTATTTAATTTTAGAATTGAAAACCGAGCTGCTGATACAGGTTGGCAAAGGATCGAGTTCGTAATGCACGTGTGTAGAGGTTATATGTAGATCACCGACATGATTCGACAAGTCTAGAATGTAGGTGTGTATCAAATTACATTTTAATGTACGTGTTTATAGGTTAAATGAAAGTTATACAGATTTCCAAGAATTTTAAAATTGCATAACTGAGCTACTACGAATCATTTTAATCTCGCCGTTGACAACTTTCGCCGCTAGATGGCGCTTATGTTTAAATTTGTAACTCGCCGATACTTTAGGGCTCTTATCTATATTTAAGACTGGTAATAGTACCATTTCCTCAGTCTATTGAGTGCTGTTACCTGAATAAGTTGTGTTCGATACAGTATTTTCGATCAGTGCTAAAATGGAAAAGTTTATTATCGTGAAGGATACCCTGAAGAAGGCGAAACGTTTCAATCTAACGGGTCGCAATATAGAGTTTAAAATTAAACCAATGCCGGCTAATGAAGAACCTGTGAGCTGGGTGAGAACGGCCGTTAATCAAATTGTTAAAAAAGCTACCGAAAATCTTCAGCCTAGTGATCTAGTTGGCTTCAGCTTCTGTAGTAAAGACTTTCAACGTGGTAATGGCTGGCTTCGTTTTCGTCCGGCGGTAGAAGTGACTTATGACGATATCTGGGACGTTATTAGCAGTATTTATCAATCCAATTCTACAGGCCTCAATACAGAAACCTTCTGTCTATCCGTAACGTCAGTAAGGTTACCAGCTGGAAGCGGAAGGTCTCGAACATATAATAATTTCGAAGAGGAATGTAATATGCGTAGTGGAATTGTTACTATAAACAATAAAGATAATATGTGTTTGCCTCGAGCCCTAGTGGTAGCTATTGCATGCATTAACAAGGACCCGATGTGTAATAAGATACGCAGAGATACCGGAAAGCTCCAAACCAAAAGAGCACTTAAGTTGGTAGAGGAATCCGAAGTTGTTATACCTATTGAAGGATGTAGTATACCCGAATTGGAAAAGTTTCAGCATCACCTGCAAAATTATAAAATTGTGGTTTATACGTATGGTAACAAAGGCCGAGATATAATGTTTGAAGGGGCTAATGAGGGAAAGAAGCTCAATCTGCTATTTCACAAAGGACATTTTAACGTGATTACGTCATTAACATCGGCCTTTGCATGTAGTTATTATTGTGAAGAATGCCATGTACCTTATGATCATAAGAACAAACATAGGTGTGAACGTACATGTCCCTGTTGCTTACAAATACCTAATTGTCCATCGACTTTGAACGTAAAATGCCCTGACTGCAATAGATCCTTTAGAGGTGAAAATTGTCGTGATAACCATTTGAGGGAGGGATCTCTAGGAAAAGGAACCGTCTGTAGTCAAATTAAACTGTGTACGGACTGTTTGAAAACAGTGAAAAACAACCGGAAACATACATGTGGCGAGATATTCTGCAAAATTTGTAACACACACGTACCTCAAGATCATTTGTGCTATATACAACCTGATAAGGGAACCCCAAAAACTAAAGATACTCTATTTATATTTTACGATTTTGAAACGATGCAGGACAAAGTTTTAGAAGACGGCAGTAACATTCATGAACCAAATTTATGTGTTTTTAAGCAATGCTGTGACGAATGCATTGAAAAGGATATTAAACTTTGTAACAAGTGTGGTGTAAAACAGCATATATTAAAAGTAAATCCTGTTAAGGTCTTCACGCAGTGTATTCTTGACCAACGAAAATTATTTAAACAAGTCATATGTTTAGCCCATAACTCTCAAGCATTTGACGGACAATTTATACTTAATTACATTTTGACTCATACAGACCTCAACCCTGAATTAATTATGAGAGGAACCAAAATTATTTCGATGGTGATTGGAAATGTAAAATTCATTGACAGTTTAAATTATTTCCCGATGCCTCTCTCAAAATTACCAAAAGCTTTCGACTTAGGCCCAGAACTTAGAAAAGGCTACTTCCCGCATCTGTTTAATACAGAAGCAAATAAGAACTACATAGGCAACTTACCACCTATCGAATATTACAGCCCTGACACAATGAAAACAGAAGATCGTGAAAAGTTTCTAAATTGGTACGACGAACATAAAAACGATATCTTTGATATGCAGCGGGATTTAGTGGAATACTGCGTATCAGATGTGGAAATTTTGACCCGTGCATGCTTGAAATTTCGTCAACAAATGCTTGAAACTACCAACGTTTGCGCATTCGGCGAAAGCTGCACAATAGCCGGTTGTTGCAACAAGGTGTTTAGAAGAAATTTTCTGAATCCAAACACAATCGGTATTATTCCTAAAAACGGGTACAGATGGAGGGACAATCAAAGCAAAATAGCCATTCAGTGGTTAGTATGGGAAGAACGCGAACGTCAGATTAATATTATCCATTCTGCTAAACAAAAAGAGAGCAAAATACAGGGTGTTAAAGTGGACGGGTATTGTACCGAAACAAATCAGGTGTTTGAGTTTCATGGTTGTTATTACCACGGATGTCCGGTATGTTTCAAACACAACAGAACCGAATCATCACACGACAACCCTACAGAAACTATGAATTCAAAGTACGAATCTACCATTGCTAAAATAGAAAGACTTAGAGAGCTAGGATACGACATAGTCGAAATGTGGGAGTGCAAATTTCGTAAAATGTTAAAGGAAAATGAAGAACTTTCCGATTATTCCAAAAACCATCCATTAGTTATCCAGGCACCGCTTATTGCGCGAGATGCTTTTTATGGAGGAAGAACGGGAAATACATTTGAATATTACAAGTGTGGACCTGATGAATCAGTTTTATACACAGACATTTGCAGTCTATACCCATATGTTTGTAAATATGGAAAATTTCCTATAGGGCACCCTAAAGTCTTCGTCGGAAAAGATTGCGACCAGCTAAACTTAGAAAATACAGACGGGGCGATAAAATGTAAAATATTGGCACCTAGAGATTTGTATCATCCTGTATTACCTTTAAAATTGAACAATAAATTAATTTTCACTTTGTGTTATCCATGCGCAATAGAGTCGCGAGTGGGTGTGTGTACACATAATAATGAAGAAAGATCGCTAACAGGAACATGGATTATCGACGAAGTATTAAAAGCCGTAGAAAAAGGGTACGAAATACAGGAAGTTTATGAAGTTTGGAAATATGACACTCAACAATATGACAAAGACCACGCAGGACTATTTACAGACATGATGAATAGATTTATTAAAATTAAGCAACAATCATCCGGTTGGCCTTCTAATTGTGTAACGCAGGAACAAAAAGATCATTACATCGAAGACTTCTTAAATAAAGAAGGTGTACAGCTAGAGTCTGATGAAATTATAAATAATCCTGGGCTTCGTTCCCTCGCGAAATTAATTTTAAACAGCTTTTGGGGAAAATTCGGACAGAGAGAAAACCAACCTAAGTCTAAGATTCTCAGAGATCCTAGTCAACTATTTGGTGTGCTTACAGACACCACTATCCATATTAATTCAATGCTACCAGTAGGAGACGAAGCACTTATTATCAATTACGAGCATAGAGAAGAGACATACCAACCACTATCAACTGTAAACGTAATGGTTGCAGCGTACGTCACAGCACAAGCGCGGCTAAAATTATATTCCTATCTGGAAAAATTGGGTGAAAGAGTACTGTACTATGATACTGACAGCGTCATTTATGTGTCAAGGCCCGGCGAATACGAGGTACCCACAGGTGAATTTATTGGTGATATGACTGACGAACTGGAATCATACGGTTCAGGTAGCTACATTACAGAATTTGTGTCGGGAGGTCCCAAAAATTACGCTTATAAAGTGTATTCTACTCATGATAATGATGAAAAAGTGGTGTGTAAAGTAAAGGGTATTTGCCTGAACTACGCGGCTTCTCAGCTGGTAAATTTTGACACTATAAAAGACATGGTTCTGAACGACACAGCTCCTGTGTACATAGTATCCAATAATATTCGAAGAACAAAAAACCACGAAGTGATAACAAAATCAGAAACAAAAGTGTACAGACCCAACTCTACTAAAAGAAAGTTCTTTGTTAATCACTCATCTGTTCCTTATGGACATAAAAAATCTAAGCCTTAAATTATTGTTTCCTGTATACCTACTGATGTAATAGTTTTATATGTACCCTGTATATTTTTGAAATACATTGTGTAAATTATATATTACTTGTAATTCTTTTTTAACATTGTTTACCTATTGATGTACCATGTATATTTTTAAAATACATTGTGTAAATTATATATTACTCGCAACTCTTGTGTAACATTGTTTACCTACTGATGTAATAGTTTTATATGTACCCTGTATATTTTTTGAAATACATTGTGTGAATTATATATATTTCTTGTAACTTTTGTGTAACATAGCACTAATTTAAATATATTTTTATTACGTGTATATAATTTTCTGTATTATACCATTCCTATGATTATAAAGTTTAATAAAATAATTTTATCCTATTATATGGTATTATTTAAATAACCTGCAATACCCTAACATTGTTTTTACTTCTTTAATAAAACAAGTAATCAGATTAACATAAACCCCGAAATAAGGAGTCGAGGGTCAATATTTGCCTGAAATTCTAATAATAATAATAATAATTAAATTTGTAACAAAACCTTTTTGATAAAAAAAACCTAGTAATCGTGTAATGTTGTTGCAGTTGTAAACCGACAAACTCGCTAGCTACCTATAACCCACTTAATCATAAATATATTTCTTTTATGTATCTAATTATGGTGCTTTTTAGTTATTTTTGCGTAAACCAAGTACCATGATAAGAATTTGGTATTTCACCGGTGACCAGACTTGATTAAAGAAAGCGTTGTGTTTCCCGCAAATCGCCACATACTTGACATATGAGGATACAGGAACGTATGAAAAGTTTAAAACGATAAGAAATAGAACTGTATCAAATCCTACACATTTTTATCTTTGACGACACATGTATTTTTTTGTTATGGATTTATAAAAAAAAAAAAACACCGAAACAAGCAACGCATATTTAAGACTGAATGAAATCTCCATTTAAAACAATTAGCTATCGTTTACATCGTACATCTTTATTTGAAATTCTATAACCTAGTATAAAACTATTTAGATAATTTGTGGGCGAAGAAATGATACAATCTACTTTATGCATTAACAACTCGCGGACACTATATTTTCTACATACGCATGCTTTATTATATCAACTGTTTAATTTATGTATGCATACAGGGGTGCCAGAAAATATGGGAGGTATTTTAACTTATTTTCTATGCATTTGTGTATTGTAATATTAAATTACCCTATTTATTTTGCCCTACTTAACCCCCAACCCTTCACCCAATTCATCACAAAATCCTGTTCTTATAACATTTCATTCTATTTTTATCAAAAATTACCCTGTTAGGTTGGATAGTATTTCAGGCATATAGCGCCAGATATTAAGTTATTAAATTATCCTGTTCCCAAAAAAAAATTACCCTGTTTCTATATTAAAGTACTCTATTCTTATAAAAATTATCATGTTCTTACAACATTTCACTCTATTTTCATCAAAAACTACCCTGTTAGGTTGGATAAGATTTCGGGCATATAGCGCCAAATATTAAGTTAGGTTAGATGCTCTCCGCTAGGTTAGATGGGATTTCGGACTTATAGCGCAAAATATTAGGTTGGGTTAGGTTTGGTTAGACGCGCGTCTAACCAAACCTAACCCATCCTAATATTTTGCGCTATAAGTCCGAAATCCCATCTAACCTAGCGGAGAGCATCTAACCTAACTTAATATTTGGCGCTATATGCCCGAAATCTTATCCAACCTAACAGGGTAGTTTTTGATGAAAATAGAGTGAAATGTTGTAAGAACATGATAATTTTTATAAGAATAGAGTACTTTAATATAGAAACAGGGTAATTTTTTTTTGGGAACAGGATAATTTAATAACTTAATATCTGGCGCTATATGCCTGAAATACTATCCAACCTAACAGGGTAATTTTTGATAAAAATAGAATGAAATGTTATAAGAACAGGATTTTGTGATGAATTGGGTGAAGGGTTGGGGGTTAAGTAGGGCAAAATAAATAGGGTAATTTAATATTACAATACACAAATGCATAGAAAATAAGTTAAAATACCTCCCATATTTTCTGGCACCCCTGTATGCATACATAAATTAAACAGTTGATATAATAAAGCATGCGTATGTAGAAAATATAGTGTCCGCGAGTTGTTAATGCATAAAGTAGATTGTATCATTTCTTCGCCCACAAATTATCTAAATAGTTTTATACTAGGTTATAGAATTTCAAATAAAGATGTACGATGTAAACGATAGCTAATTGTTTTAAATGGAGATTTCATTCAGTCTTAAATATGCGTTGCTTGTTTCGGTGTTTTTTTTTTTTTATAAATCCATAACAAAAAAATACATGTGTCGTCAAAGATAAAAATGTGTAGGATTTGATACAGTTCTATTTCTTATCGTTTTAAACTTTTCATACGTTCCTGTATCCTCATATGTCAAGTATGTGGCGATTTGCGGGAAACACAACGCTTTCTTTAATCAAGTCTGGTCACCGGTGAAATACCAAATTCTTATCATGGTACTTGGTTTACGCAAAAATAACTAAAAAGCACCATAATTAGATACATAAAAGAAATATATTTATGATTAAGTGGGTTATAGGTAGCTAGCGAGTTTGTCGGTTTACAACTGCAACAACATTACACGATTACTAGGTTTTTTTTATCAAAAAGGTTTTGTTACAAATTTAATTATTATTATTATTATTAGAATTTCAGGCAAATATTGACCCTCGACTCCTTATTTCGGGGTTTATGTTAATCTGATTACTTGTTTTATTAAAGAAGTAAAAACAATGTTAGGGTATTGCAGGTTATTTAAATAATACCATATAATAGGATAAAATTATTTTATTAAACTTTATAATCATAGGAATGGTATAATACAGAAAATTATATACACGTAATAAAAATATATTTAAATTAGTGCTATGTTACACAAAAGTTACAAGAAATATATATAATTCACACAATGTATTTCAAAAAATATACAGGGTACATATAAAACTATTACATCAGTAGGTAAACAATGTTACACAAGAGTTGCGAGTAATATATAATTTACACAATGTATTTTAAAAATATACATGGTACATCAATAGGTAAACAATGTTAAAAAAGAATTACAAGTAATATATAATTTACACAATGTATTTCAAAAATATACAGGGTACATATAAAACTATTACATCAGTAGGTATACAGGAAACAATAATTTAAGGCTTAGATTTTTTATGTCCATAAGGAACAGATGAGTGATTAACAAAGAACTTTCTTTTAGTAGAGTTGGGTCTGTACACTTTTGTTTCTGATTTTGTTATCACTTCGTGGTTTTTTGTTCTTCGAATATTATTGGATACTATGTACACAGGAGCTGTGTCGTTCAGAACCATGTCTTTTATAGTGTCAAAATTTACCAGCTGAGAAGCCGCGTAGTTCAGGCAAATACCCTTTACTTTACACACCACTTTTTCATCATTATCATGAGTAGAATACACTTTATAAGCGTAATTTTTGGGACCTCCCGACACAAATTCTGTAATGTAGCTACCTGAACCGTATGATTGCAGTTCGTCAGTCATATCACCAATAAATTCACCTGTGGGTACCTCGTATTCGCCGGGCCTTGACACATAAATGACGCTGTCAGTATCATAGTACAGTACTCTTTCACCCAATTTTTCCAGATAGGAATATAATTTTAGCCGCGCTTGTGCTGTGACGTACGCTGCAACCATTACGTTTACAGTTGATAGTGGTTGGTATGTCTCTTCTCTATGCTCGTAATTGATAATAAGTGCTTCGTCTCCTACTGGTAGCATTGAATTAATATGGATAGTGGTGTCTGTAAGCACACCAAATAGTTGACTAGGATCTCTGAGAATCTTAGACTTAGGTTGGTTTTCTCTCTGTCCGAATTTTCCCCAAAAGCTGTTTAAAATTAATTTCGCGAGGGAACGAAGCCCAGGATTATTTATAATTTCATCAGACTCTAGCTGTACACCTTCTTTATTTAAGAAGTCTTCGATGTAATGATCTTTTTGTTCCTGCGTTACACAATTAGAAGGCCAACCGGATGATTGTTGCTTAATTTTAATAAATCTATTCATCATGTCTGTAAATAGTCCTGCGTGGTCTTTGTCATATTGTTGAGTGTCATATTTCCAAACTTCATAAACTTCCTGTATTTCGTACCCTTTTTCTACGGCTTTTAATACTTCGTCGATAATCCATGTTCCTGTTAGCGATCTTTCTTCATTATTATGTGTACACACACCCACTCGCGACTCTATTGCGCATGGATAACACAAAGTGAAAATTAATTTATTGTTCAATTTTAAAGGTAATACAGGATGATACAAATCTCTAGGTGCCAATATTTTACATTTTATCGCCCCGTCTGTATTTTCTAAGTTTAGCTGGTCGCAATCTTTTCCGACGAAGACTTTAGGGTGCCCTATAGGAAATTTTCCATATTTACAAACATATGGGTATAGACTGCAAATGTCTGTGTATAAAACTGATTCATCAGGTCCACACTTGTAATATTCAAATGTATTTCCCGTTCTTCCTCCATAAAAAGCATCTCGCGCAATAAGCGGTGCCTGGATAACTAATGGATGGTTTTTGGAATAATCGGAAAGTTCTTCATTTTCCTTTAACATTTTACGAAATTTGCACTCCCACATTTCGACTATGTCGTATCCTAGCTCTCTAAGTCTTTCTATTTTAGCAATGGTAGATTCGTACTTTGAATTCATAGTTTCTGTAGGGTTGTCGTGTGATGATTCGGTTCTGTTGTGTTTGAAACATACCGGACATCCGTGGTAATAACAACCATGAAACTCAAACACCTGATTTGTTTCGGTACAATACCCGTCCACTTTAACACCCTGTATTTTGCTCTCTTTTTGTTTAGCAGAATGGATAATATTAATCTGACGTTCGCGTTCTTCCCATACTAACCACTGAATGGCTATTTTGCTTTGATTGTCCCTCCATCTGTACCCGTTTTTAGGAATAATACCGATTGTGTTTGGATTCAGAAAATTTCTTCTAAACACCTTGTTGCAACAACCGGCTATTGTGCAGCTTTCGCCGAATGCGCAAACGTTGGTAGTTTCAAGCATTTGTTGACGAAATTTCAAGCATGCACGGGTCAAAATTTCCACATCTGATACGCAGTATTCCACTAAATCCCGCTGCATATCAAAGATATCGTTTTTATGTTCGTCGTACCAATTTAGAAACTTTTCACGATCTTCTGTTTTCATTGTGTCAGGGCTGTAATATTCGATAGGTGGTAAGTTGCCTATGTAGTTCTTATTTGCTTCTGTATTAAACAGATGCGGGAAGTAGCCTTTTCTAAGTTCTGGGCCTAAGTCGAAAGCTTTTGGTAATTTTGAGAGAGGCATCGGGAAATAATTTAAACTGTCAATGAATTTTACATTTCCAATCACCATCGAAATAATTTTGGTTCCTCTCATAATTAATTCAGGGTTGAGGTCTGTATGAGTCAAAATGTAATTAAGTATAAATTGTCCGTCAAATGCTTGAGAGTTATGGGCTAAACATATGACTTGTTTAAATAATTTTCGTTGGTCAAGAATACACTGCGTGAAGACCTTAACAGGATTTACTTTTAATATATGCTGTTTTACACCACACTTGTTACAAAGTTTAATATCCTTTTCAATGCATTCGTCACAGCATTGCTTAAAAACACATAAATTTGGTTCATGAATGTTACTGCCGTCTTCTAAAACTTTGTCCTGCATCGTTTCAAAATCGTAAAATATAAATAGAGTATCTTTAGTTTTTGGGGTTCCCTTATCAGGTTGTATATAGCACAAATGATCTTGAGGTACGTGTGTGTTACAAATTTTGCAGAATATCTCGCCACATGTATGTTTCCGGTTGTTTTTCACTGTTTTCAAACAGTCCGTACACAGTTTAATTTGACTACAGACGGTTCCTTTTCCTAGAGATCCCTCCCTCAAATGGTTATCACGACAATTTTCACCTCTAAAGGATCTATTGCAGTCAGGGCATTTTACGTTCAAAGTCGATGGACAATTAGGTATTTGTAAGCAACAGGGACATGTACGTTCACACCTATGTTTGTTCTTATGATCATAAGGTACATGGCATTCTTCACAATAATAACTACATGCAAAGGCCGATGTTAATGACGTAATCACGTTAAAATGTCCTTTGTGAAATAGCAGATTGAGCTTCTTTCCCTCATTAGCCCCTTCAAACATTATATCTCGGCCTTTGTTACCATACGTATAAACCACAATTTTATAATTTTGCAGGTGATGCTGAAACTTTTCCAATTCGGGTATACTACATCCTTCAATAGGTATAACAACTTCGGATTCCTCTACCAACTTAAGTGCTCTTTTGGTTTGGAGCTTTCCGGTATCTCTGCGTATCTTATTACACATCGGGTCCTTGTTAATGCATGCAATAGCTACCACTAGGGCTCGAGGCAAACACATATTATCTTTATTGTTTATAGTAACAATTCCACTACGCATATTACATTCCTCTTCGAAATTATTATATGTTCGAGACCTTCCGCTTCCAGCTGGTAACCTTACTGACGTTACGGATAGACAGAAGGTTTCTGTATTGAGGCCTGTAGAATTGGATTGATAAATACTGCTAATAACGTCCCAGATATCGTCATAAGTCACTTCTACCGCCGGACGAAAACGAAGCCAGCCATTACCACGTTGAAAGTCTTTACTACAGAAGCTGAAGCCAACTAGATCACTAGGCTGAAGATTTTCGGTAGCTTTTTTAACAATTTGATTAACGGCCGTTCTCACCCAGCTCACAGGTTCTTCATTAGCCGGCATTGGTTTAATTTTAAACTCTATATTGCGACCCGTTAGATTGAAACGTTTCGCCTTCTTCAGGGTATCCTTCACGATAATAAACTTTTCCATTTTAGCACTGATCGAAAATACTGTATCGAACACAACTTATTCAGGTAACAGCACTCAATAGACTGAGGAAATGGTACTATTACCAGTCTTAAATATAGATAAGAGCCCTAAAGTATCGGCGAGTTACAAATTTAAACATAAGCGCCATCTAGCGGCGAAAGTTGTCAACGGCGAGATTAAAATGATTCGTAGTAGCTCAGTTATGCAATTTTAAAATTCTTGGAAATCTGTATAACTTTCATTTAACCTATAAACACGTACATTAAAATGTAATTTGATACACACCTACATTCTAGACTTGTCGAATCATGTCGGTGATCTACATATAACCTCTACACACGTGCATTACGAACTCGATCCTTTGCCAACCTGTATCAGCAGCTCGGTTTTCAATTCTAAAATTAAATAACCTTTGGCTATCTCTCCCTGTATATGTGTGGGAACATCCTGAGTCGGTGATTCACACGACTATACTCCTCGTATGACCCTTGTATATTTTTCAAACTTAAAAGCATATATCCAAATCCCCTGTACACAAATGTGATATAATTAAATTAGTATATCCACATATTTCTGTCACCCCTGTATGCATATTTCATACCTCACATAGTCCTAATGTATATATATTTTTTAAACTTTAAACCATATATCCAAATCTTCCTGTAAACAAATGCAGAGTAATTAAATTAGTATATCACATATTTCTGTCACCCCTGTATGCATATTTCATACCTCATATAGTCCTAATGTATATATTTTTTTAAACTTTAAACCATATATCTAAATCCTCCTGTACACAAATGCAGAGTAATTAAATTAGTATATTTCACCTATTTTTGTCTCCCACTGTATACATATTTCATACTTTAAGGCATGTATCTAAAGAATAACTCCAAATGCAATGTAATTGAATTGGTATATTTCACATATTTTTGTCCCCAATATATGCATATTTCATACTTTAAAGCATGTATCTAAAGAATAACTCCAAATGTAATGTAATTGAATTGGTACATTTCACATATTTGTCTCCCGGTATAGGCACGCGTACGTCAGCATCTTGTCTTTTGCATGCAGTTAATAGCAGGGATATTAGGTTTCAAAAACAAAGACTGCGCTAATTGCTTTGATTTGATTACTAGTGGGCCAGTCTTAAATATATGTTACTTAGGTTTTCATTGATAATCGAGTTTGAAATTAATTTGAATATATATATAAGTTCTAACGAATTTGCGTCTCTAGTCTGGCCTTGAAATATGATTTCCTTAGTTGTTTACGAAAAATTCTTCTCACCGCTATTTTGCGTTCTCAGGTTTAACGTTTTTTCTTATCACGGGTGTCTTGTACCATGTTTATGCAAAAATACCCATTCACATGGCGATAACGAGCTAATTTGTGGAAATTTGTATGTTCTAACGGTTTTCGTCTCTAGTTTCACCATTGTTTACGAAAAAAATATCTATTCACACAGTGATAGGCGATTGGCGACGTGTCGGGAACATCTAATTTCATATTTTATGCGTTCTGATAAATTTTATTCAAAGAATTCTTAAATATGAAGTCTAATGCCCTAGGCGTTCCCATAATGTGATAAAATAGATTATTTGTACAGACTTAAATCAAATTTCTATTTTGTCTGGAGTTATTCCACCTGACAAGATGTTTATGTTATCAACCTACCTACGCGGTAAATGATACGGACGATAATCGCACACATCTAGTTTGCTTTTAATGCATTCTCGAGGTCTGTTCTTTAATTGAGACTCGTATAGAGGAGCACGAAAAATGTCGTATACAGGGTATTTTATTATTTTGTTGCATTTATTGAACTAAAGTAGTTATTTAAATGGTATTTTCTACTTACTCAATACATACATTCGGAATAGGGTAACTCATTTCATCTTTTATGTATTCTGATAAACTTTCATGCAGGTTCTTTAAAAAATGTCACATACAGAGGGGTATGGAGATTGTTAATCATATATACTTATTAGTACATGCATTGACTGATTCGGATTAATCATTTTGTATTATTATATATACGGGGACTACGGAAATTGTTGTGGCCATGTACATTTTGTAATTCCTATAATTATTAGTACATGCATTGATTCGGATTAATCATTTTGTATTATTATACAGGGGGGCTACGGAAAATGTCTTATAGGGTTTTTTATATTTACTATACTTATTATTATAATGCATTGATTGGTTCGGATTCATCATTATGTTACATGCATGGGACTACGGAAATTGTCTTATAGGGTATTTTTACATTTCCTATAATTATTAGTACATGCATTGATTCGGATTAATCATTTTGTATTATTATATACAGGGGGCTACGGAAAAATGTTTTATAGGATATTTTTATATTTCCTATACTTATTAGTATAGTGCATTGATTGATTCGGATTAATCATTTTGTATTATTAGGGGGTTACGGAAATTGTTAATCACATATACTTAATACATATTAATTGAATTATGGGAATATGGAAATTGATATGTTCATATACAGGGTGTTCCTTCGAATGTTTGTTACCATGTAGCTCAGTTATGTAATTCTAAAATTCCAGGAAATGTAATTTGATACCCCGCATACCTGCACGTAAATTCTCGGAAATGTAATTTGATACACACGTACATTCTAGACTTGTCGAGACTTGTCGGTGACCTTCAAATAACCTCTACACATATGCATTAAAATTTTCGGTCGGTAATACAGATTCCATATTTGAATTTCCCACCATTTTGAATTTCCTGTCGGTAATACAGATTTCAGTTTGAATTTCCTGTCCTTAATACAGATTCCATAATTTGAATTTCCCACCATTTTGAATTTCCTATCGGTAATGCAGGTTCCATATTTATTTTACCCGAGATCCAAACCTTTAGCCGAGATCCAAACCTTTAGCCGAGACACAAACCTTTAGCCGGGACACAAACCTTTCTCGTAGTTCTAAAAATGTCCGTCTGTTATAGAGGGCGCCTGTCTGCCTCAGGTGCCGCCATATCTACTAATACATATTAAAAAAAAACTGAAAAAATATCACAAAAAAAAAGATATATGTTTGTATGTTTGTACTTTATTCGTTTACGTAAATACTTATATGCCTGTTATATACAATAGAAAAATATGTAGTTAAAAAAAAGTGTACACATTGGTAACCAAGGAATAATGTGATAAAAAATATAATTAAAAAAAATAATTATTATACTAGGAAACTTGGCGAATGGTCTTTGTAACCGTAGTCAACAAACCTGAAACACACACACACACATAAGAGCTTATAAATAGTCATTATTTAAAAAAGATGCTGCGTAGGTGTATTGTTTCTTATCGTTACGGACGAAAATATCTCATATTTTTTATTTGAGTCATGATTTTATGTAAATACCTCAATGGAAAATTCAAATTGTAAAAAGATAAGTATATTGTTTTTAAAATTATTTGATTTCAGATCCTTAAATATTATTCGTGTCTAAAGGAGGCGCAAAAGTAAAATGAGATAAAGCAAGAGAATGTTCTTAAGTTGTTTTCAATTCGTGAAATATCTTTGCGGCTTTGTATTATTTTTATTCTCTCGCAGTGCGACACATCTTTTAACATTTTCTCAACGATCTAGTATGAAACTCTTTATATTTATGTTTTCATGAAAACGGGGATACACATTTAGTATCT
Source organism: Stenurella melanura (assembly GCA_963583905.1). Lineage (NCBI taxonomy): Eukaryota > Metazoa > Arthropoda > Insecta > Coleoptera > Cerambycidae > Stenurella > Stenurella melanura. The sequence goes on from OY757311.1 coordinate 123,232,552, forward strand.
TGCCTGTTTTAAATAAAGCCGTAACAGCTTTATAAAATTCCCAAACAAACTAGTTTACAACGTACCTTTTGGATAACACATAAATTTTTATATATGCTCATTCCGCACAACAATGTACAAAGAACTTTATGTGAAAATTTACATCTTGCAAAAAATGTATGCACACTCTAATGACGTTGCTACAAAAGAATAATATACACTTAAAAGCAAAGCGCAGTATCACATATTGCGCCATTTATATATACTAGTTTTCATTATCGCGGGCACTTTGTTTTCCACGAACGATCCTTTTGAGAACGAGAAGTAAATTGCATCTGGGACTTGCTATGCATGGGCTGGCTAATTCATTTTGTTATTCCTAAATATTTTGTGAATTAGATACTTTTATTTCTCAAGTCCACCTACTCAAACGGTAACAACTATTCTGCCTTTTTATTAAGTTTGGTTGTTATTCACCAAATGTAACGAACGTATTTTTAACAACGCTATTAACAGGTTTGCAGAAACACGTTAATGTTTACAAAAAACCCGCTGCCTATGGAATCACTACTTCCACATACAGATTTCCCATCCATGTCTCTTTAAAGGACTATATTGAGTATATTTGCACTCTGGTATGTGGAAATAATTGGTCAGAATTATATATATTATATTTGAGGCAGATGTCATAAAGAAATCTGAGCAGTCAAAAATGAAGTTCTTTACTCTTATTAGTTTGCTTTACTTATTTCCCCTATTTACCCCCCCCCCACCCCAATCCCTTGAACGGAATCATCTCAATCAGATATCATTACACTACACACGTGTACCAAATTACAAGTGAATATCTCAATTTTATTTTATCAACCCGTTTATCAATGGAGTAGAGGTGGTGGTATTTTGTAAAATATTATGAAGAAATCTGAGGCCTTGGCTTTTAGTATATACTTACACCAAATCCCAAGTTTCTCTAACCATACCAACTTGCTTTACTTATTTTCTCGTATTTATCCCTACTTACCCCGATGCCTTCAACGGAATCATCTTTAAATATAAACTAGTTCTAGATGTCGTTATAATACATGCGTGTACCAGATTTCAAGTCAATATCTCAATTTTATTTTATCAACCCCTTTAGTGATGGGGTGGAGTGACTGTCGCTTATTTACCCCTATATTTAACTCCCAACCCTTCAGCGGAATCATCTCTAAATATAATCTAATTCCATATATCGTTATAATACATACCTGTACCAAATTTCAAGTGAATATTTCAATTCTATTATGTCAACCCTTTTAATAATGAAGTGGGGGTGGGGTGAAAATATTATAAAAATATATGAGACCTTGGTTTCCAGTATATACACCAACTTCTAAGTTTCTGTGCTTTTACTCGTATCCCTATTTCCCCGTATTTAACCCCCAACGCTGCAACGGAATTAGCGCAAAATATAATCTGGTCTCAGATCTCGTCATGATACATGTGTAAGCCAATTTCAACTCAATATCTTAAATCGTTCCTGAGAAAACGTGCGCACAAAAAAAGTTACAGACTGACCGACCGACAGAGAGACCTACCCACCGACAGACAGAATTTTTTTCCTCGAATTTAAAATCTTGACGTCTTATGACATTCTAAGCCTATTTCAGCAAAAAAAATTCGAATTTTTTTTACCGTTACTGTAAATCCACTCCACTACTTGGATGTGGAAGTAATAATCGTTACACAATAATAACAACAAATTTTGTTGAACAACATTGTTAGTATACAATATTTTTTATTCTCAATCATACAGAAATAATCAAATTGTCTTACATGTCAAAAGTGGCAGGTATAGCATTTCAACTTCATTCGACAATTGAATTTGAAATGTGATATTTCGGATTGGAAAGTAATATTGCAGGTTGGAAAGTGGCCACTTTTTTACCAGTATACAGGGAGTTTCAAAAGGAAGCGTAAACCTTCGGGGGGCGTAATCCTAGGATAAAAATAAAACAAAAAGTTCCTATCAACATGGGTCCGGAAATGCTTTCTAAAGAAGCTACGCACGCGCCTTCGAATGGGGCACCCTGAAAACACGGTTCCACTAACACTGTACCAAAAGTAAATCACATGTCATATTGACAATCAGTGTCAGTAAAACTTCAAATTACTTCAAAACAAATGGCAAACGTTTGTAAGATCGAGTGTTGTACCTATTTTCAGAATCAATTTTCTCTAATACGGTTCATTCTATCGTGATGAACTAAGAGTACCTTTTTTACGTAGAAAACTTTGAAATGTTATAATTTTGAACGAAAACCGTAATAAACTGAAATGTACAAAAAATTGAGTTATTTTAGCTCATAACCTTCCCGGTATGTGACGCCCCTGACCAAAATTTTTAAATTCAGAATCAGGTTCAGCGTCAAAAGTTTATACAATGTATGTATTTTCGACATTTGATTGTTATCGGTTTCGGAAATATTGCGGAAAAACCGTCTTCAGGGTGCCCCATTCGAAGGGGCGTAGCTTCTTTAGAAAGCATTTCCGGACCCATATTGATAGGAACTTTTTGTCTTATTTTTATCCCAGGATTACGCCCCCAGAAGGTTTACGTTTACTTTTGAAACACCCTGTATATTCTTAATCCTTGTAGTGTTGGCTCATAGTCTTAAGTCGTCTAGTCGTAAGTCTTATATTATTAAGCCTTATTAAGTATTATTGCTTATTTATAGCTATCTTAAGTCTTATAGTCTTAAGCCTTATAGTGTTGTCGTAAGTCTTATGGTCTTAAAACTTATAGTCTTAAGTCTTGTAGTCTTAAAAAGTGTTACCTTCCTGATATTTGGAAATACTCTAAATCGTGTCCCGTGTACACATAAAGGCTGAAAAAAAAATGACATTACCAACTCTATACCAATAACTATCATATATAACTTCGGTAAAGCTTTCGAAATCCTACTGCATCATAGGATTTATCCACATGTTGAACAGAAATTCTCAACACAACAACTAGATATATTACTGAATCAATTGAATCTAGGTAGATTCACAGTAAACTTTGTAATTTTGGTAAATCTTGAAAATTTATTTGGATTATTTCAATTTCTTACTTGACCAATAGAGTTAAATTCTTATCTTATAATGGCTATAAATTTATGGAATGAATACCTAGCCACGTCAGGAGTACCTCAAGGATTGATACTTGTACCGCTTTTCTTTAATATTGTTAATGACATCAGTGATAATTTAGATGTGTATTCCTTAATATTTGCCGATGACGTTAAGACGTTGCGTCTGTGAAACACTTCAAAAGAATTTAAGTAACTTACCTGCATGGCGCGATGAAAATAATCCCCTTAATATTTAAATGTGCAATGAATGTTATGAGTTATACGACCAAGAAGTCTCCAAATACACACGCTTATAATGTTAATGGCGATGTACTAAACAGACTTTCAAGGACTTAGGTTTAATCTTTGATATTAAATTAACCTTCATAAATCAAAGTGATGCTTTAACTTGGGATACATACATAATGTTATGTTTCATCTTAATGATGCCAAAATCTTAAAGTCGCTTCATTTTACTTTCTCGTAATCTAAAATTGAGTATGCGTTACTTGTCTGTCATAACGATAAATTGAAAAACATTCATCGTCGTTTCCTGAAATTTGAAGGTGTACACCAATTGGGATTTTTCAAAATCAATTACATGTACAATTTAATATTATTAGTCTTGCCGAAAGACATACGTCCATTGCTTTGCGCTTTTAGATAAAATAGAATGCGAAGAAATATTGTGCCAGCTGAACCTCCATATCCCACACATTACTTCTTATTATTCTCGTAGCTTTTATCTACTTACTCTTCGATCTAACATAATAAAATGTTCTCCTATATACAATAATTGCACTCGTAAGGAATGTCATTGCAATGAATTGGACTATTGTGCCACTTATTAAAGGTATTTTAATATAAACCCCTTCATAATAACTTTTTATTTAGGGTATGTTAAGTTGATTTTGCTCTGTGGGCTGATGTACGACTAAAATAAAATATTTAAAATTCATTGGAATACCTCAGAATGAAATGTCTCTACCAAAGGGGGTTCGTTATCAAGCGTGCCAGCAAAAGCAAACCATGTTTAATATTATGTGATGATCGGTGCCCCTATATGAGAGATTGCAAACTAGAGAAACTCGTCGATTGGCATTGGTTTTGATAGAGTTCCTTATCCAGCTGTATACTTTATATTAGACTCCACAGCCTCGATAGAGGCCCCTATTAGCTCTTGTTTTTTCCCCACATAGTTAAAATCTCGTCGGTGTTCAAAGTGAGTTGTGAATCTTTAGAGTTATATCGAAAATTTACGTATGTAACCTTTTCCTTAAAATGAAATTTGAAATAAAAATGTTTCATATTATGTTTTTACAAATTTTATGATCTCGCTTTAAAGGTTTGGGGGCACCATTCGTTTGCCAAAAATTTCAGTGTTACTGGGATGGTTTAATGTATTAAAATACATTCCTTTTGAAATATCAGCATATAATTCTTTCAGTTTGGGTTCTGCATTGATAAATCAGTGATGACACTTAACCTTTATAGAGATCGGTTCGGCCATATACGAACATGGATGGAATATATTTAGTTGACTTTCGTTCACTGGCACTTCAATTCGAGATACGACAATTTCCGACACGCAGTGATTTACTATTAGCCTGTGTTCACATGCCTCTCATCTACATCATACCACAGTAAAAATATTGTGCTATACTGCTGCTCAGGTCTCCTGCGTGTAAGTATTCTTCTCAGCCTGGTAATAGTACTTTTAACGAACAAACGTTTACTTTAATCTCATATTAGGTGTGTATGTAGATCGATGCATCGTAATGCGAACATTAGGAACACCTAACTTGCGAAGGAATGGTACCATTTGACACATGCATTATTATCATGCGCTGATTGTAGGTCGAAAGCGAGATCTACAGACAGAGCAGAAATCCTTTGCGGCAGTCCATCAGTCATATTCTGTTACTGCTAGTAATACATCTAATACTTTATCGAAACTTAGGAATTCTTTACGTATTTTGCCACTTTCGATTTGTTAAATAAAACAAAATTCATTATCTAGAAATAAAAAAAATGTTTTTAGGAAATTAAAAATAAAATTCAAACAAACTATTGGAATAAATGCTCAGAAAAGTAACAGTACCGAATATGTCGAGTTTTCATTGACGATAGCAGTAACCATAACTTCTAAGCATTTTTCTGTCATAGTTAATGACAAACGGCTTCTTATGTTAGGATAGAACAATGCATATGTGCGGTTCAAAATTTTTAATGAATGCAATCAATAATTCATTTACTTGCCTCACCGTATTCAATTTAATTATTTTAATTCTTTCTTGTAAATTATAAACGTCTATTTTTCTTCAAAGCGAATTTTATTTTGTAGAACCCTCCTGTACTGCTTCTTTGAGCAAATTGACAATAGCTCGACAGCGTAGTGCGGTGTATGCGAACAACCGGCGTGATTGGAAATCGTCATATCTCGAATCGACTCCCGCAACTGGTTATACTGTTCGTATTTAGTTTGACCGAACTGTACAAACTAGCCTTTACCCACGGCTTCGCGAGCGCAAAACTGTTAATGTTGACATATCCAGCTTCTTGGAACACCCTCTAAAAGGAAAACATTTTAAAGTGTATAAAACAAGTAAACAGAAATTAAAGTACCCGAGCATTTCTTGTAAAAATTACCCGTTTTTAAGCTAAAGGATATTTTAATATTTAATGGGCAGTTGTATCCCATTAGGGAGGGAGTGGCATTCAAAAAATCCTTTTGTATGTCTTACCTAGGCGCAGAAACGTACATCCATGCCTAATTTCAACTTTATATTAGGACTTGCGAGATATGGTGATGAATGAGTGAGTGGGTTTTTGCTTTTATATATGTAGACACAATTCTTAGATAGATAGATGAAACATGTAGAACTAGCCAAGTAAATGGGCTATTCCCTTAGAAATAACAATATAGAAGACTCGAAACTGCAACTTTGTTCGCACCGCACATATAATATTGATGAGAAAATAAAAAGTTATCCATTTTGGAACAAAATTTAAAATGAAAATGTAATATTCTTGCCGCACTCCACGTGTAATTTATAAAGATATGATTAACTCAACGGTAACATACCCCCGACAAATGAGATATCCCAGAAGAATATACGATGCCATAAATTATTCATCAAAAGCGTCTTAGTTTACGAGGCATATCCACTTTTCAAGTGGATTCGTTAAAATAGGATGCAGGGGTCCACGTAAGCCATGCTGTGTTTGATTCAGTTGAGCAGGAAACCGGTTGTACTTTTGATATTTTTATTTACAGTTATCAATTAGGCATTTTCTCGAATTAAATTCCATTTACTTTAAAGTTTTTAATCTTCAATTTCTAAAATTCTGTATTTATTTTGAACAGAAATAGACAAATTAGTCGGAGAGTTAGTGAACGTTTTCCTCGTCATTTTGAAATGAAAATAACAATTTTTAAATAAAATCACGAAAAGCGTCATCTGGCTGCCGGACAACAAAATAAATACGCAGATGCGGACACCAAAATGCAAAATTTAGATGAAATGTTGGTGTGGTGATTATTTATATAAGAACAAATAACGGCGAAATATTAACTGATGATTTGCTAAACTAAGCAGGTACCAGACGTGCCTGAAGTTGCATACAAGAAAAATAGCTAACTTGCGTCATTTGAAAATGGCAAATTTTTTACTCCCACATCCAGGTAGTGGATTGGAAGTATAATACTAATCGTAAAAACAAGATTTTTTTTTGTTGAAATAATTCTTTTATGAGGTGGTTGTTACATAGCAAATAACAAAATAATATGCTAGATGACTTTATCGGATCGTAAGGGAGGGGAGGGTCATACGTGCCTGAAATTACATTTTTACAAGGATCATTTGTCTTAGTTAAATAGTTTTGAAATAAAAATATTATAAAAAGATGTAAGGCCTTGGCTCTCAGTATATATACCAAATCCAGTTTCTGTACTGTTACCAGCTTGCTTTACTTATTTTCCCCTATTTACCTCTGTGTCCCCCGAACCCTTTAACGGAATCATCTCAAGATATAATAGGCCAGTTGGGATAGCCCGAAAATCATCGATTTGAATTTTTTTCGAGTAGAAAGCTGTTTTTTGTGTACAACTAGTAAAAACAACAAACAACATATATTTTCCCGACACTTCAAATCGTAGTAGGTCATTGTTCAAAACTCGATAAACATGTGATTTTTAAAGCCATTTTTGAGTTTTTCGTTTATATCTTTTTCCCCTTGATCCCACAGAAAAATAATTCAATACTTTTTCGTTTGCTTTCAGTTGATACATAACAAGACCGCGTTTGAAAATAATAGACTTAGATGAACAGTAATTTGCAAAAAACTTTTACGTTATCATTATTTCGTTAATTTTCAAATAAACCATATACAAGTAAGTTATTATTAATATAACGTTTTCATATTATATTGATTATTCTTTGCTACAGGCAAATTATGCATGCCAAAGCTAGAATGTATAGGTGGAATAGTTTACGACTTATAGCCTTATGAACAAATTAGCCTAGTGTTTTTTTTTCAATCGGTCTATACGAGCCGGACACTTACCCAAACTGGAACTTTTTTTGTAGATAAATTTCATGTCAAGGAACCACAGTCCACCAATGTTTAAGCAAGAAACTAAATTTACAAGTAAGAGAATTTTTCGAAAATTTTTATTTCACATATTTATCGGGTTTTAAACAATGACCTACTACGATTTGAAGTGTAGGGAAAATACATGTTATTGTTTGTGATTTTTACTAGTTGTATACAAAAAATCAGCTTTGTACTCGAAAAAAAACCCTTATATCTCTATCTCAACTGGCCTATAATCTAGTTCCAGATGTCGTTATAATTTATTTATGTATGTATGTATTTATTTATTTATTTACTCAAAATATCTATAGGATAAAATCCCAAATGATATTAAAGCAATATAATGCCATATTGTATGGAGGCAAAAGGTTGACGATGTATATTACAAAATAGCACATATATAAATTAAAGACTAAAGACAAAAAGTAAAAACAAACTAAGCTAAATATTACCAACAGAGATACAATTTAAAAATTTTGTAAAGGAATAAAAGTAAACATCAATATTTACTGGTAAATTATTAATAGCCGATATGACTTTTGCAACAGGACAATGACTATTGTAGTTTGAATAAAAATCATCAGCATAGCACAAATCATTATTTCTCGTATTAAATCAAGGAACTCTAAAATTAAATAATTGGAACATTTCTGAGGAATCTATTTTATTATTGACAATATTAAAACCAATTTTTTGTCATTTTAAGACGCCTTTCCTTAAGAGATGTAATACCCAGCAACTTAAGTCTTTCTTCATATGAATAATTGGTTTTATCAATAAATAAAATGAAATTTATTATTTTCTTTTGCACACTTTCGAGTCTGTCAATGTCATATTGATAGCATGGTTCCCAGATAATACAGCAATATTCTAATATTATTCTAACAAGTGAATTAAATATATTTAAGATACAAGTAATATCAGTGAAATCCTGCATTGTCTTTTAATAAAACTACACAGACGGTTTGCTCGCTTAAAAACATTCTCAATATGTAAGTGATATCTCAACCCGGTATCCAAAGTAATGCCCAGATCACAAATATAATCTACTCTGAGAATTTTTTTGTATTTATGGAATAATCAAACAGAATATTACTTTTCTTCTTAGAAAATGTAATTATTTTACATGTATTTATATTGATTTCAAAATAATTTTTTAAATTCCAATCACAAAAGCTGTCTATATCACACTGCAACTTTTCAGCATCACTTATGGTATTAACAACTGCAAACAACTTTAAATTATCAGCGAAAAGTAGAATTTTCGCAAAATTAAAATTGTATTGCACGTCATTAATAAAAAGTGAAAATAAAATCGGAGAAAGATTGGAACTCCGGAAGTCACATTGATATTTCTTGATTTATTTTGCCCTATTTTTACAATTTGAGTTCTGTCAATTAGGTATGATTTTATCCATTGCAGTAAAGTACCATTAATACCATATAATGAGAGTTTTCGAAGGAGAATATTTTGATTGACACGATCAAATGCCTTTTTTTAATCAGTATAAATTGCATTAACTTGGGAGGCATTCTTAAATGATTCATGTATGAATGATGTGTATAGGACAAGATTTGTCTGCGTACTACGTCCTCTGTAAAAACCGTGCTGATAAAACACGATGACATTTTTATATGAATTAAAGATACTATCTGTTACTATGGATTCCAGTACTTTTGGTATAACAAAACACGATGAAAAACATTGGTAGTTTTCAATATCAGATTTTGGACAATAAGCACGTGTACCAAAAATTTCAAGTGAATATCTCAATTTTATTTTATTGAACCCTTCAATAATGGGGCGGCGTGGAGGTGAAAATATTATTAAAAATACCTGAGGTCTTGTCTTCTGGTATATACACCAAATCCAAAGCTACTGTACTCTTACCAGCTTGATTTACTTATTATTTTCCTTTATTTACCCCTATTTAACCCCCAATCCTCCACCGAAATTAGTGTATAATAAGTATAATCTAGTTCCTAGATTCGTCATGGAACATACGTGTGCCAATGTACCAGTGTACCAAGTTTCAACTAGCAAACCGACCGACAGACCGAAATTTTGTTTTCGCTCAAACATAAAATCCCGACGTTTTATGACATTCTAAACACATTTCAAGAAAAACAAATTGATTCACATATTTAAAAAAATATGTAAGACTACATTATTACTTTGAGGTCGACGATTAAGCATTTCTAAATACAAAATGATTATTATTTATATATTTCTCGATTCTCGCTTAATGTGCCGCCGCGTCGCTCAGAGTCGATACTAAAAGTAATTTTTAACTGGTAAATTCTGGAAGGAATCGATTTTAATTACAGATTTTTGAAAATGGAGATTATACTCTATAAAATATTTCCATTTTTAGACTCATTTGAACTTTTTTTAAGTGCCAAAATCGCTATTGAAAATTGTCATACATCTCCGCCAGTTGGTCTATACGTACGATAACACTCCACAAATGTAGTTGATTTCGCAATATAGGCTACATGCTCGAAAATTTAATAACCTTACCCCGCACTACATTTACTTTCTGCTTGATTTATTTCTAAGGAAAGCTCATATTTTCAACTTAGCTACTGGACTATGAAAGCAAATCTAGACAATGTGCCCGAAACATAAAGTTGTTATTTTCGTGCCAAAATAATCCCATTGTGGAAGACGGATGGTAATGTTAAATCAACATTAATTCAACTTAGCATTCGCTTTCTTCTATTATTGTGTGCCGTAGCTGGTGTTAACGTTTCATTTCGGACGTCAACCTATTTCAGGATTGAATTTGTCAACGCTCGCAAGGTGGGATTTCATCTAATAGAATCTTGTTGTAAGATCAGTCATACATCATGCCCGTTATCATGCATATATCCTTCTGTTATCGTATTCACAACGGAAATTGTATCAGTACACCACACATGCACACACACATATCACAAGAATTCGCATATACCCGGGACATAACGGTTACTTTGCACGAAATTCATGACGGTTTATGGCTGCGCCCGAAAGCCTCCCCTGTTATTGTTCCATTCTATTTAAAAGTCGTACGGAGGGCTTTCGGTAACCGGCAATTCTCAAACTGCGGGAAGGTCTCCCTTTATCGCTCGTCTCTCATTTTACTTGGCCCCAGGATAAGAGAAGATCATTGTGATGCTTGATTAAATTGATTTTGTTTTACTAGAGAGATATGGCGGCATATTGGAGCAATTATACTGTCTTTTGTAACGGCTTCTTCCCACAGGGGCATAGACTAAATTGCCTGCTGGACATTATGATGATGGCTTTTTAAATAAGTTGCGAAAGATGAGCAATTTTCTTCCGTTGGAAGAGGGAATAACTGTTAACCGACCAATTCTTTATGGTTTTTTAGAAAGATTGAGTTTCAGCTCGAGTTCGTCTCTAACTTTTTAGCTTTCAGCATTTATAACACATTCTTATAGGATATATCAACCCGTAGTAAATAATGGAGACCAGGTTGCTTTAAAACTTGATCTGCAGGATACTGCTATTCTGAAGAAAGAAATTAATTTGTAGCGTTATTGGTATATTATAGAATTCTTATTCTCTTCCAGTTGATATAGATTTGTGATTCATGGAATGTTTTAGTTGACCTTTCTTTATTATATAACACGGTCTCAGGTCTCTCGAAACGTCTCTCTGTTGTGCATTACTACCTGTTAGGTACATGTCTTTACCAAAAATCTTTCCCATTAGCTTCTTGGTAACACCAGTCCAACGTTTTGGAGTAAGTCCATTTCTAGGATTTGGAAGGATTTTATGTTGGAGAATCGCTTTGGGAGATATATTTCTTGGACAATCTAGATGTTGTGTTAGTACGGTGGGATGCACAACAGAACCCTCTGCGTCTCGAAAGCATCAATACCGTTGTCTGTCTACCCCCAAATGGTTCATATCGCAGGGGCACAAAGGGAGATGTGGGGAACTAGCGCATTGGCAAGTCTGATGTTTGTAGTGTAGGCGAGCTATCTCTTCACGGATCCAGATCTCAGACAAACTGCAACATCAGCAAAGAAAATACTCACATGTAGTCTGCGATGTCTGGAAGATATTATTTTGGAAAATGAAACTTTGGTGAAATTTGCGAAAAAAATGCGGTAAGTCACGAAAAACGGTTTTTGGCGTTTTAAGAGAAACGTTGAATTTATACGAAAAAAAAGTGTTCAGGCAAAAAATGTGTGCAATAATATAACGAACAAAATGAGCCATGGTGGAACTCATATGGCCCAGTGGTCCCTCGAAAATTGCAAAAAACCACTAAATTTGGACGTTTTTAAAAAAATTCATAACCCCGGCTCAAATACATATTAAAGGATAAATTTGCAGTTGTAGTTCCTAACCCACCCCCAAAATTTTAATTAAAAATACCGTGTAGTTTTTGCAAACCATTGCTTTTTGCAAAAAGAGGAACTTTTTTGTACAGCGCTGTGAAAGTCCTGTGGCAGTCGGATTGATACTTAACCAACTCGGTTGTATCTTCGAGATTTACTTTACATGTTTTTTTTTGTTTTGCCAAGAGTCGATTGGAAGCATTCGAAAAACGCGATCGAAAACCATTTATTTCAGAGCTGTGGAAGTGGCGAAGAGTGGGGGTAGCGACACCGAAGGGGAACCCGGCTACCCCCACTCTTGGCCGCTTCCACATCGTTGAAATTAACGGTTTTCGATCGTGCAAATTTAGTGGTTTTTTTGCAATTTGCGAGGGAACCACTGGGCCAATTGAGCTCCACTATAGTTTCTCATTTGGTTCGTTATTTTATTGTACATATTTTTTACCTGAACATTTTTTTTCGTATAAATTCAACATTTCCTTTAAAAGGCGAAAAACCGGCGACCCTTCACAATTTATTTTGCAAATTCCACCAAAGATTCTTTTTCCAAAATAATATCATCTTCTTCCAGACATCGCGAACTACGAGTGGGTATTTTTTTGCTGAAGTTGCAGTTAGTCTGAGGGTAAAACCTGGCTCGCCTAAACTACTGTGCGTTACATATTCACGATATTCTTGTCACGCCAGATTTTGCTTATCTGGCTAGGTGCCGATCTTGCCATGCGTAAGCCATAGATAAACTATAATTATACATATGCTATGGGTTTGGGTGTGGGGGGAGGGGGTGTATGTCCTATGGTGGAGTAAGAGGAGAATGTCATGGCCCAATTCCTTGACCACCTGGAAACCCTGATCTGGTTATCGTCGATTTTTAGTTATGGAATACGGAATATCAATATTTAATAACAATTCAGACAGTTTAAAAGAAAGAATTAGGAAAAAAACCGTTTGCAGAAACATGAATATTTGAGAAAGAACAAAAAATAATTTGCTAGTAGGAGGTGGAGGCCAAGGTATCATAATTGACTATACCGGATAGCATAAAAGTATGGGAACAGCAGTGTAACTTGAAAAATACGGATCCAAGAAGAAGCTTTAAATACAAAAGTTGTAGAAAATTTCCTGGGCTATCTGACGGTGACTTTGGATTTGACCTTGACCGTGATCTTAAAGGTCAAGTCGATTTTTTCAAACGAAACTCCCTATTTTTAACCCCGAAACTGAAGTGAGTGGAAAATTTTACGTTCGGATATGGCCTTCTGCACTTACAAAATTGACCTCTAAAGGTCATGTTTACACCATCATTTTGTAAGTTCCGAACGTCATCACCGTACGAAAGATTTTCCGCTCGTTTCATGTCCGGGGTTAAGAGTAGGGGGTCCCATCTGAAAAAAAGTGACATTTAAATGACCTTGAAGGTCACGTTCAAGGCCAAATCCAAGGTCACCGCCAGATAGCCAGGAAAACTTCCCACAACTTTTTTCTACAATTCGTATTTTTCAAGTTAACCTGCTGTTCCCGTACTTGTCTTGTTATTACAGAAAATGTTCAAATTGTTCGCCATTGACAGTTTGACAGTGAGCTTGACGGATATGAAAATTATCAATTGTACTTCTTATCATTTCTGGTGTAATCTCAGCGTACGCATCTAAAATTCACTGTTGGAAAATTGAAGTTCAAGAATAAATTGAAGCTCAAGAGTAAAGATGACCTTTAGAGGTCAATTTTGTTAGTGCCGAAGGTCATATCCAGACGTAAAATTTTCCGCTCGTTTCATTTCCGGAGTTAAAATTAGAGGGTTCCATTTGAAAAAATCGACTTGTCATTCAAATGGCCTTGAAGATCACGGCCAAGGTCAAGTCCCATCCGTCAGAGACCCAGGGAAATTTCCTACAACTTTTGTATTTAAAGTTATTTTCTAGGATTCGTATTTTTCAAGTTATCCCCGGTATACTTCAGCCTCTAATGTTTTTTTACTGTCAATATTTAAAATACTCAAAAAATGCAGACAGTTTACTATTTTTGTAGTGTTTCACATTTTTGGAAATATCTATCACTATGTTTATAAATTTTGGAGAATAGTGTCATTTTCGGACTTCTTATAACAAGCACACATTTTTATAAAGAATGACTTCATCGCCTTACAAATAAAAAGTTGTCCCTGTTCCGAACTCTATCTGTGGAAACACTTTATAGTCTTGAAGGTTTTTAACTGATATGGTATAGAAATATAAAAAAAACATTGAACCACGTATTTGAGCTATATAGAGTACTGCATTTTCACATACTCGTAGAGGATAGTTATGTGCTTCTCAAATCAGATAATTTTCTAATAATTATATTATTCACTGACAATTTATGTCTGTAAATGTAAAAGTTTTATGGAGAGAATTATCTCCATTCAATGTGTTTGAACTTAAATAGATTGTTTGAAAATGTTGTGATGATTGTGAAATTCTGTTTTGAATATCATTAAAATTATGCAGAACATGTATAAAAAATCGTATGTATTTATTTTGCATGCTTATTTTAAATTATAGACCTTACTACTGTCTAACTATTTTACCCTAATGTCTAAATATATCCGATTCTTAATGTCAGTCGCTTCACATGTTCTGGTATCGCTTCAGTATTAAAATGAATGACAATATATTTTTGTGATTTGCGGTGCTGAACCATTTTGTGTGAGCTTATAATAAACGGCTTATGACGTCGAAACACGAACGTTACGAAGAAAATGTCTTTATTTCGATTCAACACGGCCAACTTAAATCTCTGTCACAACTTATCACTCCGGCGAGGAAAATCCTTCCCGTGCAGTTTTTTGTCCCACAGTTGTTCGAAACCATGCGTAATAATGAATACAAATAGGCGGAATGTTAATTAGTTAATTAACGGTTTAAGTGCAAAAATGCAACACATGTATATTTATATATGTACATAATATATTCAACGAAAATAATTTGACATATGTCTATCATGTGTCTACTGGTTTTATCAGTTTAGAAAAACAGCTATTATAGCATATTATGTAGGCCGCTAACTGCTTCCATTTTAAATTTTGCCATTTTATTGTCACCAAGTGCTGAAAAATGATAGTCCGATGTTCATCGGAATGTACCGTATTTTATTGACTTTATTCATAATGTCACTTTATACTATCAGATATTCTATATGTACTTTTCATGTTTACGTTTTTACGTGAAATAGTCACGTGTTGTTAAACATAACCATGTACTTAACACCATCAATCTCTAGTTAGGCCAAATTTAGTTAAAATCTAACTCATTCTCTCGCTGTGCAGAAGAAAGAAGCAATTTGACATCTCTGCTACTCCTTTTTTAGATTTAAGTTTCATAATGGTATATAAAACGATCTTAAAAGTGGCACATAAAACAACTTCTGTTGCTGAATTTTCAGTGGTTTTACACGTGTTCTTTTGGAGAATATTATCGCTACTTTGGCTAAAAATAATATTCGAAGGAGTTTTGGCCCAATTTTTGTTTAACATTTATGATGGTTACTTGTAAGGTGTTAACTTTCTCACTTCCTAATTTTTAAGTAGTGGATATGGATTTGGATCACAGTAGTAAATTCGATATAATACTAAAAACTGAAAATAGTCGAAGCATTTGAGTAAAGTTTATGACAATAGTCAAAGTGACTATTTTCAATATTTTACCGAACTAAATAATTGAACTATTTGATACGGCAATTTTATTTTCAGGTGCATTGGTTAATTTTTGACAGATCACAAATGACTTCAGTAGTCATAACAATTAAACTGTAAGCTCCCTGATGAGTAAAGAACTGAGTAATTAATTACCTTTGGTTTATATATGTATGGTGTTTCAACTCCTTTGTGAGGTGACGAAAATTCAGACCAAATGTTAAAAAGTACGAAAAGACGAGCTGTGCTTTTCTTATCTTTTAATTCCGTACCGCTCCTGTGGATTGTGTACTTTGATTTTAAAGTTCTGGGATGTATTTTAAAACACTTAACAACGAGAGATTATTAAAAAATTGCGAGATGTCAGAAGTTTTATTTAGTCTCATTTTTTAGATGCCAAGTCGGCATTGTAAAAAACTCTAAAATTTCAAGCGTGTATATTTTTTTATTATTATTTATACAAAACATGTCTCCAATGATAACGAAGTCAACGTAAAACTTAAAAAACCATATTCACTTTCATTAGCTAAAGCACTCCTGAAAAATTATTTACACACTCTATAAACTACATTTAATTTTCGGGGTTAAAGGCAAGTCTGTTAAATCGGACTGTAGTAAGAGAGCTTTTGACCAATTTTTCACTGAAATGCGACAGGTCAGTGTGTAAAAAGTGATTAGAAATTATTGTGACAAAAAGCCTAAAAATATCAAAGATGTAATTGTCGCAAATTATTATTATACGCTTCGCAAATACAAAACGAAGAGTCGGCACGACGATCGGCACATTTATAAAACCGGTAATATTGCTCGTAGAAAAAAAAATCATATCACTGTGTTGGTGAAGTGATCAAATTCTGAACAACTTTCAAAATGTCCATCCGTCCGTCTGTCTGTCTGCATGTCCTCTCGTCCTCCCGTCAGCCCGTCAGTCCGTCCGTCCGTCCGTCCGTCCGTCCGTCAGTCCGTCAGTCCGTCCGTCCGTCTGTCTGTCTGTCTGTCTGTCTGCCTCTCCGTCCGTCACGTTTCTTGTAAGCACGATAACTTAAGAACGAAAAGTCCGAATGAGGGTATAAAAATTTGGACACTAAGCTAGTGTTAGCTAGAGGAAGAACCCTATTTTGAATAAAATCGATGAATAATAAAAAAGTTATTAATTTTTTAAATGAAAAAAATTTTTGTTTGTTTTGTATTAAACAAAAAATGAAACATATTCTTTATAGGATTTTGCAAACAGTGGAAAGAAAAGCTATCTATGAGATCTATACATTACTATAAGCAAACAAATAATAAATAATTCACTTTTAAACAAAAAATGTTTGAAACTAATATCATTTACAAAAGAAAACTGCCATGAGTATCTTATAGAATATGCAACAATTATATAACAAGTGTAGTAAATCGGCGAAGAGTATAATGGTTAGCTTGTTTTTTATTTGTCTCTAGATCATCCTAATGTGAGATATATAATTCTTGAATTGTTTTTTTTTATATATTTTTCGAAACTAATCGAATTTTAGTGCACATCTTGTATGAAACGTTTCATGGTGTAGTTCGATATCGTGATTTATTCCAGATGAGCTTTACTTTCTCTTTGAGGATATTCTGCTGCTAAACTTCCCTGCAAATTTCCATTATTATTTTCAGGTGACCCGTCAGTTCATTTTAAATCTGTTCATTGAACGAAATACGAATGTGAGAACGGTACATATTTCTGTAATTTTGAATATATTAAGGTGTAGAAAATGGAATATCATTTCGTGCATTCAAACTTTACAAAATTGTATAAATTAACCCTTGTCTAATATTAACTAAACTTTGTCATTATTTGTAACTAGCACAAAAGAGACGGTTTCGAACATACACCACTGTATTATTCATGTTTTAGCTGTTAAAGTAATTTGGCGAAGGGTAAGTCTCGAAGTGCAGTTAACGTATGAATTATGCTTCACATTATCTAAATATGAATATGACTGAATTGTGAAGTTTAATTACTCCTCAGTTGAAGTTGGGAAAGCTCTATTAGATCCACAAATATGTCGTCTAACTTTGCTCCATCTCTTTAAAGCTTTTGATCGTTAAGCTAGTATAAATAAGATGAACTTTCGAAATGTTCAACCAACCCTTGAAATTATACAGAATACATTTACTTGACGAAGTGACTGTGTGATAGTTGGACTTCTGAAAGAAGGGAGATATAAGAAGTTGTTTGTAGTAAACAATAGCAACGTGCAAAACGTACATCTTCAATGAAGGTTATAAAAAGTTCTGATTTCTAAACCATGTGAAATTGATACACTAAACGTTAGTGCAAAGAAAAGTTTAAAATGGAAGAGCACCTGCATATAAGTATTAAAGAGTAAAAATAAAAACTGCAGTAACTACCATCTACGTTATCACTAACAAAGCAGCTCTGGAGGTAGTAAAAGTACACATTCCAAAATGATAGAAAACTGCCTAGATTTGACAAAACTAGCTGAACCGAACGCGAGGATACCAGGGTGATCTAAGCCATGAGGAAACAGAAACAACAGTTTTAGCGGGATGTAGATGAATCGATTTACGGAATGTCTGAAAATACCACAGAAGACTACTTACTACATATCTGATACATTTTATTTAGTTGGAATATCTTGAGAAGGAGCAATAATAGATATCATAATAGTAGTAATAACACGTCTTTATTATTTTCCACCTAAAAATACAATTAATCATTGATTTTATTACAAAAACCATGGAAAATAAACGGCGAAGTTAAGTGGTCACAAATTCACAGGAAATCATGATCGCTTTTCTTACACTTAACCATAAGCTGTTTGGCGTAGTTCTTTTATTTGTGGGATATATGTACGTTGTAAAAACTAGTTTTTAATAATAAAACGGGGACCGTATGTTTTTTGATTACCAACATTTAAATTAATTTCTGTTAATGTCGCTCTAGTAATAATTCACAAGTAACTCAGGAAAATCAGATCTACTATACTATTTTACAGAAAATTGTCGTCGTTATGATTCTTCAATAATTTTTGCGTAAAATCCAAATTGAACAATTTGTGATTTGACTAGATCTGAACAACTTACAAGTAGCTTGTTAGTTTACACAAAATCGTTTAAAAGAGATATTGTCAGAGTTGCTCTTACAATCTCAAAAAACCCTCAAATCCAGCAAACGTATACATTAGGGTGATTCCTAACTACATAGCGAATTTTTTTTTCACATTGGTTGTTTCATTTGATGAAAATTCATATAAAGTTTCAGCTTGATCGGATAAAGAGAATGTGTGCCTCCGGACCCTTAAATATTAAAATAAACATCTATGTATATAAAAAATCAACTTAACTCGAAATTTGGTAGACATGGTGTGTATTATGATGAAATCTGGAACTATGTAATATCTTGCGCTAACTTCGGTGAAGGGATAGGTTAAATAGGGGTAAATAAGGGAAAATAAATAAAGCAAGCTGGTAAGAGTACAGAAATTTGGAATTTGGTGTCAATACTAGAAGCCAGTGCCTCAGATGTTTTATAATAGTTTCCACCACCCCCACTTCGTTATTAAGGGGGTTACTAAAATAAAACTGAGATAATCACTTGAAATTTGGTACACGTATATATTAAAATATCTGGAACTAGATTGTATTTTCAGATGATTCCGTTGAAGGGTTGGGGGTTAAATAGGGATAAATAGGGGAAAGTAAGTAAAGCAAGCTGGTAAGAGTACAGAAACTTTGGATTTGGTGTATATACTAGAAAACCAGGCCCTCAGATTTTTTTTATAATATTAAAACAATTTATAAGTTTTCAAAGTAAAAGAGAGAGTTGCATTTTTTATACAGATAATAAACTGCAATAATATTTTCAAAATCGGTTCACATCACCTGTTTAAGAATACTCTCCGCCATAATTGGTTACATTTTCGTTTTAGTTACGTATTTTTCTGAGAAGGTCTTTGCGTTTAATGAGGTTGAGGCGTTTCAGTCCCAACCAAAAGTAAGTCGAATTCTAAATCGGAACTTTTCCATAAAAAAATTATTACAAAAGGTTATGAGTCGATGATACCAATAATTATTGTCATAAAGCCATAAATAAATCATTTTTTATTATTGATTATTATTGATTAATTATATACGCCTTCGTACTACATGATTGTGCTAGCGTACTCACAACTCCTCTTACATTTTTATTTAATTTAGTCATTAAATATAATATATTTCCTGATGCACTAAAATGTTCTAAAATAATTCCTGTATATAAAAAAGGCGAAAAAAATAATATTGAGAATTACAGACGTATTATCAACAATTTCTCAAAAGCGTTCGAAATTCTGTTACATGAACCAACATTTTCTTATGCAAAGAATCGCATTACTGAATACCAGCACGGTTTCTTCAAGGGACGATCTACATCAACTAATCTCTTTTGTATAACTCAATATATATCTAATGCTATCGACACTAACTCACAGGTTGACGTAATTTACACAGACTTTACTAAAGCATTTGACAGATTAGATCACAGTATTTTATGTTCTAAATTTTAAAAATTTGACTTCTCAAGAAATTTGTTGTTATTTTTCAAATCATATCTTAAAAATAGACATCACCATGTTGAATACCGTGGACAACTATCTGCGGAATTCGTATCTACCTCCGATGTACCCCAAGGCTCTGTTTTGGGCCCATTATTCTTCAACATTTTCATTAATGACATTGCAGAGGAATTGAGTGTCAATTGTCTTTTATACGCAGATGATATGAAGTTATACAATAAAGTAAATGATGTGAGTGACTGTGTGGTATTACAAAGTGCCCTTGATAAAATTAACGAATGGTGTAATGTAAACAAATTACAGTTGAGTATAAGAAAGTGTAATGTCCTAACGTTTACTAATAAACGCCAATATGTAGAATTTAATTACCGTATAGAAGATTCAGTGCTTACACGTCCATCAACATTCCGCGACCTAGGTGTAACATTTGACACCAAACTATCATTTACTTGCCATATAAATACCATCACTAATGAAAGTTTCAGAACGCTAGGATTCATAATACGATGTTCTCGCGATTTTAACGACGTTGACACACTGAAACTACTATATCAATCGTTTGTTCGATCCAAATTGGAATATTCGTCAATTATTTGGTCGCCTCATTATAATACACATATACAGAGCATAGAGAGAATTCAGAGGCGTTTTTTAAAGACTTTGAGTCATAAGGAAGATGGTGTCTATCCTGCTATTGGTTTTCCTCAGACTGAACTGTTAAATAAATTCTCACTCTCGAGTCTGGAGACTCGTAGAACTATTTCACAGCAAATTTTTCTTTTTAAAATAATACATAATATAACTGATTGCGGCGCTATCTTAAACTTACTAAATTTCCGAACTCCTAGACCTGGTTCTAGGCATAACTCATTGTTCTCTTTGCCGACTCCTCGAACTAACGTCCAGAAATTTTCGCCGCTATACAAAATGTGTGAGAATTATAATAATCTACAAGATCAGTTTGATGTATTCCACTGCAATGTAGCTGCGATAAAAAGATTAAGTGTATAATTTAAAAATTTTTGTTTTATTTTGTCTTTATTTTCATCTGTTTACTTGCATTCTACTCTCATACGTTATATATTTGTAAATACTTACTATTTCCTACCCTGTAATTGGAATGCTCTGTTGGGTAGTGTATTGTTAAATAAATAAATAAATAAATAAATAAATAAATAAATAAATAAATAAATAAATAACTAAATAAATAAATAAATAAATAAATAAATATAAGTAGATTTAATTATTTTACTAGTGAACTAACTTTTGGCTGTTTTGTCCAAACTTATTAAAAAAAATAAATAAATTTATGTAAATATCTCTGTATTTTACAAATTTGTTTCAGTAAATAATAAAAAAAAAATGAGAACAGTAAAAATTAAAATTAAATCATTAATTAATTTAAAAATCAGTTTAAAATCATTAACGAAAAGAGAAACTTGACAGTTTACAAACGTTTAATAATTTTTTTTATTTATTAAAAGTCTCTTAATTAAATTGGAAACAATGTTAAAATATGCGTAAGACATCAATGCTTTACATAGTTAGTTTTCGGAACTGCTGAATTAATTTTTTTAACTTTATAAGTTTCTTAATGGCTTTGGATTTTTTACAGAAAATTGTGTCATATAAAAATCTGCTAAAAAAACTTTATTTCAGATTTTTTTCATTATTTTCGTCTATCGCCTCAACCTCCTTAAAGGAGCAAGCTGATGTCCAGGTGCTTTATGACATTCTGAAGGTAGATTTCACTACTTTGAAATCAAGTTAAAACAGATTGTCTATAACTTCTATCTGAAACATTTTTCTGTAACTTAAAAAAAAGATATCTCGAAAAGGTCTGGTTTTTCAGAAGTTTATTGGCTGTAAAAAAATAAGCAGAAGATATTCTTATTGTTTTTCAATTCAGCTTGATGCAAAGAACTCTCTGGAGCTTGGTCTATTAGTTTCATCAAGCGATGTTAAGTGTAAGGTGAGCGAAAATCGAAGTTTTTTTCTATTCGGAAATAAATATATGAGAATACGGCTAGGGCACCATGGATACACTTGTGTTAAAATTGATAGTTAGGTTTTTAAGGAGTAGCTGATAGGGTACTCAGTATTAAAAGTTAGAAAGTCATAATGTAGAATCAAATGGAGCTGCATGATTACATAACTTTTGTAGATTTGCATGAAATTTGATACGTGGAGATATTTCCTCACTTTAAAAGAACTACATAAGAGGATGGAAACGAATGGAAAAGAACGTGTAAAAGAAATTGAACTTCCTCGCTTGGTTAATTTATCCTTTTACCACCTAATATCGATATTCTATCAGTGTAAAAATAAACGAATAACAAATCAAATATTTATTTATTTCATGTAAATGACTTTATTGTCCAAATTGCTTGTGATTTTCCCCCCTCATGTCACCAAGTGGACGCAAATTATATATCTAGAAGATGTTAAATGGTGTGTCCGGTCAAATGAAACAAAACGTGGTCAGTATGCCGTTCCTAATATACTTTCTGATGAAATGACGAACATTGTTAAGATCAGACAAAATTAAATATAGTTTCTGGTTACAACTGTAGAATAAATTTTTTACTTAATGGAATAAAATTGTGCGTTACATTTTTCGTGTAACTCATCGAAGAGTAATTTGTATCAGGCTTATTCAAAACATAATTCAAATGAGATTTATTCAGGTTAAAAAGTGACCTGGTAATCGAGGTCTGCCGTGACCGTAGCATACAGCTACTTGTATTTATCATGTAAATTAAGTCGAGATCACGGTTCTATCTTCACCTCAATCATAATAAGGGCGACGCTTCGTGCCTTCGCCCTCGGGTTTTATATCAAGTTGGTTGCTCGGCTGCCCGACTATCTATTTGTGCCAAACCATATACTGCATAACTGGATATCATAATGAAGGATTTATTACTATTTCAACTGTTATTAGCCGTTTTAAGTCGCGTTTTTATATATGCATGCACATATCCGATTCGGCCATAAAATAAACCGTGATGTATGATCGATTTTTCTGTTCGGTGTATGCTATATTTTTTCACGATTTCAAAAAATAATGTGAATATATCAGTAGCTCCATAATATCAACCAGTACAGTCAGAATTACTTAACTGAAATAACATTAGAATAGAATATATTTATTTACATTTATTCATAGATCAGAAACAAGATATAAAACACGTCAAAAACAAAACGTATATATAAATATAAAAAGAAGGAAAAATATGAAAGTAGTAAAATAGTATTACAAAATAAGAATGTGTACTATAAAATCATTTATTAGAAATTCCTCCACAGAATAAACTGTTAGCCAAAAATATTTTTATGCTAGGAATATTCTTTATATCTGGACTGAGTTTATTATGTATAGGGTCCATGTAATATAGATTAGATTTATATAGTTCAAGTCTGAATATTTCGTAATGCAAATCATAACTGATTTATTAAAACACTTATTTTGTTTCTAGCTCTCTATTTTATTGTAACTTAACGCTACTATAGTTTCGATACTTCAACGTATCATCTTCAAAGCGGCTCACGTAAATGAATGAACACAAGAGAAAACCTAAGCTATTTATAATTTACATTATTTACGTAGTTTTATTACTATGGTGTAGGGGATTTAAAATTATCAGAACTAAAATTAGCAGAAAGTAATAAAGGGATTAAAGGATTATGAAGTAAATATTAAAAGAGGGTGTGTTATATAGGTCCAACTGATCATTAAGTAGGTTTTTGTTTGATTTGAACATTTCTAAATATTCTAATAAATTTAATTTAAATCTTTATTTTTTACATGTAATATATCAAGAGTATTTATATCTGGAAAATGGTGATTTGATTGTAACAAGTGGTTTGAAAAACTGGAGTCTGTTTTTGGAGTCTGAAAGACCGTAGATGTTCTTTGTATCGTGCTTCAAGGAACCGACCAGTTTGACCTATATAGAAGGCATTACAGTTCGAACATGACAATTTATAAACTCCTGAGTTTTTGAATTTTCCTATTTTATCTTTTGCATTATATAATAAATGTGACACTTTTGTTTGCGGTTTAAAGGCAACCTTAAGATTATGATGTGACAATATGCCTGCAATTTCCTGTGAAATGTTACCGTAATATGTCAAAGATATAAATTTACTCTCACGTTCTTTAGTAGGGGGATAGATTCTGTTAAGGCTAATTTGTACTGCTTTTTATTAATTACATTTTGTATTGTCTTTTCTTGGAACCCGTTGTTAATTGCTATTGTTTTTATAACTTTTATTTCTTTTTCTAAGGTGTCTTGTGAGAGAGGTAATGACAAAGCCCTATGTATCATTAAATTGTAAGCTGCTAATTTATGTGCATTGGGACTGATTGAGGAATCTGGAATAGTGGTATCTGTAAATGTGGGTTTCCGAAAAATTTCAAAATTTATTTTATTCTTGTTGTGTATTAATGTTAGGTCCAGAAATTTTATTTTGCCATCTTTTTCTGCGTCGACTGTGCATTTGATATTGGGATGGATACCGTTAATAAAATTTAGGAATGTATTTAATTGTCTTTGAGTACCTGTGATGCAGGCTATTATATCATCTACATATCTGTACCAAAATTTTATATGATTTATGCCTAGCTGTGATTTAAATATTTTATCTTCTATATGTGACATAAAGATATCTGCTAAAAGAGGACTCAAAGGGGAGCTCATTTCCAAACCTGCATCGTGAGTAAAATGTCTATTATTATATTGGCAATAATTTTAACTAAGACATAGATCTAAGGCTAACATTAATTCGTTTTTCTGAATAGTGTTAACCTGAGATTTATCTAAAATATTTAAGATAAGTGGCTTACATTCTTCGGCCATTAATCGACATACATTATTAAAAGTTTGTAGATCTGAACTAATTAATAGGTTTACGATGTGTGTTAATGAAAATGGCAATAATTTTGAACACCTATTAAAATAGTTATTTTAATTTCATTAGTTCGTAAAAATTGTTTTATGTTCGTAATTGTTTTTTTTATTGCTTAAATGTTTGAATTATATGATAAATAATATTTTTAGTTTTTTTTTGTCCAAGTGTTACTTCAAATATATTTAATTCATAAGCTATGAAAAATTCTTTAAATATTTTATTCTAAAATCTGAAATTAAATACAGATTGTCCCAATTAAAGGACTGAAATGTTGAAGAGATTACAATTATTCAATATTGGAAAATGCCAACATTTGGACTAAAATATCTCGAAAACGGTTAGTTTTATGGAATTTTTTTTAAGAGCATAATCTGCTTAGAAATTCATTTTCTTTCACATAAACCCCGTTTCAAAGTTTCTCAAAAAACAATTATATTCACAAATGAAGCTCTCTTTATACTCTACAAATTTGCTTTTACAGAATTAAACTATCTCTATTCGTTTAGAATATATTCGGCCTGGTACTTTTTATTGGGACACCCTGTATACCAGTAGGAGAACAATTTTATATGATGTACTCGTACTATCTTGACACCATCTACTCGTTTCTGTATCTCTGTATTTTTCTTTATGCCTCTGAGAAACGGGCAGACAGCGTATTGGTGTTCTCGAAATGTAGGTCTGGAGACGTTTGATGCGAGGTCCCTGAACAGCCCATTGCACCAACTGCTTGATACTTCAAGAGATACGTCCCCCAAGGCGGTTTTCCAGCATCGTATTTTTTTCAAATTTTCTCACTTTTTGACTGCATCAAACGGAGAGAGGACAATATAGAACGTTTGATATCCTTGGAAAACCAGACGACAAGTGGCGGAGAGGAAGACCATCAAAACGTTGGGTGATGCCACCAAGGAGCTAATGGGAAAGAGCTTTGGTGAGGCCGTGCGTCTAATGGACAACCGCGATAGGTGACGTGCGGCTGTCTAACGTGCTATACAGCAAAGAGAGCCCAACTACAACTATAACATTTCATGTATCACAAAACGTCTGCCAGGACGTGAATAAGAAGACACGCTTCTGAATTATTGATACAAAATCATTAGACATCTTGTACATCCATTAGTTGCGTAACTTTGTAGAATAGTGTAAAAAAGTATTTTTCAGCTAAAATATAATGGCACCAAAATCAAATTGAAGCAAATTGGTAATAAATAATGACGTTAATTAATTACACCACTTCGTCAAAGCGTTCGTTCTACAATAACTAACGGTTTTGAATTATTATTTTGTTAGAACGCTCGATTACTGCCCTTCTGGTAGAAAACTGCCTTAAGCAAAATGTATACTAAAAATAAACATAAAATGATTCCCTAATTACTAAAGTATGGTTTAAACTGCCTCGATTATATATGTTAAAAAGCAACTGTAATTTCCTCCCCTGTGCTCCCTTATAAGCATGCATAAATAAATAAATAAATTGGAAACGTACGAGTTTAACAAAAGATAACGTCGCGTCTTATATATTTTTCATATTTAGGCGGCCGTAGATGGCACAGATTTCATTTTATGGCAACATTTGCGGTTCTCGTTATTTTTATGTAGGGCATTTTGTGAGTGAAAAAGTGCATCCTTTATTTTCCTTTCAGGATCTGGAAGGCGATACTCCTTTGCACGATGCTATTTCGAAGAAACGTGACGACATGCTAACCCTCTTACTGGACCACAATGCGGACATCACCTTAACCAACAACAATGGTTTTAACGCCTTACACCACGCCGCTCTCCGAGGAAATCCAAGGTAAAGACATTTTTTAATAACTATAGTAACGCATTTATAGGAAGTTGCTGTTTAAGATCACTTAAATATATTTCCGTTGATCAGAAAATGTAAACAAGCTAACCGTTATAGTCTTCGCCGATTTACTGCACTTTTTATATAATTGTTGCACATTCTATAGGATACTCTTCGCAGTTTTTTTTTTTATAAATAATGTTAGTTTTAGACATTTAAAAAAAATATGTAATTTTTTTTATATGAAAAAAATTATATAACTTTTTTATTTATCGATCGATTTTGCTCAAGATAGGGTTCTTCCTCTAGCTGACATTAACTTACTGTCCAAATTTCAATACAATTGAACTTTTCGTTCTTAAGTTATCGTGCTTACAAGAAACGTGCCGAACAGACGGATAGACAGACGGACGGACGGACAGACAGACAGACGAACGGACGGACGGAAGGACATTTTGAAAGTTGTTCAGAATTCGATCACCAACAGAGTGATATAAAAGATATTTTTCTACGAGCGATAGATATTACCAGCTTTAGAAATATGCCGATCAAATGCAATATACTCTTCATTTTGTATTTGCGAAGAGTATAATAATTACAACACATTAATGATATCTGAGCATGAACCTGATTCAAAGTAATCCCCGATAATATCCATGCATGTTACCGCATTGGTCGATAGCAGTTTATTTTTAATATTGAATTGTGTTATACCCTGTAATCCCAGTATATCGAATAGATTGGGTAATTCTCCTAAAACACTAGAGATTTGTGGCTGTTCACAGCTCGATGAGCAGACGTAACAATGTCTAACTCAAGTGGACGTTCTAATGCTGGTCAGCTTTGGTGTGTCCTTAATCTGCTTGGATAGATGTCTTCCTAACACCACTGCCTTTCCTTGCCTTGGAGCAAATAACACGCAGAACTGATAAATCGGATTATGAATTATTCATCTGAAATTATCAAATATAGTGGATAATGTTATGTTGGTATATTTAAATAATGGTTATAATTTGATTAAAGAAATTCTCCCAGAATGAACGTTGAAAGTTGGAAAATAATGCCAAATTTGCAAAAAATGAAATGATATAAATTATAAATTATTTGGCTCCCAATGGTTAATGCTTTATGCTGGTTGTGGTCATTGAAAAATAGCTATGTCTCCAGAAAATCCTTACTTGCTATTTTTATTTTTCCGATAAATAATAACATTATAAAAACTGTTGCGTAAGAAATCACTACTTCAGCATCCAGATATTCCATCCAAGTCTCTTTAAAGCAAAGCATCTTGTTTTCTTCAAAACCCATAGTCATTTTTTGTTTTAATTTTCGATTACTTGCTATCACTTTCTCTTTTGTTATATTTGTATGATAGACGCATTGTTATAGGATTACTCGTATTAATGCTAAGATTTGTCTTGCGGAAGAAGAAGATATGAAAAGTGAAAATGCATTTCGAAAGTGTCAGCTATCAAGTTACTGTGATTTAGCTTTCGATCATTATATTTTATCTTAACAGGTAATATTATAATTTTTGCTTGACATATAAGCCCAAAATTTGCTAGGATCATTCTTAAATACTGTTTTATTTTTAGAAAGTAATTTTTATGAAATTTATTTATATTAGTTTAATTTTTCTTTTAAAACTTTGAATTCTTCATAATATTCTGTCTCTCGTTCATTGTATGAATATTATGTTGTATTATATTTAATTGTGTCTCTTCTTCAGTGACTTCATAGTTACTTAAGTGATAGCACCTCATAATTAAAACAGAAAATTATAAGTTTAACTTAAAGGTAATTGGCTGTATGGTCTATGACCCAAAGCCATAAAAAAAACTGGTAAAGGTATTTATTATGGTTTACAATCATACTCTTCTTCTTGCTTAAAAATTGCAAGACGATAATAGGAATTTACTATAGACAGAAATAAAACACCTACTTTTTTGAAAACAATCAGTTTTATTGAATCAAAATATGAACGAATTGAACCTGGCTGGTGTAAATCGTATCCAAGAATTAGGAGCTAAATTTATTAATTATTTTATTAGTTTTAAACAATCTAGAGACATGTAATTTAAAATTCAAATGTATTGACCCCTCGCTTTAACCGCTAATATCTCAGAAACGGAGGAGCAGAAAAAATTGAAAAAACTTATGTGTTTATTATGAGTCTATTCTAAATCAATCACTGAAATTTGAATAATGTACATTGGACACTTCTGAAGTTCTGCTAAGTTATATTGAAAAATGTCCTACTTTTTTAAAGGAATTTTGACCATACCAGTTTTAAATCCATTATATCTTAGAAAATATGCACATTATGTAAATGATATTTTAGACACCGATAAAGATATCTAAGATACAAGATATCCCGTGCATATCTTGTATGAGGAAATTTTTTCATATTTTATTCTTTTAAAATTTTGCAGTTATTCTCAAAAAAGTGACGTATGTTTATTCGGTCATTTATCAATGTATTTAAAAAAAATTGATTAAATAGTCAATTATATAAAATGTAAGCATTTTCAGAAAATGGAATTGGTGTATATCAAATATTAATTTAGTTATCAAGCGTAAAGGATATCTTGCGAGTTTGCAATAATATTATCTATTACGCTTGATAACTAAATTAATATTTGATATATACCAATTATATTTTCTGAAAATGCATACATTTTATATAATTAACTATTTTAACAAAAATTTTTTAAATGCATTGATAAATAACCGACTAAACATGACGTCACGTTTTTGAGAATAACTGCAAAATTTTAAAATAAAAAAATATGAAAAAATTTGCTTGTACAAAAAATACCGTATTTTATCGGGGCCTAAAATATTATGTACATAGTATGCATATTTTCCAAGATATAATGGATCTAATACTGGTATGGTCAAAATTTCCTTAAAAAGTAGGACATATTTCAACATAACTTAGCAGAACTTCAAAAGTGTTCAATGTACAGTATTCAAATTTCAGTGATTGATTTAGAATAGACTCATAATACACACATATTTTTTTCTGCTCCTCCGTTTCTGAGAAATTCGCGGTTAAAGTGAGGGGTCAATACATTTGAATCGTATATTAGTTCTGTAGATTCATTCCTAGCCTAAAACAGAACGAGACATAAAACTCATAAAAGTATGTTTAAATATACTATTTTACCACTTATTATTATAGGTACTGTATAAAAACTAATTCCGGACGTATTTTGACAAAGTAGAATGTCATAATAATCCGATTAAATTTACTATTTCACCACACATTATTATAGGTACTGTATAAAACCAATTCTAGATTTATATTGATAAAGGATTCTCCTCCATCATAAACCGACTTCTAAAAATCCTTTCCAAATCCAATCGACACCCTTTTCAACGCTTTATCTCCCGGATGCCTTAAATTATAAAAGGAATATTGTCTCTTTCTCTCTCTCTTTTCGGAATGA
This sequence comes from Stenurella melanura, assembly GCA_963583905.1. Lineage (NCBI taxonomy): Eukaryota > Metazoa > Arthropoda > Insecta > Coleoptera > Cerambycidae > Stenurella > Stenurella melanura. The sequence continues at coordinate 123,262,947 of OY757311.1, forward strand.
ACACAATTTCGACCGTTCGGCATGGGTAACGTGATATTTTTGCACAAGAGGTGGAATTTGCATAATTTTTGCCACACGTGTGGTGTCTGTGTAGCGCTGAGGACGTGTTGCTTTAACCGGAAATTGACGCCGTCGGCACCCACATCCGTTTCCGTGCACATCAGCGCCAGATCCTTCAGCATATCTCAGAGCCCGGCTGTTACTGCATACATTGCAATATTTATACCTCGTATAACTTGTGGATTGTGCTTGTCTGATGCTTTTTCCATCATCATATCGAGTTCTACAGGGTGTGCTTGTTAGAAATTTACAATAATTGCAACAAATTTGTACATTATTCAGTAATGCTGATGGATGGCTGATGCGGATGCATCTAGAGTATTTGAAATGTATTATTTGGGCTTTCGATTGGTTAAGGAATCCTTCTAGACCCGAAGCGAATTTTATTTGGCAATTATGTTTAGCACGATTGTTGTATAAGACAGCATTATTGAACTTATTTTTAACAATATCATGCCATATCTATATATTAATGTGATATCCATGTTGATTTAGCTTATGCCCCTTAATTGTTTAAAGTGTATTATTACATTTTTATAGAGTTATTATATGGCCTGAGCAGAGAGGTACAGTAATTAGGCCGGTGCAAATAATTTTTGAAAAAAAAAAACTAGTAGCAGCATGAGAATTGTTGGAAAAAGAAAGAAATATAGAGCTACCCACGGGAAAAATAAATTATAGTCGATTCGAGTTACGAGGGTGAAATGGGGTGAACTTTAGGGGTTTCAAAATGGTTTTTCACGATTTCCAGCGAAACTAGACCTTCTATGGAAAAAATTTAAATATAAAAGTTGCAGGTAATGAAGAGGTCTATAACTTTTGTATGAACCATTTTTCACATAACCTAGAATTTTCCGAGAAAAATAGAAAAAAACCGGTTTTTTCGTTTTTGATTTTTATCTTCACGAAATTTGGTGGAGACTTACCTTTTTATATCCCAAACACGCTGTAATTTTTTTTGAATCAAAATATTTATTTTTATATTTCACCCTAAAATACCCATGTGCTGGAAACAGTTAAAAAAAAAAACAGTGATCTTTATTTTCGCTGAAACGTCTATTTTAAGATGGTGTAAAAAAATAAACGTTACTAGGGAAAAATTTGCCAGGAAATGTGAAAAACTAAGGAAACTAGATTTTAAAAAGTAATTTTTCAATCATTGTTTAAAATTTTTCATTATTTATTAAAGTTCACAGTTGAAATCCTTTAAAAATGTAAGATATAATGTTACATTAATAAATTAAGTAATTAGAAATCGTTTGAAATATGTGGTTTGCAAGAAACATGGGAAAATAGTTAATTTTCCAAGTATTAAATATTAGGTTTGAAATAGTTTCAGCCAGAGAAACGTGATTACTACCATATTTTTTAACATAAAAAAGTTGATTAATTATATTCAAGTGACACTTATGGAAAAGAAAATTTTATAAGAAAAAAAATGTATTTATACAGTATTTATATTTAAATTTACATAAATGTTTATACCTAAGATTTTAAACTCATGAAAATTATTGCTACCATTTTTACAATATTTTTATTTACATTTATCACACTAATTAGAAATACAATCAAGTGTCCATTAGTCTGCCCCTTTGATGGCAGTTCTCCATCGTCAGATTCGATAAAACTTTCGGATTCTGGTGGATCTTTGAAATCTTCATTACCGCCATCGTGTTCAAATCCAATATATTGCCTAATATTTATCGTCTATGATTTCTTCTGAATCACTTACTTCCCTCGTAAATTTCTTTTTCAATATTAGAGTATTTTTCAGAACCATGGCAGTTTGAACATAAATTTGTGCATTTCAAACCACGTTTTCGACAGCCACATTTTTGATTGTTACACCCACTTTCACAGCTGCAACAAATAGTTTTAAGCAATATTTCAGGAATCAATTTTTAATCTGTCAATTTGGGTATAATTCCATGTTGGTGTTGCTTCCAGCCCCAATCCGTTGCTGTTATTTTGTTATCGAGCCAAGTTTGAAGCTGATAGTATGCCCTGTAACAATGTTGTTCTGCTTCATTTTCAGTTGGTGGAAGTTTTTCCAGTTTAAAAGATGATTTAATAAATAACGAAAATTTTAAACAATGATTGAAAAAGGACTTTTTAAAATCTAGTTTGTTCAGTTTTTCGCATTTCCTTGCAAATTTTCCCATAGTGTTTATTTTCTTTTATATCATCTAAAAGTAGACGTTTTAACGAAAATTAAGACAGCTGTTTCTTTTGAAAAAACTGTTTCCAGCACATGGGTATTTTCGGCTGAAAATGAGGTCTCTTATTTGGTTTAAAATCACAATAAAATCTAAAAGTAAATATTTTGATTAAAAAAAATTACAGCGTGTTTGGAACATCGAAAGGTAAGTTTCTACCAAATTTCGTGATAAAAAAATATTTTTTTGTTGGAGATAAAAATCCAAAACGAAAAAACCGGGTTTTTCGATTTTTCTCGGAAAAATTCAGGTTATGTGAAAAAATGGTTCATATTAAAGTTGTCATTACCTACAACTTTCAATTTAACTTTTTTCGATATAAGGTCTAGTTTCGCTGAAAATCGTAAGAAATCATTTTCTACCCCTAAAAGTTCACCCCATTTCACATTGGTAATCGGATCAACTTTAATTTATTTTTCCCGTTGGTTGCCCTATATTTTCTTCCTTTTCCAATAATTTTCAGGCTGTTATTAATTTTTATGATTTCTTGCCCTTTTAAAAGGTATCTGCACCGGCCTAAATAGTCTAGGTGACCGGGTACAAAAAAATAATTTATATGACAATAACAACTTTTACAACTTTATTGATAACTAGCTGATTTTTAAATTTTGCTTACTAGTAACATATACAATCCAATTTTCGCATTGTCAGACAAAATAGATTTCCCGATTTTTCAGTACGACGCGTGGAAATCTTTCGGAAGAAGTGGAGGGGGCCGCGTTTTCGAAAATTTCCGAGAAGTAAAAAAGTTGTAGATTAGGCGCAATTAAGCTATACAAGAAGTTACAAGAGGATATGTATTTTTTGTATGCGGACACCTAGACTATTACTTTTGGTTTAAAATGTTTGTTAAGTTACGTACTTTTGGTGTTCACTGATAACAATGTATCGCCGACTATTGTCGATTATTATCGAGCGTTGAATAATAATCTCTTTTGTACACTTTTTTTAAACAATAAATTTATGTTACCTACATCGTAGCATTAATTATTAGAGTTGCAACATAATAACACCAACAGACAATTTTTTTGCTGTAATAAGTAGCGAAGGAAGACCAGTTAAATTTGTTACAATTAACCAACACAATATGACCATTAAAACTTCACAATACAAATTTCAGGTCATCAAAATAATTTTGCCAGATACTCAGAATCCCACAGGACGCCAATATGATCGTCCATATCCTACCTATTCTCGAGAGTGATTATTTTGAACCTGAGGGCACTAAGTTTCTTGTTAGAACGGTCCGATAATAATTATAGATAATTTATGTTGCCGAACAAAGTGCTTCTGTACAGGACGGTGTGAAATATTGTACCAGTAAAAGCAATTATCTGTTAGAGTGGGCATGTAGGCTTTGTGTAGTTCTTGTAATGATTTTTTTATTTCTGAGGGGGATAGCTCTGGAAAAGTGTTAACTTTATTGAAACGAAATATACAGCGTGTCTTGATATTATTTGCCAATAATAGTATAACGTGTTTTGCTTTTGTAGCTGGTTTGGAGATGTTATTCCAGAGTTCGGTTACTAAATAAATAGTCCAAATAAAAATAAACGGTTTATTTTTTCAATAACAGGTAGATCATGGCAGTGTTACATAACATATAGGTTTACGTATCTTTTATGGGCATTAATCATTTCGTAAATGATTTCGAAGCGGACGAGAGTGTAACGATGGTAACATCGTGGTGATTCGACGTGATGTCGATATCATGCGTTGGGTACCTTTTTGCCACACACAATAGGCCCCACCTCAGCACGGTGAAGGAGTCTAGCGCTCTACTTATATTAAGTCCGTCCTGGTACGTCGCATTAGAGTACTAACTGTAATTAACTCAGCTCTCACCACACTGAAGGTCAGTGCCAGAGGAGCACTGGTTTGTCTTGAATTTTGTCACGCTTTTATATCCGAAATCCTACACATGTGACCCATCGGGAGCGAGTGCAACTTTGGGTCCGTGTGAGATTTCGAGTACATCGGCGATTGATCATTATTGGGTACGTGAGCAAAATGCTGGGTAAACGGAAATCTGGCAATGTGACATGATTTTATGAATGTCTCATTACAATAATAATAATATTAGTAGACATTAAGCAGGGAGCGAGGTATGATAGTGAAGCTGGTCGTACCTGATATTTTTAATGGATCTCATCTTACAGTCGCTAGGATGCCAACTAAGAGAGTCCTGAGAAACCCGGTTGGTAACCAGCTACAAAGGCGGTGGGATGAGCTCGAAAATATCTTAAGCTGGCAGCCAAGAACTGTAGTTTAAAGCCCACACTAAATTGTAGATCCCTAGATATAAAGGGCCTATTGTAACCTAGCAAAATGTATCCAGTGGGATCTAGACACGAAATATTGAGAACGTTTTGAGAACGAAAGACGAACCGAGCCTTCTTAGTTCTTTAAACATGTTCTATAAAATATCTTCGAATTGATCGATGATAACCAGAGCCCGTATGTCAGAGCATTACAATTTATTAGGGGCGTACGCAGAAGCATTTGTAAAAATGTTTTTACTTAGTACGTATTTGATGTGCAAAAATCATACATCATATCTTGTCAATTAGTCATCGCAATGGCACATAGTGGGATTATCGATTGTAGTTATGTCTGACATTTGGTATTTGCTTTACCGAGTCGATTTCGAAACTCTTTTTCCTTTACGAAAAGTCACAAAAATCGGGAAAAAAATGTAGTTACGAACGAAACACCGCTATTATGAAAGTATCTCAACTCCACATCCCCCCGCCAAAATTTCAGACGATAGATACGGGCCGTTTTTTGGTGAGAATTTTCTATAAATTAACAAGGAAAAACTTGTAGTTGGGTACTTGTATTCAACGTCAATAAGTCTGAAAAATAATGTCAGACGTTTTCCACGGGCGGTTTTTGAGACTTAAAAGAAATTGATTTTGAAATGTTGGTAAAATGAAGTTGAAATATTTTCACCCCATTTTTGCAACCCCTAAAGTTGTCATTAGTTTTTTACTCTATTACGCGTTTAAAAATGTTTCAAAACCGATAATAATGCAAAACTGGGGTGAAAATAAATGAAAACGTATATCTTTTTTGAACCCCCTAAGAACTTATAATGAGCTAGTTAGAGGTTTTCATCAATTTCAACCCCATTTTAACAACATCAAAATTTGCAAAAGTTCTTTTCAAAATTTTGCAACATTTAAACCTGATCTTATGCCCCTATATCTCAAAACTTGGCCAAAAACTGCCCATAGAAAACGTTTGACATTATTTTTCAGACTTATTGACGTTGAGTAGAAAAGTACTCAGATTCGTCCGTAACTACAAAAAAATATTTTTTTGTTTTTTTTTAATTCCCGCCAAGAAGCGGCCTGTATTTATCGCCTGGCATTTTCGTAGGGGGGATGTGGAGTTGTTGTACTGTCATAATGCCGCGGTGTCGTTCGTAACTACAATATATTTCGATTTTTTACCCCCCTCCATATCTGAGACTTTTCGTAGAGGAAAAAGAGTTTAGAAATCAACTTAGTAAACCAAATACCAAATGTCAGACATAACTACAATCGATGATCTCACTACGTGCCATTGCTTTAACTAAACGTGATGATGTTGAGGGAAACGGCTTTGTCACATACGGGCTCTGATGATAACGAACTAAAATGCGTCATCAATAAGTTGTACATATCATCACAAAAAGAATAAAAAAATCTAAATAAAAACGAGTTGAGATACCTTTCAGATTGATTGATTTTTGATTGATTGATTTGCTAGCGTAAGGTGGGCATTGCTGCCGATTCCGGGGCATGGAGATTTGTTCCACCACGCAGTCCGATCGCCCGTCGAAGGTCCATCTGCAGTCACCCAGTCGTCTATTACATATTCATGCGGCTCCACCCGACCGACCAACGGACCATCCCACCGTGTGCCGGAACAAACCCCCGATGTTTTTATATACCGCCGGACCGGCTGCATATGCTGGATTGGACATTGGACATGCTTGTTGTCAGCAGCGAGAGCCGCATGACGCATGGGGTAGGAGTATAGGATGGAGCGTGTAGGTGTTTGTGAGATATTTCTTCTTGTTTTCCTTCTGTCTTCATCGGATGGAAAGTGTAGGCGTTTGTTCCATTCTAAACTTATTTCAATAACATAATTATTTTTTTTACGATTACTATTACTGAAGTAAAAATATACAATCCATAAAATGAGCATTTTAAAGTTGTTGAAAAAAATTATTACCTGTAAAATTCCACATGCATGCTAGTGTTTTTTACTTGTGATAGGGGCTGTTAGAGAAAGTATTAAATAAAAATTAATTTAAAATAGAAGTTTTATATGTGCTAATAGTTTACAAAACCATACAGTGTACAGGAATTAAGAATTTAGACACGGAAACCTAAAAAAAGTTTGTGATTTACTTACAATTTATCAATATAGAGACAATAATAAATCAGATGCAAAGGGTTTCATACAATACAATAACATATTACTTAATACTAAAGTAAAACAAATAATATTACACGAAGTACAAGTTTTTGTAAATAATGTTATTTTTGGGCATTCCAAATTTTGTTTGTATTCAATTATATAACATAAAAAAATATGTATTTTTCAATTTAATTAATTAAACACTTTTTTATTTACCGATTGATTTAGTTTAAAAAATAATAGGATTCTACCTTTAGACAACACTAATTTCCTTTCCAAATTTCTATACAATCGGACTGTTCCTTCTTAAGATATTGTGCTTAAAAAAAAAATGACGGACGGACAGACAGACGGATGGACGTTTTGAAAGTTGTCCAGAATCCGATCACCAACATAGTGATATGAAAACTGTTTCTCTACCGGCGATATTACCGGTTTTAGAAATGTGTGGATCAACGATCAAATGCAATATACTGTTCGTATTTGCGGAAAGTATAACAATATGGTTTTCAAAAATTGATTGAAAGAGTCGTTAGTTAATCTTCCAGCACAAATAAATAAATAGAACACACTACTATGTTTTCTATCACTATGTATTTAAAAAAATTGCGACCGCAGTTTTGACTTACAGAGTCATCTTTATATACAGCCGTAAGACCTATGACTGAATATTCATAGATCTGTTTATTATTGTCATCTACGTGCCTAAGACTTTATAGTACCTATATACAAACCCACCCAATATTGCCAATATATAACGTTTCTGTACACTTGTAAATTCGTCATTTTTGATTCACTTAGTAAGTCGAAACTGCAGTTGCAATTTTTATAAATACATAGTGGTAGAAAACATATCAGTGAATTTTATCTATTTGTGTGTGCAATACAGTTTCATTTTACTAATTCAGTTTACTTAAAGTGAGAACATCAAAATTCGAAAACGAGGTTATAGTTGAGTAACGCTTTAGTTTTTTCAGGATAGTTTTAATAATTATTTCCTGCCGGACAAATGCTTTGTGTAGATTGGCGTTATAAGTTCCATCCAGGACATCGTTAACGATTGTACCAGAGTATAGTAACAATTCCTAATCAGATTAGTACACAGAGTACCGCTAAAACGTTTAAATATGCATATGCACATTTGTTTTCGTTTTGTGAAACAGTTAATATGTTCGTATCATCTAGACTTAAGATGTATTATCAGGGATAAAAAATAATCGCGTGTCAGTATAAAACCAAATCATCGCTTGAATCGTTATCCCATGTGATTCGCCAGTTTCACTAATGTCAGTGGCTGTTAACGACTCATTTGCATCGAATTGATTTGGTTCGTCATATTATCCCTGGTCGTGACCGACATCGGGGCCACATAACAGATTCATTACATCGCATCGCCAGTGAAGAGTGAAAACACTTCAACGCAATACTCGAATACTTGACACGCATTTCGCCAAGCAAGGTGGCATCATGAATGAATAATTAATAGACAGTTTGTTTTTTATTATTTATTATTATATCTTATTCTATTTCATATTCTTAATTTAATATTATTCCGAATGCCTTCCGGGATGTTATGCATTATTTTTATATATCACTTCTTAACTATTAGATATAGATATTTGAGTGATGTACCTGATTTGTCACATTCATGACGTCTTGATAAAAAATGTCTCACAGTTTAGCTCAGTTGAGGTTAGTACCATACCTCTTTGAATAATTTTTTTTATCTTTTCTATTTCCGAGACATAGAGTTAGAATGTAGGTATCGTTCTTTATTGCTTGGATACCTTAATACTAATCTTGTCTTATTAACACAGTCGAATTGGCGTTTAAAGAAATGGTTTTATTTACATTAAAAATACGTTATCTTGAAAAATCCGACGAGTTCTAAGGAGTATGCTAAGGCAGACCACAGTAACTCTTGTATATTTATTGAATATTTTGAATTATTTCAGAGAAATTAAGTGTAGACACATGCAAGTAAATATAATGATGATTTTTATCAACTCTAGTGGTAAGGGACCAGGTCAGATTCTTCGTAAGGGACGGTAAAGTATTAATACAGTTCTTAAATGACACGTTTTTTATTTACTTGAAGGTCTATAAGAACACTAACTTTTAATGAAACCATTAAACATTTTCAATAATTATATAAAAGTGACACTTTTGGCCCATTCTCCCCCTTAGCATCCAGCAACTTTGAATTCGTCAGATTTTTCAAGGTAATATATTTTTAAAGGTAAATAAGAAGGTTGCATGTTATCATACAGGATGTTTCAGGTATGCGGTCATTAATTTCTAGGAGTGATTCTACATAAAAAAATTAAGAAAAAAAAGTTCATATAAACATGGGTCCGGAAATTCCTCCTAAGGGCTCTGCGCGCCTCTGAAAATTGATATTTTATTTAATATCTCAGGAACCCTTTGAGCTACAATGACTAGTTTTTGCGCACGTGATTCGATATCAATAAAAGTCAGTATCTGATGTTACCCACCAAGGGTAAATTCAATCAGAGGTGCACAAAATTGGAAAGGGGGGACTTACTTCTCCCCCCAAATTTTCTAGTGTGAATTTTCTGTGATTGTCTCATCGGCATATGATTCCTTGGCTATAAATACACAAAAAAGATTATCTTGTTGTAACGCCGTAGGACCAATCGATTTCGAGAGATTTGAACCTAAAGGATTTTTTTTCTTCTTGCTTGTGTGGAAATGAATGGCGCATTTTGAGCATTTAATTTAATTTGTTAATCTTTAAAACCTGTTGAGTTCTTTAATCTAGTAATAATTCATTAGTTCTTAGTTTATTCAAGAGAATATTCTTCTTCTTTAGCCCGTCCTCGTCCACTCCTGGACATAGGCCTCCTCCATAATTTTTCAACGGTATCTATCTGAGCACTTAATATCCAGTTTTTGCCGGCTTGCCTCTGGATATCGTTTCTCCATCTTGCGTGGGGGCGCCCAACACTCCGCCTAGTTTCTCTGCGTCGCCACTGCAGTATAGCCTTCGTCCACTTTATATTATCTCTGGCGACGTGCCCTGCCCAACGTCATTTTGTTCAAGAGAATAATAAATGCAATTTTACCAATTTTGGATGCCCCCTTTGGAGGCTTGTAGCATGTTTATATGAACTTCTTCATATTTTTTTATGTAGAATCATCCCTAGAAATTAATGACCGCATACCTCATACACCCTGTATAACAAAATGGTGTTAGATTTATCAGATAATGTGTCATTCACAAGTGATATTGTACTATTTAATTTATTGTAAGTAGGAGAGCAGTTTACCTAACAAGAAATAGCCTTAATGGCATCAAGTACAAAGGGACTAGTAACTTCTCCATTCTGTGGTTAGTCCTAAGGTTCAGAATTAACAAAGTTGCGGAAGTGCGACTTAGGTGTGGCGTAACGATTTACGATTTCACTTGCAAATTGTATGATTTTACTTTATTCAAGTATTAATTGTTAGGGTCATGTTATTGACGAGGTTGTCTAATTCTATGGTGTGAGCGCCTATAGAATCCCGTGTACTCCTTCCTGACACGTTTGGGGCATTATATATTTGATTTCATATACACATAGTAATACTAAACGGTTGGTGGACATGTGGGGAATCGATACTAACCAAGAAAGACGTCATAAATTTGAAAATTAACGAATCCTACTATCAATCTTTAAATCGCATATATTCATCTCCATTCTTTACTGTGCAAGCTGGTACGAGTACATAAATTTGGGATTTGGTGTATGTACTAGAAACCAAGGCCTCAGATTTTTTTATAATATTTTTCAACCCCCAACTTCATTATTAAAGGGGTTGATAAAATAAAATTGAGACCCTCACTTGAAATTTGGTACACGTATATATTATAACGACATCTGGCACTAGATTGATATTTTGAGATGATTCCGTTGAAGGGTTGGGGGTTAAGTAGGGGTAGATAGAAAAAAATAAGTAAAGCAAGCTGGTAAGAGTACAGAAATTTGGGATTTGGTGTATATACTAGAAGCGAAGACCTTAGGTTTTTTAATAATATTTTCCATCCCCCCACCACCCGTACTCCCTTTTAAAAGAGTTGACAAAATTAAATTCAGATTTTCTCTTGAAATTTGGTTCACGTATGTATTATAACGATATCTGAAACTAGATTATATTTTCAGATGATTCCATTGAAGGGGTGGGGGTAAGTAGAGGTAAATAGGGAAAAATAAATAAAGTAAGCTTCTAAGAGTACAGAAACTTGAAATTTGGTGTATGTCCTAGAAGCCAATGCCTCAGATTTTTTAATATTCTTCAACCTGACATCTGATTGAGATGATTCCATTGAAGGGGTGGGAGGTGGTAGGTTGAAACTTAATTTTTAACGTATTTGGTAGAAACCAATTCTTCAAACTTTTTTAGGAGATCTGCCCTAAATATTATTAAAATTCTATGACAAATAATTTCCACATACTAGAGTGCATGGATGTGGAAGTAGTGATTCCTTAGGCAGCGGTTTTTTTTTAACCGATGCCGATATTTGTTAATAAGGTCCAATTAACCGGCTGACTGAGTGAAATTCTATTTCATGCATTTTTGTAATTCTTTTTCTTATGTGGTCAATGTTTTGTTAACAAATTTTAGATTTATGTATTAACAAGTTAAGGTTTTTGAATTATCTTAATAATCTCTAAAATTTGATATGCAGTGTTCTGCACCTTACTAGGCCAAAAAAGGGATCCAATGCATAAATAATTTTTATGTAAGTAAAATTAGTAACTCTAAAAAGGACATGATCTAAAATAATGATTTTACAAGATCCTACATCTATTAGTAAAGTAATTGCTCGAAGGTATTTAAAAAAAAGGCAGTCTAGGTAATAAAAGCCTTAGAGCTTCCTGACGGTAACAATTAAAATTAACTTGTAGCAAACCTGAAGAGATTATAAACCGGCCATTAAGTAAAGTGTTTAATAACTGTACAACCACCAATAAAGTTAATCCCAGTTCATGCCTAAGGCTTCGGTGCAAAGTTTTGCAATATCAATTTACAAGCACGTACGGGAGAGTACGGCGTCTTTTATGGTGGCAGTAAATTTAAACTAATACCAAACAAGATATCACTGCGGTGTGTGCACTTACATACGTTGGCGAATAATGAACGTATATACAACAGGACGTGCTCGAAAAGTGCGGTACGTCCATAATTATGAACATTTTTAAATTTAGAAATTAGTGTAGTGAAAAATCGTTCGTGGTTCATCTTGGTTGCTTATTTTCATTTTAAGTACATACAATGTGCAGAAATTAAGAGTACTGCTTATTTAAGAATACTCGAGGAGTAAAAGTGCAAGTTCATCTACCAGTCTCTCTACTCAGTTTCTCAATTTAAACGCTTTATCCGTATGTGTTCGACTAAAGACTGGACATCTCAAATTTTGTTCATTTTACGATAACTAAAATGTTCTACCTGTTATCACAACACGTTGAGCGTGGTGAAAATATTCCACCAAGCATAGGGATGTCGTAAAAGTTTGTGTGTATTAGTGGAGTCAAATAAGTCGGGAAAACCTGGAAAAATGTAAATGTGGGGGTGGAAAATTAATATTACCTACATTCTTAGTTTGAACGTGAAGTCCCCCCCCTCCGTTTTCGAGGATGCTAAACATGAAACAAATATTGTCAGGGCTGTTAGACCCTTTCTACCCCCTTAAACGGACAATAACCATCGCGGTTTCTTAGCATTGATTGTCGGCAAAGCGTGGAGGAAAATTACTCGGAATCCCAAGCAATTCGATAGCACAGAAAAGTTCGATGACGTGGAAGGACTTTGACAACCTTCTGGGTTTTTTCTACCCTCCAAGGGGTGGAAAATTGATGTCAGTTATGTTCTTTATTTAAACGTTTACACCACCGTTTTCGTGGATGCTGGACATGAGAAAAATATTGTCAGGACTGTTTAACCCGTTCTATCCCCTTAAACGGACAACAACCACGCCTTATCACGGTTTCTTAGCAGGCAAATTGTGCTTGGTGGAAGTAGCTGGGAATCTCATGAAAAACGTTTGAACTAAAAGTGTTGGTAATATCAATTTTCCACGCCCTGCACCCTGATAGGGTTGAATCAGCCCCCAAGGGTTGTTAGGATGCTCTCGCTGTCATTCCCCGTCCCCCTTCAATCACCTTTAATAGAAACAAAACCACTTTCCCGGTTAAACCAATATTTCGAGCCCATGATGTACGAAAACCATGAAAAGGGGTGTTGGCCGTTTGAGCGGGTGGGAAAGGTCAAATCGCAAATTAACCGCCATATTCAGCACCCTCGAGGACGGGGGAGTAAGTATGTTTCGTAACTTTAGACGTCAATTGCCTACTCGTCTGACTTATTCGCTCCACTATATCATTTGCGAAACACTTCTTGAAGATGTAAATGCTTATTCTGTGTGGTATGTATTATATTCATATAGTTCGTGCAAAATGTCGAGGAAAACGAATGACATGGATAAAGCGCAGCATTGGTGCCACCAAATTGACTATATTAAGATGGCCATTCCCTAGAAAGAGAGATCCGATAGGGAAATAATTACTATTTTCGGCCATAATTTTTTTTTCTTAGTACGTATATTTAAAAAACTATAAAACTCCCTAAGTGGAACCTTAACAAGACTATTGCTTTGAATTTTCACTCAATAATTTCAGTGGTTTGAAAAATAGTTAGATTTAAATTTCAGAACTATGCTAATCTTCCTATTTCATAGTTTTAAATTAAACTGTTTTGCAAACCACTGAAATTATTAAGTGAAAATTCATAGTCTTATTATGGTTCTACTTAGGTAGTCTTATAGTTTCTTTAAATATACGTACTAAGAAAGAAAGGTTATGGCCAGAAACAATAAATATTTCCCTATCGGATGTCTCTTTCTAGGGAATGTCCACCTTAATATTTTGTAAGATGCTAGTACCTACTTTATTTCTAATTTTGAACCCGAGGCACAAGGACTTTAACTGCTACATCAGCGCCTATTCAGGGACAAGATTAACATTGTTCTCAAACTACCCCACTGTTTTTGTTTTTTTTTTTTAATGTTCGTAATTTTGAACCAGGAGGCCTAAATTACCTGCTAAATCGAATAGATTTTTTTAGGCTTCATCGGGGACATGGTTGGCAAATTATCTAGATGAGCATATAACATTTGGTTTCTCTGGATCTCATTCATCCATCACAGCCTAACGCGGTTGGATCATATTACTAAATCTATGGTCTTTAGGGGGTGGCGGCTAACATGTCTGTGACCTATTCCCACTTTTTAGGTTTGATACCCCGTCATCTGCGCCGTAGTGTCTTTTGTTTCTAATTATCATAACTCTTTTATTTTATTGTTGCTATTTGCCTTTTCAAGTGTGTATTTTGATATGCCATTAACGAGAAATTCTCCACCATTCTTAAGCAGTAGAAATAGGCGACTAATATGAGTTCCTTTGCTTCTCTGGAATATCCCGATATCACACTAATTTTGAAAAATGTGATAAGACCGATTTCGGAGATATTTTGAATGCGCTGTTTTAGTATGATATGTTAATTCCAGTATTTAAACTATATATCCGCACTTTTTTTCCGACAATTTGGGAGTCCACAGCGAAAACTTTTGAAGTCTATTATGTTTTTATCATTTACTTAAAGTCGGCCTATTCCTGCAACTAAGAGCAATATCACTAACACCAGGAAATGAGCGACCCCACCTGGAAACTTTGCCGCTTTTCTCGTAAGAAGAGTAGAGTACGAATTGTTTACATGCCTAACGTTTAATAAAAAAACAAGGGACTGACTACTTTACATCCCCTCCTAAGAATACTGTATCCACTACGCAATCCTCGCCAAATGCATAGCTTCTGCGTATACGCAGATATGCGAGCTCCTAGGAACTGGGGCGGACGCTGTATTTTCCTACAGGGCACCATTTCAAGTACTAACATTGATTATAAAATCTATTATTAATCTTACCGTATATTAAAGACAGTTTTAAGGCTTACAAAATAGTTATAGGATATTGGATCTTATTACACGTTAACACATTTTCAATTTTGTTTCGTTGGTTGAATAAAGCAACACAAAATAGTGTATATAAACAACCCGAGAAAGTGTACTGCTTGATTATGGAATCTATACCTGGATCCGTCCCTTCTTGAAGTGGGTGATATAAAATAAGCAACAGCCAGCCAGATGTGTTAATGAAACAGATAAGTTTTTGTTTATGTAGCATTAGCATTGGTTTATTTATTTATGTCTATTAAATTTTAAAGAAGAAATGGAGGTCAAACTTGAAAAGGTATTAAATATAATATATAAGTGATGGAATGGAAAAACTGCCTGAAATTGAAACCGATTGGTTTAAGGGAACGACATACAGGGTGAGCAAACTATACCTTCGAACCTCTTTTCTCATAACGCGAAGAAAAATTGTTACCGCGAGATAGGGCCCTTCCCAGCAACTCCACTGTAAATGGATATTTACCTGTGGAGCGATTAATAAACAAAAACAAAAAATAAGTAAAATAAAAAATAAAAGCTGCCAGATTTAGAAACAGAAGAAACAGAAAACTTAGTAGAAGAAAAATAAGATGACAATAGATGGAATCTTAAAAGAAGCACGGAAACTGAAAAGAAGCATCTCCCAAACACCTGCACACCCCAGCCGATGATGACAAATGGAAAATTAATAGAAGCATGGAAACTTAAAAGAAGCATCTCACAAATACCTACACTTCCCACCTTATACTCCCACCCCATGCGTCATGTGGCTCTCGCTGCTGACAACAAGCATGTCCAATGTTCAACCCGACGTATGCAGCCGGTCCGGCGGTATATTGGTTCCGGCACACGGTTTGGCCGTCCGTTGGGCGTGTTCGATGGATGACCAAGCTGCGTGTTGGAACGAACCTCCATGGATGCTCGGAATCGGCAGCAATGTCCACCTTACGCTGGCAAATCAATCAATCAGTATTTTAATAGTGCGCCATTCAGCGAATGATGGTTTTGGACGATAATCACTAATGGTTGTTCTAACAGTGGTGCAGATCCGTATTCAAATGAAAATTGCCGCAATTCAAAAAAACGCGCACAGTGCTTGATGGAACGTATTTCATGAATGTGAATTAATTATCGGTTTAATCGGTGAAATTTTAGCTAACGCTCGTACATCCCCCGGCCGGGTACTGTAATACTTTAATGCGATTCAGAAAGTATCATTTAACAGGATAATGAGCGAAATGCCTAAAATTCATCTCGCTCAAGTCGAGGTACACGTGCACTTTGTAAAGATTAGCCATGGGATTACAATCGGACAAATTAAACGCGTCAGTGATTAGTTTAATAAAAATTAGTTGCGAGAGAGTTCATGCTCGACGGTGCAATCGCTCTGCAATTGTTATAATACTTTACGAGCGCATCGGTTGTTGTTAGTCTGCTGGGGATTTACTATAATTGTATTGTTTGTGTACGAGAAGCAGTTTATTAGAGCAGTCTCAGTATTTTGTGTTTTTTACTGAAAGTTTTATCACGTGTTTTTCGATTGAACGGATAGTCTTGCTTGATGTTATTTAGATAATAAATGGTTTCATATGCATGCATACACAAAAATGTAAAGTAATTTTATATTGATTTAATAAGTTCCTAACTGAAAACAAACAAAACACGTATTTCTTAATGCAACTTGTCCCAATATTTTGTTTCTCTTGAAGGAGAATGTTAGACATATCAAAATGATCCTAAATACTTCGAAACCTCTAACATTTCGAGATGTTTACTGTGGTTAAAATGTCAATTAGATACCACAGAAAGGATTGTAAACATGTATTGATAGTTAAAGATCACTAGCCGACAGCCTACATGTATCGGGAGTAAAAATAGCAAATTCTTATTAACTTCGTTATTCTAAATAACAGTATAAAGAACAAAAGTTTAAGTTGGCTCTGGTTTTCCCAATAGAGATAATAAAATGTAACGCAGGTGTAAACCCTAGTTTATGGGCGGTACCTATCACAAATAACAGGTAGAATTAGAATTCTACGAACAATAGACATACTATACTGACCGGGCTAACTACCTACCTCTTTATTTGCCACTAAAATTAATATTCGGAGGTAGTCGTATTTGTACCTTGGGCATGAACCGTTCATTTTTGAAAGTAAAAAGTGCTATTTTGAAAATATGCCATGAGTGTAAATACATCTAAAAACTTTTGTCATATTTGTGGTGAAATGACTTGCGTGCCAAAAATTACTTTACTTCCAAAATTAAGAAGGCGTACCAGTTGTATTTTGGTTGTACAATTGCAGATGAAGCCAAAAATTGGCACCTCATATATATTGCAGCAATTGTGCGACCAATCTTTGCAGTTGGCTAAGTGGAAGAGGGTTCAATGGCTTTTGCTGTGCCCATGATCTTGCGAGTACCTAAAGATCATGTTAGGTACCGATTATTATTGCGTGATACCTCCTATTAGACAGGGTATTAACAAGAAAAAAAGGATGGTAATACTATAACCCAATTTACCATCTGCCATTCGCCCGGTTCCCCAGAGTGATGATCTACCTATTCCTATTTCACCTCAAGAATACAGTCTTGATTCTGACGAACAATATGATAATGCAGATGACGACTTAGTCCAGCCATAAACATCACAAGATCCACGATTTCTCTGCCTAAGTGTCCCGTGATGAACCACACAAAATTAAACAACGCGAATTAAGTGATAATAGTCCTTGATCTGTCGAAGGCGAAAGCGGAGCTTTTAACATCTCCATTACAACAATGGAATTTACTACAAGAAAATGTTAAAGTTTCCATGTATCGAAGTCGTCAAAAAGAATTCATACCTTTTTTCAAAATGGAAAATGACTTAGTTGCCTGCAAGGACATTGACGGTTTAATGAGTGCTTTACACATTTTCCATGATCCTAGTGACTGGAGACTTTCTATTGACGCCTCGAAACTTAGTCTAAAGGCTGTGCTACTCCACAATGCAAATAAGTTGCCACCAATTCCAATCGTCCATGCTGGCCACATGAAGGAAAATTACAGTAACATGAATGTAATGCTACAAACTATAGAATATAACAAGTATAAGTGGCAGATTTGTGGAGACCTAAAAGTGATAGCCTCGGTGATAGCTATCTTACTTGGTATGCTGCAAGTGTATACCAAATATTGCTGTTCCCTTTATAAGTGGGACAGTCGACAGCGCGATTACAACATTAAAAAAGAAAAATTTAGCCACCAAGACTGGGTTTTGAACCAGGAGTAAAAAATGTTCCTGACATTCCATTAATTGATTCACAAAAGGCAATACCGCCACCACTCCACATAAAACAGGCTTATGAAGAACTTGGTAAAAGCTATAGACAAAGAAGGACGTGTTTTTAGTTATTTAAAACAAAAATTTCCCAGGCTTGGTGATGCGAAAATTAATTTTTGTGGATCCTCAAATTTAGAACCTTTTCAAAGACGCTGAATTTGACAACATTCAACATTCTAGAAGGTAATGAAAAAGCTATTTGGAATTCCTTTAAAATGGTACGCACTTTCTCCGTAACAAAAGAGCAGAAAACTATAGAGACCTTGTTGAGAATCTTCTTTCCTGCTACCAGAAATTAGGATGCAATATGTCATTAAAAGTTCACTTTCTACATTCACATCTAGATTATTTCCCAGAAAACTGTGGTGCAGTATGTGATGAGCATGGGGAGAGATTCCAGCAGGATATTCAAAATATGGAAAAAGGATATTAGGACAAATGGACTTCTGTGATGTTAGCAGACTACTGTTGGACATGTGTAAGAGATGCTCCAGAAGTAACTTATAAGAGATAAGGCTAAGAAGCGCAAGAAGAATAATTAATTTTCCGATTAAAGAGCTTATATTCTAATTAAATATATATTATGTAACATGTATTTGAAATATATATCAAAATGGCAAATGTTTTTTCTCATGATGTAATTAATTGCTTTTTTATTAAAATTATACCATAATATGTAATATGTCAGTTATCACATTTTTTAAAGCCAATAAATTTTTTTTAGGACTATGTTAGACGTAACTGGGACCAATACAATACAAATAAGCGGTTTTGGTTAACGATACAAAATAAAAGTTAAAATTTGTCGGTTAATGAGATCAACCAATTATAGTGTAAGACTGGCCTCGAGAACATATCCATTTTCACAAGGCTGAAAATATGCTAAAGTGTTAGTTTAGATCTCCCCAAAGAAGTAATCACCGATATAGCTAAACGACGTCGCGTCGGTGGGGTCAGCACCCTTTGAAATTTTAGAAAATGGAGCAAAAATGCAATTGAACTTTATTTATCTGTACAAAGCAGACGTTTTCAGATCTCGAGTGGGGTAGCGGCATAGGAAATATTTCGCATGCATGAGATCTAGAGTCCAAATCCTACTAGCAAGAATATATTTTTTTGCCCAAATCTCCTGCTCGAACATTACCTATGTTTCACATCATTAAATGCATCTTTGTCTTTTATATTTGCTTAATTAAATTGGGTCGTTGGAATCCTCTTTTACTTTTAAACTAATTTTGCTGGAATTTAATAAAAGAAAGTAGGAGAAAAAAATTATATTTGATACCTACCCAATTTTATGAATCGATGATAGAAATCCGATCTAATACGAAACGGCCAAATCTATGCTTTATGGGTGTTACGTTTTCGTCACGCAATATTTATTGTAATAAATAATTAATATAATTAATTTTTAATTCTTGACCCTTTATATCCCTTTCATAATATTCATATTATGTCCCTTTTATATCATTCATCTGTAATGTTTAGTGTCGACAGTGTAAAAACATGTTTCAAAATGCTATTACACACTGAGAAAAAAAAATACAGATTCAAGTATATGCATTCGGTTTATATCCACTGTGTACAATTGTGTAATTTTATTTTAAATATATAAAAACTTCGATTTGACTTGTTAGACTCAAGCAAATATTTACTTGATACTATCTGGAAAACATATTACTTGATTTAAGTACATATTTGCTTGAACCTGCAAATTTTTTGCTCAGTGCATTGTAAAAAAATTAAGGATAAAAACGTATTTTCTAAGAATATTAATTACATAAGTAATATAATAGAAAGTAGTAGTTTCATTTTTTTACAATGCAGTGAGCAAAAGAATTAGCAGGTTTAAGGAAATACGTACTTAAATTAAGTAAATATATTTCAAAGAAACATTTATAGTCCAGTCAACGAATGGCCCAAAACAGGGTGGTGTAAAGTGCGTGAGCAGGAACCAAAGCAATTCCTTTAGAAAGTTGTTCAGGATGCTTAGGGAGTGAACATACTGAAAGTCCTGACGTCTAGGAGGTAAGCCGTGGGGGGAGGCTCACAAAGAAAGTCCCACTTTTGGGTTTTTCGCTTATATCTCGAAAACGGTGCGTCGTAGGAAAAAAAATCGTATACCTAGTGAAAGCTCATGAATTTCTCTGCAACTTTCAATTTATATACTACAATCGCAAAATTGTACTTAGACAAAAATCATCAAGGAAGCGGCAGTGATCTTTTACAACCCCTCCTCCACTCAAGGCGAGGTTTAAGAGCTGGAAAGATCTGTTTCCTCAAATGGTATGGGGCACCAGCAGGACAGACCTCCCTCAACCAGTACCGCTTCCAGTCGTTCATGAGGTCAGTGTCAATATTAAGGCTTACATCAGCTCCCTTCCACCAACTGAGAGCGCAGCTAAACGGCATTCCCGGCGCACCTAACACCAATGCCATGGACGAGGAACCCTTGCCGGGAGTCTCACGGCCAAAGAGGGTGAAAACGCGAATCCTGAGAAAGTTGAGAGTTTAACATTGAAAAGTTGTTGAGAATGAGAACAATGAGAATTATTGAAATCGAATAAAATTACTTAGCTTACATGTCACTTTTTTACCATCTATAAAATACAATGTTCTATTTTTCAGGTAAAAATGTTTTTCGAAAATTTTCACTTTTTCGGAGCGTGTGGCTTGAAAACGGTTGCAAATTCGAAAAAAGTATATAAAATGAAAGTTGCAGAGAATTTCATGAGCTTTCATTTGGTATAAGAAATTTTTTTCCATAAGACGCACCATTTTCGAGATACAGGGTATAATTAGTTTCATGTCATTAAAAAAAACTGGTGGTAGGGAATGACAAGACAAACAAAAAAACCTTGTATAACATGAGGTCTGAAGATCATAGTTTTGGAGAGAAAACAATAAACAAAAATTTCCAAAATACTTAATAACATAGTTTGAGAACTGCTGGTATATTGGGGTAGGTTTTATTGCCTCGCGTTATTGTAACATTAATGAACTCTCTCGGATAGGATGCATATAATTTTTTTAAATCACTAATTTTAAAAATATACTGATATTTACAGGTTGGATCTCCAAACTGTAATTAGCGGTCTATTTTTAATATACCAGCGCTGCGGCGGTAAATCCTGAACTCAATCGTTGTTGAACAGAACATCACGTGACGTGACGAAAAGTGATCTTGTGCCTCTCATTTGCTTTGTTTTTAATTTTTTTTCGCGGAAACCAAATCGAAAGGGTACAAGTGTGATAAATCTTTGAAATCGGAATTTTAACTATTTTTTAATGGTTCGATCACAAACTGTAAGTAATTATAAAATAAACAACTTGTTATGCCACGATGGCACAAAACGTAATTCGAACTCAACCAAAACCTTATCAGATCTTCTGGAGCACTAAAGAAACTGCCGTGCAAAGTTTCATCCAAATCTGTTAAGTAGTTTCGCCACTACCGTGCTGTCACACATACAGACATACGTACACGTACACAGACATTTTTTTAAAACCACTTCTTGGGTTTCTGTGACCTCAAAACGTAAACATTTGATGTTATTTCCATTTTCGATTTTGGACCAATTTTAGCAACGTCCACAAAAAATTTTTTTGGTCAGGTTAAAAAATAATAGCCTATTTTGCTGCACCCGAGACTATAACTTAAATTAATTTCGGGATTTTTGTTTCCAACATATTTAAAGAGCACAAACTCGCACAAATTGTACATTTTGACATGCCCTTTATATATTTAGATTTTCTTGTTTATTTAAAACGTATAGGAGGGTCTCAAATGTAAATCTAAGTTTTTCGGTTGTCTGCAATTTTTTCCTGTATGATAATTAGGATGGGGAGAATACTTTGAAAAGTGGAAAACTTGTGTAGTTTTTCCTTAGCAGACAGCTCTGTCGAGTTATCAGGACAACGGTATTAGTTCCGTGTCACCGGCAGCGATATATTGCCGGAGCTGAGCTATTCATTCCGATACTGATAAGACATCAAGAAAGGAAACATCGATATTTGTACAGGGATCCTCTCTATTTTTCTTGCTCGTCGCTTTACGTGGGCGCTCCGTTGATATTTGAAGTCGCCAAATTATTATAAAATACAGTGCCTAATCCATTATTTATTTCATGTCAAACTTTGTATTGTGTTTAGCAACCCGTTTACAGATTGTTGGTGTAGTAATGTACCTTGATATAGTATAGTTCCGAAATTAATTAAGAGGACTGTATGTACCATAACTGGCGCTTAGAATTTTATAGATAATTTGTATCGAGAACATTTACACGAATTATATTAATTATGACAATTCAGTTTAAAGAAGTTGAATGCACAAGGTGTTTTTTGGGAGAATATTCCACGAATAAATTAATTAAACATATAAAACAAATTCCACTTTTCTTTTTGAGAATATCGTTCGAGGAAGCTCTAATATTAGTCTAGTAACATTAGCCTTTTACCCAGACATTCAAAATAAAGGTCTGCTTGTCCCACGATTCTTGTTGCTCTCCCTTCTGTACGTCCTGAAAAGTGTAAGAGGTTACAGCGTCGGGTTTGAGGTGGGAGGGGGGTGATAAGGGTCGGAATGTTCTTTTTTCTCTTCTCAAATAGCTCAAAAAGTATGAGGTTTAGAGCAAATATGTCCCTGTACAAAATAAAAGTACATTAAATTTCCTACCAAAAAGATCCATTTCATTTTTTTTACCGTAACCGTTTCTGAGATATAGGGAGCGGAAAATGATTGAACAGGAACAAAAGAGTGGGCATGTTTATATAAAATATGATTTTAGTTTATGAATTTAAAAATCAAACAAAACCAGTTTTATTTATTAATGCAATACAAGTAGCTTAGTATAAACATGGTAACACAATATTGTCTAAATGTTATTTGTGGCATTATCTTAATTTTTTTCTTCTTCAATTCAAATACGTGGCATTAAGTTCCAAATAATTGAAGAAAGAAAAGTGGTAACACAATCTCTAGAAGTCCATTTGTGGGTAAACATCCTCTTGCTTAGTATTTGAGTCAACTTCCTCCTGGTCGATTTCCTGTTCAATTTTGGTATCCTGATTCGTAACAAAAAAGTCATCTTCAGATACTATTTCATCAGCTATGTCTCTGTTGCCTGCACAATTGGCACATATGGTTGAGCACTTCCATTTTTAAAACATTCACACTTGGTCGTGCAATCATCTCTGCAGCTGCAGCTGGATAGGTTCAAGAGGTCATCAGGTGCCGCTGCCTTGAGAGTGGTGACTGGACGTAAATTTCCACTGTTGATCTTCCAGCCCCATTGTAATGGGTCCATGTCAATTCCACGCCATTGTTGGACTTGGTGGAACACTCGGAGAGCGTGTTGACGAGCTGCCTCTGATGTAGCAGGGAGTGCAGCCAAATTAAATTGCGCATGCGCTGGCAGCTTTGCAATTGTTTTTGTGCACAACTTGTGGCGGAGTGAATCCAAGTTTTTCTCCGTTGAATCATAGAGAGCACAGAACAAAATTTCACCTGCTTCAGCTACTGAATCTGGCGAGGCATCAGCATTGTTAAAACTTTCATTAATTTCTTTGAGGTTTCTATCACGTCTGATTTTTGACAAAGCAAGATATTTATCCTTCCGAAAAATGAATGAGGTAGAATCGCACCCAGTGAAGGCGTACACCGGAAGAACAGCACTCTTCAAATCTCCCAATTTATGTTGAATGTTACTGATTACATGAATTTTATGTGACTGGTTCCTTCTGGCGGGGACAAGCATTTTCAAGTCTGTGTGTTCTGATGAAATTGTAATCAGCAAAAGTAACAAATCAGTGTCTTCTCCAATTACAACAGTTTCAGCACCTGTGTTGCGTGCCTCGGCAATATTCAACATACTTGAAAAAACCCATCACTACCTACTCATTCAATTCATTTTTCGTTTTAATAAACAATCCGTGACTGGAACCTCTGATCTCTTTAAATCGAACGCATGTAAAATAAATCCCCCATCCCCCCTTCACATAAGTACATTGCAATATGACCGAAAATGTAATTATGCATCTAACTACGTAATAACCATTCGACCAATAGGCCAAGAATAATTTAAAAAAGACTTAAAAACGATTTTAGAAAAATTTACCCACGATTTTCGCAGAAATTGATCTTTTATCCCATTTTCCGCTCCCTATATCTCAGAAACCGTTAGGGTTACAAAAAAACGAAATGGGACCTTTTTTGTAGAAAATTTAATGTATTTTGATTTTATATAGAGACATCTTTGCTCCGAATTTGAGATATTTGAGATATTTTAGAAAAAGAAAAAAAAAAAAAAAACATTCCGGCCCTTCCCACCCCAAACGCGACTCTGTAACCTCTTGGAATTTTCAGGGCATACAGGGGGGAGGGTAGCAAGTATCGTGGGATAATCATTCCTTTGTTGTTTTGAATGTCCGGGTTTGGCCATTGTTTTGCTTAATATCACTACACTATATAGTACATCATCCGTACTTCTGTGGTTTGCCATTGTGCCCGAGATCCTTCATGGTAAGACATGGCTTAAAAAAAACTAAATAGTACAGTTATCCCATTATATCACTAGTAAATAACTTCTACGCCTGTGCCTTTGTCAAAGGATCAGTTAGAGGGTGTTTTTTTAAATGACATGAATAAAAATATAAAAATAAAGTATTTCGCTGTGTTTCTGAAACTTATTCTGTTTTCTCTCTTAAAGGGTTTCTTAAAAAAAATCTACTGTTTATATTAAATATACAGCTCTAAGAATATGTTTGTGATTTCAATACCCACAGACTTACATGTGGGTAAAATAAAACAGTTTGTAATACTTCTATATTTTGATTCTTATTCGTGCCATTTATCAAAAAAAACGCCCTTCAACTGATCTTTTGACGAAAAAGTCACATGATTAAAAGTTATTTCCCACTAATATACTGGATAGTTGTATTATTTTGTACATTCATCAGACAGTATTTATAAGAGGCAGGAAGACCCAAAGAGTAAAGTAGAAGACAAAGATGTATTACTAAAGCCATTCATTTAGTAAAAACGATGTAGGTATAAATATTTAATAAATTTGCTCACAATGAAACAGTTGAATGCATGTTCAATTTTTGTTATCCACTGAAAATCCATAAAATAATCGAAAATTTATCGTCATTTTTTAATAGATCGTGTCATCCTGTTGCATTATATTAGTGGAAAGCTCTTTCAAGGTGCTTTCTTTTGGTGCTATAGAGTACAGGATGTTCCATTAAAAAAGAGAGAAACAGTTGATTTGGTCTTTCTTGATTCGCCAGGAAAAAATTACCGATTTTAACAGTAGCGTAAATTAGAATTTTCTGGACAATTTCTGCCACAAATCAGACCTCAAGAAGCTATTCTATCACGTTGCAATCAGTTCACAAAGTTGGCATTTTTTTAACTGAAATTAACCCATATAATGGTATCAACCCATCGCAACCCATCTAATGACATGTCGTTTAAATCTTCTTTAAAATGAGAATCCGAGTATGTAATAATTTACTGAGTTTTCTATTTAGAAAAAAAAACATAGCTTTATGACGCTTAAGTGGATCACTCTATATATTTCAAAATATTTTGAAATATATACTTTTATGCCCTCTAACATATCGTTTCAGTATCTTCTATAAGAGAGCTGTGATATTTGGCTGACTGTAAAACGCAGTCATAGCCAAATCATCCAGTGTTGTAATGTTTAACACATGGTTCTATTAGCAACAACAATAAACGTATTTATTTCAAGCAAATTTTATATAAATGTTTATTGTAAAACTCTCGTTTCACGTCCCTTGAAATTTTAAATAATTACTTATAATTTTTTCGATCTGTATTGTCTAATAGTTTTATTCTAAACATTTATCCAGAGTAAGCGGACTAAGATTTGTGAAGCTAATTATTCAATTTCCTCCGAAGACATGAAAAAAATTATGAAATAAGTTCTACACGTTTTCAAACTAAAGATGTTATTATTTTCTCCAAGAAATGTTAAATAAATAATACCTGTTTTAAGTTGCACTAAAACTGAATAGTTTGAGACTATGATAATATCGAAATGAATTAATGAGCCAGAAATTACCCCAGACTTTATTAAATAAGATACCCCACCATACCCAAAATACCGTTTCCGATTTTATGACATACGTTATAGAAATAAAATGTATCTCACGGTACGTGAAACGGCACAAGATATTGCAGAAAATGAGAAACGAGATCAAACAGCTGCTATTGTCTCGAATCGGGGACTTATTGCGATAAAACTAAAGCAGCCCGAGCAAAAAGACAACGCACAACGAGTGCAGCGGCAGAGGGTATGGAGCCGCTCATCTTTGAGGTGCAATCAAGAGCCCTAGAGCCTTGCCCGGTTGGCCCAGTTAAGGCCCTTTTATTATAACTGTGTACTTGGTTGTCTGTTTTTCTTTTATCGAGTTTTTTGCCGTCGTTGTACAATAGAGAACAATGGCGTAGTTGGAATTTTGCTAATGTTTCACTCAAAAGGTTTTTTCAATACCGCTTTCATCTTTTTATTAATTATTCCAAAATAATGACGTGGGTGGGTTTGGAAGTGATTAAAAATACATTGGGCTTTTTAAATGTGGATGTATGCGAGTGTAGTTCAAATATTCCATTTATACATCTTTAGTATATTATACTAATGTATTGCGTGAATAATTTATTTAAAACATAATAGTTAAAAGCGTTGATAGTAATATTTATAGAGTTAAATAAATAATTTAGTGTGTATAGTATTTACTATTATATCAATTACAACAGCCCGCTGTTGGGTATAATTGATCAAGAAGAATCGAAGACGACTAATTGACTTAAACAGCGTGAAAAACATGTGAATATATTTGTTTTCACAGTCAATAGCAGTTGCCTACTATGGGGACTGGTAAACTGTCAGCTCAAAATATAAAACAAAATTAAGAAATACACATTGTGTTATAGATGATCATGATAATGATAAGGTTATTTTTACTGAAATCAGTTCAAAACACGTAAAAACACATTTTACAATTATTATTGCACTTACATGCTGTAGGTAATTGATAATTGCTAGTAGTAATCATTTAAAAATGCTCTCAAAACTGGAGAGATATGGTTTCCGAGGATCTAGTTATGAACTACTAAATCATACAGGGTGTAATCAGTTTCAGATCATTAAAAAACTGGCAATGGGGACCGACTAGACAAACAAAAAACCTTTATGACTTTTCCCTCTAGGAGCACTTTGAAAAAAACTGACCTAGGTCAACCTTTTTAATATTTATTTAATAGTAATGTAGAAAATAATTGAGAACCACTGCTTTTCTTGGTCAATGAACTTGTAGTTCCCAATTATACAACTTTTAAATTCTCATAAAAAAGTGCAAAGGCCTTGGATCATCGACCGCCTTTGATGGACCGCCTCAACCGAACTGCGGCAATTATAAAGAGGTAAATAATTCGTTATCTTTTCCTGCACAACTGCAAGCAAATAATGGCCGTAGAAGTTTAAACAAAGCATTTCTTTACATGTGTGTCTTTTAATTCGGAACAAAATATTGGATTAATGTTTATAATTTAGAATATTTAAATGTGATTTATTAACGTTTGTAACATAAATGAGTGTCCTGGGTTAAAAGCTTACCTAAGTAAATTATTCGAAATCTGCATCTGCATCAATACACAGTTCGGTACGTCGAATTAAGGACATACGTACTCCGTTCAACACTAAACAATAAACTTATCAACTAACGTTGTCAATAAAGAAAAATAAAAGAAAAACTTGGTCCAAAATCCAAAACGGAATACAAAAAGAACGAACAAGTAAGTTGTGTCTGTACGTAATCAAGAATTTAACGACTTGAACGGTAAAGTCAATAAAATAAATCTTCACTATAAATACACAGCGACCCGAAATTCAAAAATAGCAAAAACAACGAACGGCGGGTTGGACGTGTGTACATAACGAAACACCCACAGAAACTAAAATATTGCACAAAGGAGAGTCAGAGTATAGTTTTCTTCAGATCAGATCTACTAAACACTCAGAAAACGTCGACGTCTTCCATCTTATTTACCGCACCGCTAAAGACCGGCGACATTTTATAGCTATCTAAACAAATGTTGAGTATCATAGGCAAAGACACGCGTGACGATCTAAACCTACCTCAATATTCCAGCAGTTCTCAAAAGATTTTATTGAAAATTTGCGAAATTTTTGTTTATTTTTTTTTCTCCAAAAATGAGCTTTAGACCCCATGTTATATAAGGGTTTTTTTTGTTTGACTTGTCGTTCCCTACCACCAGTTTTTTTTAAGACATGAAACTAATTACACCCTGTATATCATCGACAGGAGACATTGTATTCGGGTTCCCGATGAGTGCAGTGGGGGGTTCAAAATATCCCAGTACGACTACTTAAAAAAAGGGTTTCCCTCAGGATAACACACCGAGTCCGTTAATTTTCTTATAAACGATCTACCTGAAAATATTTTATGTAACGCAGTTATGTTTGCTGATAACAGTTAAGGGAAATAATTTGGAAGAATTGCGGCAAGAAATTATAAATGGTATGTCGCTCGTGAAAGAATATTATTCTCATAACCATCTAAAATTAAATATCAACCAAACAAAAATCATTAAATTTTCCGCAATTGATGAAGAAAACATTGAAATTACGCTTGATAGAAAAAAACTTACGTCGGCCTCAGACACTAAGTTCTTGGGTGTCATAATAGACAAACAACTCAAGTGGAAGGCCCATATAAGTTATCTAACACTGCAAATGATGCTTGTGTTAGAGGTGTTTTAAAACCTCATGAGCCGTGACCTTCATATGCGCAGAGACATAATCCGTCCTGTTGACTCAGTTACACTTATTAAAAATATTATATTTATTGTTTACAATTTATCCCGAGCTCTTGTTTATGTATACAGCAAAGCAGCCTCCAGTGTCTTCAAAAACATACTTATAACTCAGATTAAACTTTGCCTTTTGCGCATTTCGCGGCTCATGAGATTCTGAAACACCTCTACACACTAAGAGTGTTTTCCTCAGTCAGTCGATGAGTCCACAAATTATCTGCATATCTTCTATTATACGATATGAAATAATTTTCTGGGGAATTTCTACAGTGGCTCATAAAATACTTATATTGCACAAAAGATGCCTTAGAAGGAATTGCAATATGAACCGAACAAACTGCTGCAAACAAATCTTTAGTGAAAATAAGATACTTACCTTCACATGCATCTACATCCTAGAAAGTGCCATCAGTTACATAAAAGAACATTACACCATGTTCTTAAAACATGAATATGCTCACGAATACGATACTCGTAAAAATGAAAATTACGTCCTATAAAGACGAATTTAAGTTTAGTTCATAATGGTGTGGTCGTTCAACTGATAAAAATTTATAACCATCTACCTAATTATATCAAAAGTGTAAAAACTGTTAAATTACTGAAATTAAAATCGTTGCAGGGCTCCCAGATATAAGGGGAATAGTATAAAAGAATTTAACTTTAGAGGCTGATGTATCAGCTATACTGCAGGGTCGCCACCCTGTGCCCTGAACAACATTTTTATGGTTTACGCGCAGTCCCCTCTCTGCATTCAATTGGTAGCGAAAGAGGCTCACACGGCCGACTAGTCAAGTCCTTGGTGGTGAATTCGAAAAATTGGAGTGTTGGATGTATACTGGTGAAAACAAATAAGCGTCTTACTATAGCAGATTTAATGATCACATTTAGGTACGCTTACAATCATATCCCACAGAAATAATATTACACACTCAATATACCTAGATGTGTGGCCCACACTTAACCTAACACAAAATGTACGACAACTTAAAACTAATAAAATTTTAACTAATACTCTCCAAATATATGACCCAAAATATACTAGATTAGAAAATTGCATTAAACTACTGAATAATAACGTTACAATGAGCAAGTTAATGTGAACTAGGTAAGTGACGATAGGTTAAATTGGCAAAAGTGAAAAAACTGCAAGCGTGGTGTTCAGAAACTACTAAAAATTCAATTGGTTATATGCAAAATATTTAAATAAAACTGACAATTTAATGTGTAAAATATTAAACAAAATAGGTATAGAAACTGTAGTTACGTGGGTCGAATGAATAAATTAATTTCAGGCCTTTGTTCTCATTTTTAACTGAATATACATATCGTAGGGGATCATGTAGATACTAGTTTAGCCTGCTTAGCCGTAGGGGACTAGGTTGGATGCTAGTGTTAAAATGAGAATGGCAAATCAGAATTTTACTTGTTAGCATAACCAGAAGTCAGATTATCGAAAGAATGCAAAGATTTCATTATTATTTTATATATAGTTTTTCCTTTAGTTCTCATAGATAGCTTTTCTTTCCACTGTTTGCAAAATCCTATAAAGAAAATGTTTCAAACAACTTTTTATAAAAAAGGCATACTATACCCAGGACGAATATTACATAGATTTATTAACCAAGTGTAATCGTTACTACTCTTTGCTTTTATATGTTTATAAATTTATTTGTTAACTATTATGTATAAGACATATTTGTTTGTTAATTTTCGTATAAGTTTGTTTTTGTATATCATAATCAAAATGTGTTCATAACAAGTTTCTATGTAAGACTCTTTCTGGTCACTAATTAAAAAAAAAAAAACTCTTTCTTTTTGCGACTCGTTCTACACCGCAAGATGTTTTATTATTATTATTACTAAAGATGTGTTTTTTGCGTATTCCTAGCTCATTATTGCAAAAAGAAAATCAATGACAAATTGTGTTTTCATTGAAAACCAACACCAAAAGCAAACTTAAATCAGAAACAGGTTAGGTGAAAAATTCCCATTATACTGCCGTACTATAATGTGTTTCATTTAAAATACCATGAAGTCTCTCTTTAAAATACGCCGATGACATTGCAACCGTTTTTCTGGTATCGATTCGATGCCTCGCCACAATATGATGTTAAGATCTGTAATTAATAATAAGCCTCGGCACGTTTTCGCAAATTAATTTCTAGAAGCCAGCATAACTGGGGAACGTGACCATTTCGGAAAAATATACCAAGAGGGATAGATACGTGGAAGCGGAATGTCGCGTTATTATTACTGGAAAAATTGCACCGCTGGGAGTCAAAAGAAATCTTTATTTCATTTTGAATTTGGCACGTTGCTAAATTCATAAACAGCTTTCGGTTTCTTTACTGGTATATTAGTGAAATGTGTTATAATTTTTTAGTGTATAAGCACTATTTTTAGATCTATATAAAGTACACTTGCAAACTGTCTTTATTGCAGGCTAGTAAAATATCCAATATTTTGATCATATTTTTGTAAATCCAAATAATTTCATATTTCATAGATCTTTGTTTTCGTGAACCTAACAGGTGTATATGTATGATCTTGTCAACATCTTAACAATTTGTGACCTATACTTTATTCTAGTTGGTCTTCCTGTAATATACAGGGTTGGTCAAATGTGTGGCAATGCCTAATTTCTGGTTAAGCTATAAGTTCGATTAAAAAATACCCTTAACAAAAGTTTTTGTATTATTTTTATTCTATTCAGTGACTTACTTTGATTCCAACCTATTATTCAAGATATGGCGCCATCGACAGGTGTTTTAAATGGATGACCCTGTATATTCTTATATTTTCAGATAGATACTATCATCAATTATTCTATTCTATTTATTTCTATGTAATTTACTAACCTATTAATGTAAAGTAAACTTCATATTTCTGTCAGATAAAAAATTGCAACGCTTTGCCGCCTATTACCACTAGGATAGAGCGGGGCATGGATTAAAATAAGAAATTAAGAGAAGCTCGCCAGTATCAGTTATAATTTCTAATAATTACGCCACTCACTCCTAAAATATTTTACGATCTAATGGTCACTACTGTTTACTTAATTTTTTACACACATACATAATGCTGTAAAAGGGCAAGCACTTTTATGACCGAGTTTTATGGCTTTTTTTGGGTGTCTCGCGCCGTTGAGCGTCTCCTTTGTCGGGAATTTTTCATTTGACTTAGAACTATGAAGTTCACTTTATCTAATAATTTTAACTAGCTATATCTCTATATCTATAAGATCTGATCTTATTTTTTGACTTGTGTAAACACTCTTGTGTATCTGATATTAATAAATGATTGTATTCTATTCTCTTTTAGCATAGAAATGCTATCCTACTATATTCTCATTATATACGGTTTATTGGTGTTCGACTTGTGGTTTTTTAAACATTAAATGCGGGGAGAATAGTGTATTTGTTCATAATGACAAGACGGGCTCCGAGTCGCTCCACTTTACATCACATTAAGACCGGTCAAACTTTGAGCGAATAAAATGAAATTTGTACGGTACTGTGGCTAAATAATTCTGCTTCACGCAATGTAAGTTTGAACTCAAGCAAAATTAATAATTAATAATAAAGTGTGGTGAATAGTATCTGAATATCTTGGTCACATCTTGAAAAGTGCATCGAAAAGCAAGGGTCCAGTGAAGTTTTACCTATAGGTACGGTTAAAGTGGATGGTATCCACTTAAACAACATATGGAAGAATGAAATCGAGTGCAAGTAGTGTGGGAATAGTACAGAAGAAAGAGGGAAGCTGCCAACATAAACACAAAGCGACCAAAGGATAAGGCTAGTCTAGTCTAATAATTGTATTTGTTTATTAATTTTCAGTTTATTACCCGGAATTGAAAAGCGGAATTAGAAAACGTAAATTAAAAATGATTGCTTCAAAAAACAATATACAGGGTGTGTAAAATATTCCCTCGGATCTCTTTCTCATAACCCGCTATAAAAAGCTCTTATTTTTTTACCGAGAGATAGTTTTTGTTGTTCGATGTAGTTGCTTTTTTTGTTAACTTTATTTTATATTGAGGAGTGTTTCAACCAGCTTGTTTGCATCATATAATTAAATATGTCTAAAACTAACATTATTTACAATAAAATTGCGAAGAGCAACTTATAGAATGTGCAACAATTATATTAGAACGCCAGGCATCGGCGAATAGTATGCAGATTACTCTAGTTTAATGTGTTATTTTTCCTTTTCTGTTATTGAGTCATTGCCTTGTTGAATAGTGTATACAAATAAATGAATCAATACCGCTGATAATATTTACTATTTTTATTCACTTACAAATTAATATTATTTACTTAATGCCTTTTTTTCTAATAATAAATTTACTACTCATTAATACATAATTTTGTTGTAGGTGAGTTCGTATTCTATCATATCAATTTTTGGTAAGTGCTTCCCTCTAGTTACTAAATTTTTAAATATTGAGAACTGTTACATTAAGATACATATTTTGCTAAAGAGCCATCTAACAATATCTTTAAGGTTTAGAAATACAGATAAATTTAATTTTTTTGTCTTAGTTATTGTGTTTTAGCATTAAAATTTAATTTTAGCGTCAAATTGCCAATCGTGGAAAATCATTTTTGTAAAAATATGGCAATTATTTTTTTGCAAAAACCGTTTTTTTAACTACAAATGTTTTCTTGTATTTTTCATTCTACCGCACTTTTAGATGCAACATATTTGATATGTATATTTACATATTTCTTAATACCGATTTCAGGAGCTGTGCCTCATTTCACTTTTCGAATATGTTATTGAATTAAATATTTGTTAATGTTGCAATGTTCGGTTTTGCACGATAGTGGATATAGACAACATTCTGAC
Organism: Stenurella melanura; assembly: GCA_963583905.1. NCBI lineage: Eukaryota > Metazoa > Arthropoda > Insecta > Coleoptera > Cerambycidae > Stenurella > Stenurella melanura. The sequence goes on from OY757311.1 coordinate 123,296,686, forward strand.
AATGGTGGGGCCAGACAATGTATACGAATTATATGTCCCACTCTCGTCACAAACTTAAAAAACTATTTAAAGTGCTTCTAACTCCAATTTAAAATTCAATCCCGATCTTAGAACTTGATAGTCCGTGTGTGATTTTTTGTTGTTGATCTCATAATGTGATGGAAAATTCCAGTGTAATGACGCCGAGAGGCGCTCGTATCGACACAAAAGCGGATGCAACACCGCAATCTAATGCATTGTTTACGTTTATCTCTTCCGATGACTTTGTGTACGATGCTGTTATCAAACAACAACAAAGACCATAACTTTTGGTTTTATTTGCCCAAGTACTCAATCACATTGATCATCGGGACACAAAGGGATGTCACCTGCTCGCTGCAGGCCCACGTCAACAGAATTCCACATTACCGATGCAATTTCCTACGCTGCACCGTGCCCGCACCCGTGATACATGGCCGTACGATTTATGTCGCCTCGACTTCGCGTACCTATTGAATCACGTGCCCTGGTTATTGAAATCTCTAAGAAATATGACAAACTATTTTTCGCGATAAGATCGGAAATAAATTGCTAATAGGAAATAATATCAAGGTGCAAGTTATTTCTTGGAAATCCTTGTAAATCTCAATAAATGATTCTTGTTTTTTGAGAAACACCTCTCACTAACTTTTAATTAACAGTATTTTCAAACAAATCACATATTACGTGAAGATTGATCATTTTGTTTGGACGTTTTTTTAATTTTTGAGTGTACTCGAGGATAACTAAACATTTTTTAAAGACTTGTCGTACGGATCGCTCATTATCAGGGTTGAGATATCAGAGGGCCATTTCATATTTTACGTGGGGCGTATTCAGACGCTTTTGTAATAATATTTTCACTTTGATAAGCATCGATAAACATAACCGAAGCTTCTCAGTTGTAAATAAGCACCCCATTTTTACAATATGCTGCTGACTAGAGATTGGTGGTTATTTCCGTACCGTTATTTTGTCGACTAATTTTTGAGGTAACAGGGCCGAGTTATTCAGTGCTAAAGTAACTGGTTACTCGTAGCAAACGATGGACAACGGGTGGTTGGCCGCGCCTCCACATCTTTCGGGAACATTACATGGCGATCGTTCCAAAGTAACGTTAACGGTATTTTCGCGTGATACTTTTTTGAAGTGGCCGCGCTTGTAACGCTAAGCGATTGGAACCTTCTTTCCCAACTCTGTTGTTGGCTGAATGCTGTTCTAATTTGATCACCTACAGGTGATCGTCTGTCTTGTGAAACAGACAGTGACCAGTGACAGGGCAAACGATACCTTCACTCGCACGATATATATGTTTCGCACGATATCTATGACTCGCACGATGCAATTCAAGAAAGAACATACATTTATCAAAGCGTTTGCTGTGATACGGGTTCTTCATATAAAGCTGCGAAGATTCGGAAAAATGACAAGGATATCGACAAATTAGTATATTTGTGATGGTCATCCATACCCAAATCAATTTGTAACTGATTTTGTTAAAAAAAATCACGTAACCACACAAATTATCTTTGGCGTACTTAAAGTGAGCTAGAGCCAACATTTAGCTTAAATTTGGCGAAAATGGTGGTCTGGAATAAAGTGAATAGTCCGCTTATTAAATTCGTGTAAAATTAGCAACGTTAGCTACCACTATCCTAGTATGTCACCTTTATTATGCAATACAGGAGTATCGTACTAACGGTTCTTGAAATATTTCCCGTCATTACGAATCACCCTATAGATGAAGGATAAATATTGGGCTCTAAACGTAATCTAGCCAGGCCATTGTATTTTGTTATAAGCATACTTCGATTAATATCTGGATAACATAGTTATTGATTGTGGAAGCCGGATGGTAGTTCTTTTCGAAATGATTTTCCCTTAAAATGATACAAGTATTAATTGATGCATTAGACAAATAAGTATTTATACTTTCATAATGCAATATAGAAGCAGTGTATACAGGATAAAAAAGTTGTATACCTGCAACATATGTACAGTCACAAACAAATGTAAATGACATGTTCGTCATATTATCGCCAATATACAGTATGTCTCACTTTTCACGACTCCCGTATCACAGCTCTCTTATTAACAATGTGATTTTTTTTTAATTAGGATGGAAGGTACTTACTGATAAGGAGATTGTGTGTCACGCTAAAATATTTTAAAATCCACCAGTGGCGTCCGTCGTTATCCTCAGTGTACCTAATTTTCCAAAAAAGAAATATTAGGGATAGTTTTAACTGCAAAACAATCTCATAATCTTATTCGTTAAAACTCACTGAAACCGATTTAATAAGATAGTGTACTTGGTGTTACCGTAATAGGAAAAGAAAATTTCCCTTTTTAAGTATCAATTATTGCAGTAATAACTGTATTTTCGGGCGTAATTTAGAGTTAATTAAGCTGGAGGAAGACAGGCTTTGAATTTAGAATTAATCTCGTGACGCCAGTCAGTTTACTTAACGGTCAAAATCGAATAATAATTGACGGAAATTAAAAAAAGTTTAATTTTAAACAAATTAGATTCATGAACAATTCAAAAAATAATAAAATTTGCATAGATAAGTAAATCACAGTTCGCTCAACATATCACATGATTAATTCTGAATGGAACGACCGTCTTCCTTCAGCTTAATTAACTCCGAAAATAGAGTTATGAGTAATAATTAGTATTTTAAAAAAATTTATTTTCTTATATTATTGACATTCGGTATTAGTAAGTTTTTGATAACGAAGAGTAATTTTATATTATTTTACATTGGAAAATTAGGTTCATTTTTCTTCATAACGATGAACACCAGTGGTGAATTTTTCTTTAAAGTGACACAATTTCCTGATGGGTAAGTACCTTCTACCCAATTTTTTTTAAATCGTGTTTTTAATAAGTCATGAAAAGTGAGGCATACTGTATATTTATTGGTAATGAATAATTAGTAACAGAACTGATTGGCATGACTAAATTGGACCATCATTACTATATAAATACAATGAAATGACATAAATTATCAGTATCATTTGTTGCCCATGGTACATTTGTATACGATAGTATACATAAAGTCCAGCCTGTATATATTAAAAATCTACAGTGCTCTACAATCACCCGACTTCGGCGAATTTTTGGGGCTTGTTGGGTGCGGATCATTGGTCAGTGTATTGGTGAGTTCTGAAAAAGGCGACAAAAGTGGGTAACCTAGCCAGTTTTCGATAAAAATTTTCGATACTTGGTAGAGTTAAGTATTTGGATATGCTAAATTCAGTATTGCTGCAGAAATTTTTATTTTCAATATAGTGGCTTCAAAATTAGGGTCAGAAGAAGCAAATAAAGAAGAAAAGTTACATGAAATAACCCAGCCACAAAAAAGTCCTAATCCTGATTTTCATTTTACACCCCTATTTTATTCGATTTTCACCCTAACAATCAATTTCTGGTTTTTGGAATTTAAAATTTGAAATTAGCAAACTCAAAAAAGCCTGGTGTTGTACAGTAGGAGTAAGCGATTTTACATTATTTTAAGGGTGGGTTTTTCGTTCAAAATTTTTGGGGCGTTTGGGTTTTTCTGAAGTCGGATTCGAATTCAGCGTCGGAAAGTACATTGGACTACTCGGGTCAAGTGCCAGGATCAGGACTTTTTCTGTGGCTGGGTTATTTAATTGGATTTTTCATCTTTTTTCGCTTATTCTGACCCTAATTCTGAAGCCGCCATCTTGAAAAAAATTTCTGCAGCAGCACGGAATTTAACGTATCCAAATACTTAACTCTACTAAGTTTCATACTTTTTTATCGAAAATTGGCTAGGTTACCGACTTTTCTCGCCTGTTTTCAGAAAAAGCATACTGTGGGGAGGGGGGGGCTCCGCCACCATCTTGAACGATGTGTTAACACCAATTATTATAAAATAAATACGGCGTCTTAAAGTGCGTAAAACTATCTCGCTCTAATCTAATGGTCAAATAGGCGGAAAATGTAGTATGTTACTGTAGTCGCCAAACAGGAAAAGCCAGATTAAATCCCATCCGTTCTTTCTAAAATTGTACGTCATTGCGCTACAGACCAAACCTGTGTGCGCATACATGTGGTTTCTGCGTAACCGCCGAAGTTTGCTCCAATTGATGTTTTTATATGTTTATGAGGGGTTCGGCTAGAAGTCGTCTTCGAACAGCCTCATCCTATATGAAAAGTGTGTTAGCACTTTAATTCCGCTGTGAAAAATTACAGAATGGCCATATTGTTGTTTAAAAAATAATTATTATAATTGTACGTTACCTTTATAATTTAAAATACGCGACGAATTCTGTGTTATATTTCTACTACAAGTCATTTTCAATAGTATTGCGCAGGTGGCTCCCTTCTCTCGTGTCATATAGTGTGATGTATGGTCTTGTGTACAAAAATATGGTGTAATTAAAAGATTTAAACTTTTTAAATCAGTTTCATATAATTAAAAACCGCCGCCTAAGGAATCACTACTTCCACATCCAGGTTTTTCATCAAAGTCGTTTTAAGAGAAACATCTTGACAATATTTTCAATATATTCTGATCAAAAGTCTCCAAGTCCATAAATAAAAAAAGAGCCACATAAATTAGACAACGCTGCATTTCAAAGCCAGAGTTATTCAGTACACTATTAAAGAAACACTGACGACAACTATTCTTTAAGTTATTGCCAGCTTCCGGGCATGGGGTCAAACTCAAAGGAGATAGGCACTGGACTAATCACGTTTCTTTGAATAACGCTCTAGATCATTGCGCTACCGTGCTCGGTAAGTTTAATTATATTTCAACTTTAGAACAGGAATTTCTACGAGATAGTTCCAAACAATAGAAAAAACTAGCAGGTATAGCGACATTCCCAAACTTATTTAAAATTCTTATCTTTGAGAAAGTTGTTCTATTATTGCGCTAATTAAATTCTTTCAGGCACCGCTCGTAGCGCAGCGTCTGCGATGGATCTATCGGCAAAGAATCTTAAACTGTCCATTTTTCATTTTGTAGTAAGACCGTGACTAAATATGAGCCGTTTCGGATTAAAAATTAAAATCATTCATGAATCCCCGTGAGGGTAGTGCGAGGAGAGTGTGCTCTTCGAGCAGATTAGGTGTTTAACTTTTGCTTTCATTTTTTATAAATATCCCGAATATAAACTGCAGGGCCAAACTCTATTGCCCTGTAATTTATAATGGTTGCAAATTTCTAACCGATGTAATTTAGTAATCTTTAATCCGAAATTCATACGGCGAGAGGGGAATTACAGAATAAGTTTAACTGTAATATCTTTTGTTTCGGCAGCTTTCATTATGGAAAAACATTCCTTGGGTATTATAATTTAGTTTCAATTGGAAAACTGTAGAGTTTTAAATAAAAAATAGTATAAACAAGTGTATGACTGGAAAATGGCTACAAACTTAGAAACAAAACGGCTAAAATTCGTCGCAGTGATTCAATATTGTTTAAATCTAATAATCAAACCCTAATACCATGTAATTTAAAAGGACTTAGTCAAACACAACCGACAATCAAGTCGGATGTACCCATGCGATTAAGTAGGTGTTTCATATTTTCCACCTCTTTTGAGTTCTATTTAATAATGATAATAAACGTCATTGTACTGATGAGAGCAATTATTATAAAATGTTGATGTCTGTAGTAAGTTAGTATATCCCTATGAGATAAAGGATGATTTGAAACTACTGATCGAGATTAGGATAAGTACAGCACTGAGAGTGAAAACTATAGACGGATGTTTACAAAATGTCTCTATGGTATTATATAATGTTCAAATAATTGAAATGACTCAAAGCGTAAATTATAAAAGGAAACGAGGTTAATTAAAAAATGTTACTGGTAAATACTTTTGAAGGAATTAGGGTGCATAATAAATCGGTTAAATTGACTTTATTGTCACGCATAAGGTCGATGCTGAAATGTAAAATTATCAAACTTGACGGAATAAGTAAACCAAACCCAACAAATTATAAACAGAAGCAACATTTATTTGCATGAAAATCAAAACAATATACAGGGTGTAATCAGTTTCATGTCATTAAAAAAACTGGTAATGGGGACCGACTAGACGAACAAAAAACCTTTATGACTTTTCCCTCTAGGGGCACTTTAAAAAAACTGATCTAGGTCAATATTTTTAATATTATGGTGGGCAACTATTGAGAACCACTGCTTTTCTTGGCCAATGGACTTCTAGTTCGCAATTATACCACTTTTAAATTGTCATAAAAAAGTGCTCGCCGGCACACGCGGTGGTCTACGGTGTCAAAGGATCATCGATCGCGTTTGATGGACCGCCTCAACTGAACTGAGGCAAGTATAAAGAGGTAAATAATTCGTTGTCTCTTCGTGCACAATTGCAAGCAAATAATGGTCATAGAGGTTTAAACAGAGCATTTCTTTACATGTGTGTTTTTTAATTTGGAACAAAATATTGGATTGTTTATAATTTAGAAAATTTAAATGTGGTTTATTAACATTTGTAACATAAATGAGTGTCCTGGGTTAAAAGCTTACTACCTACCTAAATGATTCAAAATCTCTGCATCTGCATCAATACACAGTTCGGTACGTCAAATTAAGGACATACGCACTTCGTTCAACACTAAACACTAAACTATCAACTAACGTTGTCAATAAACTAAAATAAAATAAAAACTTGGTACAAAAACCAAAAAGAAATACAAAAAGAACGAACAAGTAAGTTGTGCCTGTACGTAATCAAGAATTTGACAACTTGAACGGTAAGTCAATAAAATAAATATTAACTATAAATACACAATGACGCGAAATTCAAAAATAACAAAAACAAGGAACGGCGGGTTGGACGTGTGCACATAACGAAACACCCACAGTAACTAAAATATTGCACAAGGGGGCGTTATAGTTTTCTTCAGATCAGATCTAGATCTAAACCTACCTCAATATTCCAGCAGTTCTCAAAAAATTTTATTGAAAATTTGCGAAATTTTTGTTTATTTGTTTTTTCTCCAAAACTATGAGCTTTAGACCCCATGTTATATAAGGATTTTTTGTTTGTCTTGTCGTTCCCTACCACCAGTTTTTTTTTAATAACATGAAACTAATTACACCCTGTATACTTCAAAATGTACATACAAACTCACAGCATGGCGCTTGGAGTCCCTCCCTATAAGGCATCAGATCGGACCTCTTCGGTGTTTCAGTGGTGTCCGGGTGGATACTTCTTACTCATTTTGTTCAAGTATTCCGGGTTTCTGATGATTAAATACCGTCATCACCATTTTGTAAATGCAAGCAGGTTCAATGTTTACTATATGGTGCTAAATATGCTTACTTATAGATATACTTCATACGATCTCAATTGGGACAGCATAAAAATGGAAACTCGGAGTCTACGTGGACTTGATCCTCCTGACACATAGAAATGTGGGCTGGATTAGATGCCTAGCTAGTTTGATTTGTCAACACAATGTGAGATAATATGACAGGCGTATCAACTCCACGTGGACTCCGAGTTTTCGTTTTGATGCTATCTCAATTGATATCGTATAAACTATACAAATGTATCCAAAGAGTACTGATTCAAAATAATAATTTTGAAATATGGCGACGTTCGTTGATCCACCATTATACTTCAAGGACGTGTCCTGTCTGGATTTCAACCTGGATCGCATGGCTGGACACCTTCCTAATATTACCAATCACTTGATTGAATTTGTTAGTCTTACCAAAATTCTGACCCTAGAACTTCGTTCGATAAAAATTATCATATTTCGTTTATTGTATTCCTTCACATTTTTCGGACTACAAGCAATAACCAATAGTGTGCAAATATTGTCGGGGAAAGCAAAATATGAGTCGCAAATTCAGCATTCTAAATAACTTTATAAGCTGGATGATACCAGCAGTCTTGACATTTATTGTTTTATGTAGCATTATTTTTGAATAAAGTGAGGAAAACATCTCCACATTGACCAGTTGGAATAAAACGTCGCACTTCGACCCTATCATCATTTATATTGTGAATTGGACCCTCATCTGGATAGATGTTAGAAGGTTTTACAAAACAGAAAAGGGAAGACGTTACCTGAAATCTTACAATTGTGTTCCAAAGAGTAATAGTTCTTTCATCTTTGTAGACATGATTTTCCAAGGGTTGCTGTAAATTATATACATTTTAGGAAACGTGGAGAGAAAGGAATGGACAAAGCAAGAATTGTATTAATAGCATGAAAATCAACAAATATTACATTTTATTTTTTAGGTATAAACATATCGAAATATTATTTCAGGTAATTAGGCTTTAATTGGGAAAACTTTGTTTCAATGTTTTTCCGTTAAATTTTTACAATTAATGTTATATTTGTCTTTTTCGAAAATGCAAAGAATATGAATTATTTAACGGTTTACCATTTTTTAAATTGATGAAAATCTGTGAGTACCACATTTCTGCGATGTAAGCAGGTTGAACATCCATTCCTCACGAGAACGTGAGAGTTCGTTGAAAGATCCAGGTAATTGGTGTCAGTGTTTACGTAATCTCTGACGAATTAATATCCTTGTGTAAGTAATTGATCTTTGTAACGAAGATAGGATGGCGTTAATAGACGAAAAGGAAAGTGTATCACTATAAAAGAAAAGTTGTAATTGACATGATTCAATGTATCTTAAAATGTCAATTGTAGACTCTTTAGTGTTTTTATTCAAAGGCAATAATTCCTGATGGATATATATTTTTCACATAAAACAATGAATCTCACGTTGGGAGTTTTTCATAAATATGTAATATTACTAGTGTTTTTTTAGAGATGGCAGTGCACAGTAATAGAGATAATTAAAATGAGCAATTTAACTTTTCCAATTTTAAATATCTTTAGATGATGTCAGTATGGTTGGCGAAAGGCTCGTCGAATAATATACCGTGTGTAGTATTCAAATGTTCTTAATTCTGTGGAAACTACTTCATGGGCTCTATCTAATCAGTGATGAGTGCTTCAGTGCGAAAGATTCCATTTTGCACGAGTTATGTTAGTTTGGGCAGTATAGCTCGAAATACATTTTTTAGATACGATTTAAAAGAGCAAGTAGGCATAAGATAAGTTTTAAAACCATACATTTTGGTGTTCTATAGGAGCTTTCAAAAGCTGATATAGCTGTTCTGTCATTAATAAGTATTGATTGATGTAGTAGTGTCAGAAAAGGTTTCACATAATTCCGTGCCCAAGGAGCAAACGAGATTTCTTTGATAATAATGATATGCTGCTGGCTATCATATAATATCCCAGTAGAAGAATTTTGCCTCTCATGGGATATGCTTGTTAGAAAATTTATACAACCTCACTGGAAAATGAAAATCGATAAAAGCAGACATTTTCAATATGTAGCGTGTGATAGTGCTTCAAAATGATCATTAGATTGGTATTACACCTACTTGGCTCCATATTTGTTAAACCTATCAATTGAAACAACGTCAATGTTTGAAAATTATACAACTTCTTTTTGTAGAATCCTACCATTTGCATAATAATAGAAACTCGCGATTTACTAAATTCCTTCCTCATGAATGTTTAAAGATGCACGGTGAGGATATGTACTAATTTTTAGGAGATATTACGTTTCTAATTAAGTCACACTCGTTAAATCTTATAGAAAGTCTTTTGGTATCCATCCAGAATGTAATTCCGCTCCAAGATGTGACGCTACTGTAATATAACACCATGGCCCAACTATCTCTCCCAGGGACACTCATTTGTTTCCATTACTCTTAGTCTCGCAGATGCTCTTGCTCAACGACATTCCCGTTTATTAGATTCCGCATTATTTGTGTTAAAGTTAATGTTGTATATTCGAGTCGGCAAATATATTTACCTAATTAAAATACATAAGCCGGATCAACTGTGCTTATATTTTATATTAAGTCATCGTAACTAAGTTGCTTCTTGTTATGATTATATGGCTTTTACTATCCTCCGGGCCGATGAGTTGCATAACGTGCTTGGAAAATATAGTCCAGTGATCACATACTTTTTTTGAGAATATACTCTATTTTCGGTAAATCTAACAATAAATCACACCTGAAAATCAGGACATATATCGAACTATTAGTTCGACGGGCTGTCCAGAGAATTCGTATCAAAAGACTTCAAACTCACATCTTGAAGGCATCAATACACCCTCCATCTGCTCTCCTAAAGATCCATGTTTTAGAGTAGTAAAGAAAGATGTAAAAATTAGGGTATTAGCTAGTCAGCTCATCAGCAGTTTTGTGATAAACAAACGCCAATTATGATGAGGTTGCGCTTTAGATAGTTTTGGCCTCGCTGTGCCCAGGCACGACAACAGCTGATGATTCAGTAGTGTAGCGTGGTGGACTATGCAGAGTATTTTATTTCTATCATAACTCCGTAAGTTTTTATACTATCGAGTTTTACTGAAACTCATGTTAAAGGCCTTTTTAAGTGCTTTAAAAAAGGTCCAACAAGTTTTCCTCCAAAAACTCGTCGTTTTTCCGTTATTTAACGTTGAAAGGTTTCGAATTCAGTTTTCTGCCAACAATTAGTGACCTTCAACGATCCATAACTTGGTTCGTATTGAATCTACAGAAAAAGAAAATCGATTTGCTATTTTAAAGGCTCTAATGTATGCATGTTTTAGATGAAAAATCAACATTTTTAATCGCGAATAACTCGAGAAATATTGATTTATCGAAAAAGCTTCATAGAATAATTTTTGCTTAGAATATCCCTATCGATTTCTGCGGTTATCTTGAGTGTACTAATTTCCACCCGAAGGTAAAAGCGGACATCGACACCATATAACTTTTGTTCCTTGAGCCATTCCCTACGTACTTTCCAAATTTCACGTCAATCGGTCTTATACGAAAGAAATCTGTGCAAAAAACCGTCAAACTGGATCATTAATAAAAATTTACAATGTGAAATGTATATAACTATATTCCTTAGAACAATTACAAAACCCTGTTACTGTTTTAAATATACCATGTGTGGTTTTCAAATTTTTAAAAAGGCCAAAAATAGACGCATATTTTTCTATCTCCCTCCAAAATTTCAATCTTGAAAAATAAGTTAAAAAAAAAGTAAACAAAGTGCACAAAATAAAGAAAGAATAGCTCAATTTCGAATATTTACCAATCCTATCACGATAAAATAAATTTTATACTCGGCCCATTAATTTCTAACTTTATAACGAATACTTATATCGTTATAACATTGCACGAGGGCTATAATAATAAAATTACCTGAAATACGTACTTAAATGTTCGAACTAAAATGTCGTTTGTAATCAAAGCAAATCAGACTGAATCAAAGAACTTTATTCACAGATTTTATCTCAAATACCTACCGTTACGTAGCAGGGAACAATAATGATAAAATTACCTGAGATAGACACTTGAACCTTCCATCAGAAATATCGCTCATAATCAAAGCAACTAAAACCAAATCAAAGAGTATTTTCAGCTGGAATATCCCTCATTTGTGTCTAATGAAAATGGCATGGCGGGCGGGTATCATTGAATATTAGACCTTGGCGAGATCGAAAACGCATCGCATCGGATGCACTTTGAAATGCTCATTTCACGGAGTGCATCTGCATAGCATTACAATATCTAGAGGCGTTTATCAAGCAAAAAATTCGATTGATCTGGCCAGAACCTATTGCAGCTTTGAGCAGTGCCGCGGCTTCGATTCTTATTACATGCTTCGCATAATATCGTACACTCGGGTGAATATTGAAAATAAAATGTAGAGCGCACATGATGATGCTCAGATACGAAATCGTAGAAACCGAAAAATTACTATAATTTAAAAATCGGTTCAGGCGTGCTTGCCCGACTTGAAATAATTTATGACATCGCCTTACATTCGTAGAGTTGGATTCTTTCTTCAAAATTGATTAAAATATTTGAAAATATTGAAAACATGTTAGTACATCACATATTCGCAATTTTTGTATTTATTTTCGCAATTAATATTCGGTATCATTTCTTCTTAATCACGGCGTTGCGACGAGCGTTATATATTCCATGAGTTCTTTTAGTCGGCCTCTATTTATTGTATGTCACGGCTAATAGAATCGCGTCTTCTGACACCGTTGCCTGTTAGACACACTGCTTCACCAAAACTCTTTCCCGTGAGTATCTGGTGACATCAGCTCATTGTTTTGAAGAGCGTCCTCATCGCCTCTTGCCATTTGGTTGTCTCTGGACTATTGAAATATTATGTTGAATCAAATTATGTTTTTTCTCACATCTAATAGTCATTACATGATTTCCAACACGGTTTCAGGAAAAAGAGACCTAGGCAGTCAGTAGCGACACAGTTTATTAGTCAACACTAGATGAAGGTAAAAAATCGTTTGGTGGATATTCAGATCAGACAAAGTTAACAAAGGTGTCCCACAGGGATCCTTGTTCTGAATTTATAAAGATGATCTTTCTAACGTGGTTAGCGGTGAACATTTGTTAACAATGTTTGCGATTAGTAATACCACTACTTTAATGTAAGTTTACCATGTACAGCTTGCATCACGCTTACCTAAATGAATATTATTTTGAGGATCTTTATTCATCTTAATACATTGTTTAAAATTCAGACAAGGGCGATAAGAAACGTTGTAGGAATATGTGCAATAGTATCTTGTAGAAATTATTTAAAAAATTTAAATCTGTTAACATATTCTTGCATTTATATTTGTGAAATATTAACATGCGTTAAAGACAAAGGATATCTCGGGGTAAGATCAAGAAATGCCCCCGATCGAAAATTTTGGAATAAAGCAGATAAGATCGTTGTTTGTAAACCCAAATAGGGCCCATTTTTATTAATATTTTCTAGAAAATTATCTAGCAACTCAAAACCATAAGGCCAATCTGTAAAAATATCGACTACATTTCTCCACGAGATAACCGTTTTAAATGTACAATTTTGAACATGTGTAGTTTCAAAATCCTTCACAAATATGTTGCTTAAAATTGATGACAACGGAGACCTCATTGCCATACCGACATTCTGTTGATTAATTTAACATACCCAGAACAACATTTACAAAAAAGCGCTTTGAAAGAGGAAACAGAATAAGTTTCCGAAACGTCGCCTGTGAAATGTTTTTTTCTTTATAATTATTCGTATCATTTGTTTAAAAAAAAACAGCCTCTAATTGATCCTTTGACGTAAAAACACGGTGTGAACCTAAAGAAACGTACAAAATTCATACCTTTGGTATGTGTCATTTGTCAAAAAAATCCTCGAACAAGTCGATTTTAGTTTTGTAAATGCTTCATTTTGCCACTATATCAAACTTTATGGTTTTTGAGTTATGACGTCATAATATTTTTTTTAACGGAAACAGACATTTTTGTTTACTGTTTTTGGTGGTATATTCCTTTAGATTTTTGGTGATATGAGAAAAATTGATATTACCTAAACCATTATTTTGGAAAAAATTATTTTTATTGATTGATATCTTACATAATTGTGAGAAAAAAATCATCTCCATTGCTCAAATTGCGACCCTCCAACCATTTGGCATTGACCAAGACGGGTGTAGACACTTTGCACGCTGTTCCGAATCATATCATGGGCAATTCGTCTAATCTCTAAGCCAATTCTGTCTTTCAATTCTTCTATGGTATTCGGTCCTTTAAAATACACCCTTGACTTTAAGTAACCCCAAAGAAAAAAGTCTAAGGGGGTTAAATCCAGTGAACGCGAGGGCCACTCAATCGGGTCTCGACGACCTATCCACCTTCCAGTAAAAGTGCCATCTAAAAACTGACGCACTGCTATCCCAAAATGAGGTGGGGCCCCGCCTTGCTGAAACCAGACGTTTTCAGCGGGAATATCTTCATCTTCATCGTTCGGAAACATAACTGCTAAGACTGGCACTAACTCAACTCGCAAAAACTGTAAATATCTTGCGGCCGTAAGATTTTCTTTAAAAAAAAAGGTCCCAATAAACGATCACCAATCATACCTGCCCACACGTTTACTTTTCCTCATCGCTGTGTATGGGCTTCTTGAGTCCAGTAAGGATTTTCGCGTGACCAGTACCTACAGTTATGCCGATGTACAGTCCCCTTTAAAGAAAATGTAGCTTCATCAGAAAAATCAATATTCTTTCATCGCACAAGGTCATCAACTGTTCACAAAACTATAAGCGCCGATCTAGATCGTCCTCATTCAATTCGTGGATTAATTACACTTTGTATGGATGGTATTTTTCTTTTTCCAATAGACGTACAACAGAAGTTTGACTCACGTTATGATTTAAAGCCAGCTGCCTTGTCGAAAGATGGTGGTTTCCCTCACTTTTTAGAAGAATTTTTAATTTGGTTTTGTTGCTTGTGCTAGGGCGCCCAGATCGAGGGATGTCAGCTATACTGCCAGATTCATCATATCCAGCCACCAATCTACTTAAAGTGGATTTAGAAATTTGCTTTTCGGGATACTTGGCATTGAAAACATCACATGCTTCCTGATGAGTTCTCAGCCTATCACCATATCCAACCATCAGCAAAAGTTCTACGCGTTCTCTTTCACTTAAACGTGGCATTGCATTCACTAGTTTTACACTGTCTCAGAAGTGTCACAAAACTGAGGTTCCACACGTGGCAGGAATAAAAATGTTATCGATACTTTACACAAAAAGGCCTGTATCTCTCTGTTGTTAAGGTCATTGTTTTTTTATTATTTTCTTTGTTTTGTTTTTAGGTCAAATGTTTTCATGCTAGTTAAAAGAAAAATGTAGGCAACAAGATTTATCAGTCCATAAGAAAGTGGAACATTACTCGTGAATTTGCGAAAGGTAAGCTATTTTTAAATAAAATGTAATTTTTCCAAAATAATGGCTCAGGTAATATCATTTTTTTTAAATATCACCAGAAAGCTAAAGGAATATACCACCAAGAACAGTAAACAAAAATGTCTGTTTCCATTTAAGAAAAATTATGATGGCTTCATAACTCAAAATCCAATGACGTCATAAATTTTGATATAGTTACAAAATGTAGCATTTACAAAACTAAAATCGACCTGTACAAGAATTTTTTTGAATAATGACACATACCAAAGATATAAATTTTGTGCGTTTATTTAGGTTCATACTGTACTGGTTAACCATAATTTTGTAGATTCGTCGTTCGTTATTGAGAAGTGAAAATACATGTGACAGGAAGTTCCAAAAAAGTAGAGTTTAAAGAATGCCGTAACTAACCTTTAGACAATATGCTAATTATGATTGCTATTAAGGAAGCTATGTGCAAATATGAATAAGCATTCGGCAAATATAGAAGTTGTTTATGTTCAGTGACAAATTTCAACAAGAAATAAAAACCCCGTTACTTGGAGTTCGCAAGTAGCTCAGTGTAACTCGATTACAACATGAAAGTACGCAGTAAAGACGTCAACGATCTAATCTCATATAAAAAGTGTACAACAACAAGCAGTATTTTTCTGTATTAAAGAGATGGGTGTACGTCATTTCAGTGGGAGTATCGCTATAACGTTTTATGATATATTTCGGAAAGTTGATGTGAGTTATGGGTCCTTGAAGTTTGAAATGGGACAGAGGAAAAATGCGTTTTCACATATCTGAAACACAAATCTGGCAATTCTTCAAACTCAATAGCGTCTCCCGGATACCCTTTTGTTTATTTCATCCAAACTGAGCTCTCAAATACTCTCAATTCAGATAAGATATATTTTACGATAACTAAATGGATACTTCTGCTTCGCAAAACTTTCAATTGAAATTGAAAACATTTAATTTTCCTTCCTAAAGCCTTGTCGATCCCTATTTATTTATCAAAAAACTGAATTTTATAGAAAGATAAAAGGAATTACTGCTTTTGTGATCTTTTTTGGGATACATAGGACACATTAATGTCTGTTTGATTAATATGATTTCAGTACACCTAAAGTGGATGCTTTCTACATATAAAAAGTCACTTCAAATGATACATCAATCAATATACAGTAAATCATAAATACAAAAGATTAGATACATGTTAGATTCGTTAGATTGAGCTATATATTTAATAAACCAAAATACTTGAAATTCAAATTATTAAAGAATATATCTGGCACGATAATGACGACAATACTCGCATAAATGGCGAATTGTTTATATTTATCATAACTTAAGTTTTGTATGTATTGGATAGTTCAGCTCGAAATATTTCCCATCAATCATACACACATATCTCGCTTATGAATATGAATGAATAAATGCGAATAAATGACATTTATTGTAGATGCTTAATTGTTTTGAAAATACTAAGATCATTTAAATCGATCTAATAATCGATGTAATAATTATCGGTAACTTCAATTATTAAATCGATATTTATATCGACCCAATTTTTTTTTCGCTATGGCTCACTTGACCGTTCCGAACTTAAACTAAATGCAATTTCTTGGTAAATTTGACAAAAATTTCATTAAAATCAGTCCAAGATTCTGAAAAAAATATTTCCCTACAACTTGATATGATTTAAGGCCCTATAGATTTAAATCTTTGATGAATATTTTGACTTTGAATTTTAACAAAAATTTTATCTAAATCGATATATTCTTTATACTTCAGATTCCACCAAGAAAAGTCTCGTTCCCAAAAAATTAAAAAAAAATCTATTTTCACTCCATTATAATAAGTTGGTTTCTAAGAATACGGCTAATGCAGCATAGTTGACGTTTACCTTTAAATGTTTATTTTAATTCAAAACTAAATAATTAATTTGTAATTTCTTTATTAATTTAAGCTAATAGGTACATTTTTCTATGCCTTTCGATTCATAACTAATCATTGGTGTATGTCGTTATCAGAACCGTGTAACATTTCGTCTGATAATCTTCAAAACTAATATCATATTGAATTTCAAATTCGGGAATAGATAGATGTCTCCTTGTGCCCATTGCCCTTATTATTACCAATATTTTCTATACTTTCACAGTCATGAATATGAGTCCGTTAGTAAACCAGCTAATTTGCAAAACTAATTACACCTATAATTAGTAAATTAATAAACCGGAAGCAGCGCCATTAAGAGACACAATTGTATGAACGTTTTAAAAATAAACACAACTCGCTGCCTACTTAAGCCAACAATAAGCGTAACATCTACACAAGGAACAAGAAATCCCTCAACTTGGCGGAGAGATAAATGAAACACAACGTTTCCATGGGAACGTCTCTTTTAATAACCCGCTTCATCAACAAAGTTGCTATTCTTAAAACATTTAACTCGGCGGTAAAAAGAAAATTGCGCAAGTGGCTCATAATGCAACAACTATCCAATTTCCGAGGATTCGCGGTCCACTGACCTGGAAGGACAATGAGGAAAATAAGACAACTTCACCACCGCCTGAGGGTGACTCCAAGACGGCCATCTCAACCACAAAAGCCTAGACTTGAATAAGCGGCCACAAATCCAGAGCAGCAGAACATCCAAGTTTCTGTTCAAATTATTTTCTGGATTATATGACTGTGTATACAGGGTCAATCTGAAATATAAGTAAATGTTTGTTGAGCTTTATGTATCAAGAATTCATTTGTAAAATGTGTGAAATGAAACCAGAAGAAATTACCCAATTGTGTTAAAGTTTCATGATCCCCTTGCTGACGAATTTGGTTAGTCCTTTATGTTAATATTTGTAGGTAACTTTTATGATTCCCTTTTTAAATTCTGTTTAGGTGCATAGCTTTAAATACTGTAGCGCCCCCTTGTATGTTCATTCAATTGTAAATGTTAATAAACGTAAGTTATTATAGTGAAATATTTTACCTCTGGGTTATAAGTACCATTAATATATAAAAAAGACCGCCTCCTAAGGAATCAGTACTTCCATATCCAGATTTCTCATCCAAGTCTCTTTAAACGAAAACTACCTGATACTATATTGGCACTCTGGTATGTGAAAATATTTGCTCATAGAATTTTAATATTATAATAATATTTGAAATCGTCTGCTGCAAGATGGAAAAACTTGGAAAAAATGGATGGAGAAAGAGATTTTGTGAACTTTTTTTGCTCATACACACTAAAACACAATTTTATATTGAAACTCCTCTAATAGTGGAGTGGGGGCGGCAGATGTTTTAAAAAAAAATTAAGGCCTTGACGTTTAGTATATATACCAAATATCAAGCTCAAAATGTAATCTAGTTTCAGATCTCGTTATAATACAATATACGTGTACAAAATTTCAAGTCAATATCTCAAACTGTTCCATAGAAAACGTGTATACAAGAAAGTTACAAACGGACAGATCGACGGAGAGAAATTATTTTTATTTGGTCAAATTTATAATCTCGACGTAGTGGGTAGACTTTCCGTGGAAAATATACAGGATGGACAGCCAAAAGAGAATAAATAATGAAAGAAATGTGAGAAATCTCAATAACATTTGGCAACAATTGGCAAGGAATATAATAGGTGTCCTATTATCCATTTTATGAAAAATGTACAGGGTGGTCATCCTAAGAAAAAATTCAACCGTGGTGAAAATTTGTAAATGTATTTACACAAACCTTCCATATTTGGCACCTTTTATTTATTATTATTTGTCAGTTTTCTGTCAGATGGCCACTCTATATTTTTTTTATCAAAGGTTATCAGATTTTCTTTGTAGCAGTAGTCACAAATATATTCCGATGATTATTCTGCTATGTCGTTTCTTAATTTAATATTTTTATAGAGTGACCGTAAAGAGGGAAGTTCTGTCTAAATATCTTTACCGATTTTTGTTATAAAACTACACAGGTGGATCATGGAAAGGAAGTATAAGTTGTTACGAAGAATATTTTGCAACAGGTACAAGAGGAAAGTATCTGACAAGTTAATCCAAGTATTCAGTTTTGGAATTGGAGATATTTCAAATGTCGCTAAAGTTGATAGAAGAAAATTTTTAAAAGATTTTTTTTCCGATATTTAGATTAAGTACTTAGATTATAATTTTTAAGTTTGATATTGTTATTTGTAAATTCATTTGATAAGTACATTCCAGATTAAACTTGTTAATAAAATTTATATTTGTTCTTTCAATATTGAGTTTGATTTATTATTCGCTTGCGGTTTCTTAATCGTTGAGCATAATGGAATCGAGAAAAGTCAATGTACTGAATACAGGTAATCTTTTTGATAATGTCTGTGGTGTGTAAATTTAGTAGATTTTTGACTACTTGTCGTCCAACATCAATTTCTTCTATTAATCCCAAATTCATTTTATTTCAAATTAATTTTCAAATATTCACACACTACTTAGAAAATAGAACAATATGTCACAATAGTAAACACAGTGAAAGCATATGAAGCTAACCTAATTAACAACAGATTTAATAATGCCGAGATTATTTTGCAATCCGCTGTCGATTTAAGGTACGTGAAGTTGACACCTCAATTTTGAAAATTTGGTACGATATGGTTTGCGATTGTTCGCCAAGATATGTGAAATTAACTTTGTGCTTTGCAACGCAATAGTCTTTTAGAAATGTCTGCTTGAGAATATGTGCAAAAAATTGAAACGAGCACTTTAAAATTGCAATATCGAAAAAGTTATTTTTACAATAGTTTATGATTCGTCTGCGAATATTTGCAACGCCACGGTTCTCCGGATTAAGTATGCAACAATAATACAGTTCAGCACCACAGAATGCATATTTCGAAAAAATTATATTTGTGATTGCTTGTGAACGTTTACGATTACATTGTTTTCAGCTACACCTTGCTGTTCCTCTACTAAGTCGGAATTTCGAAGGAAGTTATTGGCGACCATTTGCGATCTGCGGTTATCCGCCAAAAATGTGTATTTTTGCTGCACTATTATTCCACATTTTTGCCGAAAAACTACACAGTTGCAAACGAAAACAGTGTAATCGCAAACGTTCGTAAACGAATCGCGGAAGATCGTAAACAGATTTTTTAGAAATTCCAGCTTTGGAGTGCTGATTTACTGTTAACTACTAAATTAACATTTCAGAATTTCATGGAAATGTTTCTTATTACTCAAGCAGATCTGTCAAATTTTAAGTACTTGAAAAAAAATATTATAAAAAGCGGTGGCTTAAAAATTCTAAAAATCCCCTGAATATCAGTAAACGCACATGTGGTTGTTTTGGAATCAGCTTGATGTGCCTTGTCTCCCACCAAGCTCACAGTTACTCACAGAACACCCTGTATATATACAGTGTGTCTCATTTAAAATTAACAGACCCGGATATTTTAGTAATTTTTTGAAATTCAAATTTGAGCTTTGGTACAATTGTAGTATCTAATGGTGTAATATCGGGTGACCTAGGAGGCCAGAGTTCAAAAGGACTACTTCTTCCTATCCAGCGCATTGGAAAATGTTCGTTCAACCACTGACGGAACATTTATGGAATAATGTATTGACGCACCATCTAGATGAAAAAAACATCTGTCGCACATTAAGAGGAAGATTTTCAATTGCAGCCCATAATTCCGTATCGAAGAAGTTAACTAAACGCTCACCATCTAGCGAGTTATTAGACAAAAACGGACCAATTATTCAATCTCCTAAAATTCCACACCATACGCTTACTTTCTCTGAATATTGGTTTTTACAATTAATAACCCAATGAGGATTTTCTGTGGCCCAGTATCTACAGTTTTGAGATTTTAACACCCCATTAATGGTAAATGTAGTCTCATCAGAAAACAAAATTTTATTTAGAAATTTCTGGTCCTCTAAAAAATTTCCCTGGACCCAATAGCAATAATCTAACCTTCTATTTTCATCACCTTTCAAAGTGTGTAAAATTTTGGTTTATAAGGCTTGATTTTATGACGTGTGAAACATCTTCTAATTTTTTCCTTGTCGATATTTTGTTGAGACGCTAAATTTCGTAGACTCGCTCTTGGATTCGCTTGATTTGCGGCTAAGATTACGTTATCTTCAGGATGCGGATGTATTCGACGGGGTTGATTATTCTGAGGCCTTTTAATAACACTGCCAGTTTCATTGCTATGAGCATTTATGGTGGCTGCAGTTCCATGAGTAATATCGAATCGTCAAGGATGTCTTCGGTTAAATTCTGTGGCTACTTCTCTGCTAGTACGAACCCCATCACCAAATAACCTTATTATTTCGATTTTTTCCCCTTAAATGAAGACGCATTTTACCATAGTACACTAGAACTTTACACAATAACTCAAAGTTTTGTCATATTGACATTTATTTTAATCTGATTCCATGGCATTCTGTTAAATTGAAAACCAAAATTGTAACCGTGTGTGGAAACTATTGAAAACACTAAAAATGCGTATTTCATAATGAAATTTGGTATTGGGGCTTAAAATTAGATTCTGAACATTTTTTTCTAATAAGTTTTTTCGATATCTTCAACGCGAAGCAAAATATCAAGAATGGGCTGCCGTTGTCTCAGTTTGTTACTTAAATTTAAGTTGGTGGTCTCGAAATGTATGTCATATATAAGACTACAATTGTACCAAAGCTCAAATCTGGATTTCAAAAAATTACGAAAATATCCGGATGCCTTCATTCTAAATGAGACACACTGTATATGACAACAAAATGATGTTGCTCCTATGCTGTTATTAATGTAGTTTCGTAATTCTTGTTTCGGTAGCTCACACGACTGTATGTGCATTTTTAAACCACACTTTTCCCATTTAGAGGAAGCGCAGAAGAAATGCTAGAAACTGGTCTGAAAAATATCCTAACCTGGATGTGTTTTTGGAGAAATTAAATAAGAATAGTTTATCCACTCTTATTAGGTTATATATTAATTACTTAACTGCGTTTGAATAAGTAATAGTATCCATAAACAAATAGCGTGATTTATCATAACACACAAGTGTATTATTATAACTCACTGCGTTGAGCCAATCACCTTTAACTTCATGCCTAGCCTGTCCAGTCGTTGTAACGCGCAAGATAAAATGGAATGGCCCATTATTATTGTGGGGAGGAAGGTGATTTGACCTGTTTGAATAGTTTGGTCGTTGTCAAATTAAGCAATAATTGTGCCAAAAATGATAATTTCGGTTGGTGAAGATGAACTATTATGTTTATATTTATTGTTATAATCCCAGATAAAGTATAGTATTCAACTAGCGATAATGGTAATAACACACTTGATGATTTACATGTACAAACGTGCACACCCCATCTGCGTGAGTTACCGCTACATTACCACTCCTTAAATAATATACTATTTCGCGATAATACCTCACAAGCCCTCTATCAACTGAGCCATAGTGTAATTGGGATAGCAATTTGCTTACTCAGTAATGAATACAAAACGATTATATTTGTATACAAATAATATGATGCAAATATGAAATTTTGTCACGGATCTCACAAAATAATATGTTGTGCGTCATATCGTTGTCATTACTGAATAACTATTGTATTGTTAAATAACAATTACATCATGAATTTTTTGGCCTAATAAATCAACTCGTACATCATGAAATAACGAACTATCAATAACGACTCATGTATATATGAGTGTGTGTGAGAAATTATAATAGAAAAGAATATCCTGTTAACAAACACTATATTTTCTCTGTTCCCAGTAGTGCAATAGTATTTAGGATCTTACAGAATATCGAATTCCGGACATAGAACAGTGCAGAAAAGAACTACTTTAAAAGAGATAATTAAACTTGATCAAAGCTCAGGCAAAGAAAGATGTACAAAGCCTTTTATTTTGTGTGCACATGTTGCCAGTTTCTTGATTTAGGAGCGTCGGTACTTTCTTGCCGCAACTAACTCACTTCAGATTGAAAAATGTTTCCATATCAGTCCCATTTATTCTACACGTCTTGGATACAATACAAATGCTTCCTTTTTTGTTCTTCTGCACTGCGGACTATACACTATTATCACTGAAACTTATTATATGTTTAATATTTGTTTATTGTAAAAAATTGACCCAATTAATTTTAAAAGCAGGAGGAATTTCAATAATCGAGAGCAGCCATTAATTTAAATTTTTGTTTGATTTATAAGTTAGATGTTTGCAGGAAAATTATTCTGTTAGATTGACATACGATTTTTGTAATCGATAGCGTTCAATGTTTGAGATAAACTTTATAAAGTTTATTTTTTTCTTCTCCGTTCCTGATTATGTGACAAAATGGTTGATTTAAAATTATTTTATAAGATGTACAAAATAAGTTTTGTGTGAGCATTTTCGCTGGGATATTTTATTTGGTATAAATGTTTTACTTTGTATATACTCCTATTTAACAGATCATTATTTTCTGGCGCGGAATACGCGATAATCATTTTTAAATATTCAATTTTATACCAGAAACTCGTTTAAGAAGTAAACCGACTACCAGAACTTAATTGACCGGATCGGCGATTAGTATTTATGTCACAGAATTTTGTTGAGGAATATTTTTTTGTTGACAGACTGAAAACTTTAAGTAAACTACGGTCGCCTTAGTGTATTCGTCTCATTTCTGATGCATTTAGATGGCGGTAATAAATTGAATATAATATCAACTAAATTCATAACCTTCGGTGCCATAAGATATTGTACAACATTCCTTGTGAATGTGTAGAATTCTATGTAGCTGAACAATCTAGGCAGGTCGCAATTAGATTGAATGAAAATATTGGTGTAGTGTGGGGTGATGGATAATGGACAAAGGTTTAGTTGGACACTGTAAAAATTCATGAGGGATATACTTCGATAAATTGAACTAAAGTAGCTGCTTCATTCTGTTTATTTACTGAATTTCGATGAATTTGGATTTATTTGAAATGAGCTTACTCCTTTAAAGGGAATTCAGTGATAATATATTAAAATAAATTTATCTGCTGTGGTGTTTTTACATCAATTGCTATCGTTCATTGGAAAATGACAAAGTTTGTCCAGATTAGCAATTTTTTCATTCTAATGAAAATGTAATTCATTAGAATGAAAAAAATTTTAAAGACAAGGTACGTAAATAAATTAATTTCAGGCCTTTGTTCTCATTTTTAACTGAATTTACATATCATAGGGGATCATGTAGATACTAGTTTAGCCTGCTTAGCCGTAGGGGACTAGGTTAAAATGAGAATGGCAAATCAGAATTTTTACTTGTTAGCATAACCAGAAGTCAGGTTATCGAAAGAATGCAAAGATTTCATTAATATTTTTATATATAGTTTTTCCTTTAGTTCTCATAGATAGCTTTTATTTTCACTGTTTGCAAAATCCTATAATGAAAATGTTTAAAAACAATAATGTTAAATTAATTGGAATTTATATGGAACCTCATTTTAAGCTAGGAGTAAACTCACGTAGAATTTGTGAAAAAGTTATCTATACTTATACTTATCTCTGCTTCCTCATATGATAACTATGCTCTTTTGTTAACGTACATGTTTTAATAATGTACTATTTTATTCACGTCCAGTCCCGTTTAAATTATTGTATCATCTGCTTGGGTAATAAGTGTTCTCGGTTTAGCGGAGTATTTACGCTTCAAGAAGAAATTATATCTACAATGTCCTTTATACCTCGCCCCACTTGTGCAGACTCGTTTTAAGATAAATAGGAATTTCAACTACTCCATCTCTATACAATTTAAACTGTGTAGCGTAATATACCAAATAAAATTTTGATCAGATTAGCAGTAGAAATTAGACACAATCTGCGATATACTTACTATTCGAACATACGCGTTCACATTTTATCCATCATCGTTACAAAATATCCTTTGCATTAAGGAAATAATTTTCTTTTTTTTGTTTTTAAGAGAAAAGTATCAGTTTATACATTCGATTTATTCAGCCAAAGAAAAAAATATTTCTCTAATTTAGTTTCTTTTTCGTGTTTGGAAACTTTGTGTTTTAATATTTTATGTTTTTGAAGTCTCTGCATTGTTGATTAATTGATTGATTTGCCAGCGTAAGGTGGGCATTGCTATCAATTCCAGGCATCCATGAAGGTTCGTTCCAACACGCAGCTTGGTCGTCCGTACAGCACGCCCATCGGACGGCCAAACCGCGTGCCGGAACCAGATCTCGGATGTTTTATATACCGCCGGACCGGCTGCATACGCCGGGTTGGACATTGGACATGCTTGTTGCCAGTAGCGAGAGCCGCATGACGCATGGGGTGGGAATATAGCATGGGAAGTGTAGGTCTTTGTGAGATGCTTCTTTTATGTTTCCATGCTTCTATTAAGTTTCCATCTGTCATCATCGGTTGGGGTGTGCATGTGTTTGCGAGGTGATTCTTTTCTTTCCATGCTTCTTTTATTATCCCATCTATCGTCATCTTCATATTTTTCATCTAAATTTTCTGTTTCTGATTCTGGCAGCTTTCATTTTTTTGTTGTTTGTTTTGTTTTTATTTATTAACCGTCCCACAGGTAAACATCCATTTACAGTGGAGTTGCAGGGAAGGGCCCTATCTCGCGGTACCAATATTTTTTTGCGCGTTATGAGAAAAAAGAGGTCCGAAGGGATAGTTTGCTCACCCTGTATGTCGTTTCTTTGAGACAATTGGTTTCAATTTCCGCCTTCCAAATTAATAATAATATATTATGTTTTGACTCAATAAATCGAGCTGATAAAAATTAAGATGGTAAATATCAGTTAAAAAGATAGAATAATATCAATTAAATCAAATAAAATTAAATAAATTTATAGCTTTATCTTTCAACTGTATACAATTAGTTTAGGTCACAACACAGCTATATTGCTTTGTAAACATATGTGCCTCATTTTGACACTGACTGTGCTATTATTTATTGCCCATGAACCACTTAAAAAGTCTGTTGTTGGGTCGTCTAGAGTGTACGTAGGGACACTGCACTTCACTTGAGCTTGTTTGCCTTATTTGATTTAATATTATTAGAAAACCTTGTAATTATTAATTCCAGATGATCTCTGTTTTTTTATTGAGCCGCTTCATTTCACGCAGAATTTCTTAATCTGCCGGTGGCTGAAATTTTTTCGGATTTAAAGGGGTTTTTACCGCTTTTTTTACCGCTTTTACGAGAGCATCTTAAAAGTACGTCTATTCACGGCGAAATTTAACTCACTTCCAACCGTCTCTGCATTGTTTGTTTTTTTTTTTTTTGTATGTATTTGCATTGTTCTATTTTAGTTTCTTGTAATATGACCAATCTAACATTTTAACGTTTGTAAAAGTCTATGGAAATAAAGATTTATTATTATGTTATGAATTTAGCGTACATAATTTTAAAGTGGAATTTTTACTGATCCCTTGGCGTTATTCCAACAGCTCTCAGAGACTAGATTTCAATAAGGAACCACAGAGAATCCTATTCGAGGATTGTCCTTAGATAATGCGCTTATTTCCTGCACTTCTTGCGCGTTTGTTTGGCCAGGCAGATATTGAACATTACGTTGGTGTTATTCGGAATGTACACATGGATCATCAAACAGAATCTCTCATTTCTATTATGAGGTCATGTCTCATATACTTGTGACGTCATTGGTGTTAACAACTGTTCCAGGGGTATATTCATAATGTTCTTGCGGTGGCGTTATGTCGTTTTGCTTGCACATGACCCAGTGGGGATAACTGACAACTCTGTTGTGTTGGTGTATGTACTCTGATGAAGCAAAATGAGCACATCCAACCACCACGTGACTGACATGTGCCAGGCCGCACAGCCTGCACTAGCTGTCAACGGGCTCTTTCAGGTTCATCTTCTCTGATTATATCTGGTATTTAGGGCTTGGTCCGGTGCTGCTATTATTAAACTTTTCCTTTCCCCTTTTAGCGTAGCGCTCAATCACAGTGTAGGCGCCTCATTATGCTGGTTGGTCGAGATGGCGGAAGAACTGTCCAAGCATCGGCTTTCCACAGAGTACTTCTATTTTCCTCTTTTCAATATTATAAGCTAAGCACATGTTCTTATTGTTAGGACATGTTCCTCTGCCTCTGTTGTCTTATAATATTATACAGCCAAATGGAATAAGTTCAGTATCTCAATTATTGTGCATATTTATAAAAAATCCCGAGACACGTCGATTTTGGATTCTGAAATGACAACCTGCAGCGTACAGATTTCATGCCTAAATTCAACTCCCTTCCAGGGACAGTTGCAACCCCTTAAGTAGGAAGTAGGGGCTTATAATACCTCATTTGAAAAGACTTTTCATTCTCTAATCCAAAATGCTATGTTTTTAATATTTACTGCAAAAATTAACGGTTTGCTTGACGAAATTCGCTACAACAAACGAAAGACATAAAAACTTACAGCGTTTTGTTCTTGCAGGCTAACAAAAACAATTTCACTGTTCTTTTTCAACATTATCAACTAAAAAGAAGGCATAAAAACATCAAAATTCTTCATAGTGCATTGCCAGTTTTATTGAAAACGCCTTAGCGATTGACAGAAATAAATAATTGTCATAGTTGTCAATAAATAGTTGTCAGTGTTTTGCGTATTGTTTGAATTTTGCCAACTGCAATTTCTAAACATGGTTGTGTATGTCAGATAAAAAAGGAAGCTTCCAATGTAATGATACCAAATTAGACGTACTGTTTGAATTTGAAGAAAACCGACATAGTTCAAGTCGCACAAGCAGCTTCAGCATTGAATGTTTCCCATTCCTTAATTATCTGCGTATTAAAAGAAAATAAAATGCATTCCTATACACTCACCCCAACTCAGGAGCTTAGTCAAGACGATTTTGATAGAAGAACGTATGTTTGTGAACAAATGATGCAGATGTTAGATAACAATGTTATCAAACTAGAGAATGTGTTGTTTTGGGATGACTCCACTTTTGTTCTTCATGGCCATGTTAATCGTCAAAACTGTTGCTACTGGTCTAATGAAAATCCTCACTGGATGAGAGAATTACATATGCAAAATCCTGAAAAGTTTAATATTCGGGAGGCGATGATTGGAAACCATGTCATTGGTCTCTTTTTCACTGACGGCAATTTGAGTGGAGATAATTATTTAGCTCTGTTACAAAATAATGTCGTGCCCACTTTGGAAAACTTATATCCATAAGTTCTAGTGGATGTAATATGGTTCTAGCAAGTTGGAGCTCCAACACATTATCGAATTGATGTCCGGCAATACCTCGGCTTAACATTTCCAATTCGGTGGATTGGGAGGTGAGTATCGCTAGAATGGCCAACACGTTCTCCTGATCTTACATCCTTAGATTGTTTCAATGGAGATATATGAAAAGTATGGTGTATGAAACTATGCCGAGCGAAACTGACTTAAGAAGAAGAATAAGGGATCTGGTTAGGTCGGTCACGCATCAAATGTTGGAAAACATAAGAAGACATTTTTATTTACAATTAGGATGCTGCCAAGACGTTCAAGGAACCCATTTTGAACATATCAAATGAGATATCACAAGCGCCTACTTTTCCCATTTAAAAATTTAGGGGTTGCAACCGCCACTCAAAGGGGGTTGAATTTAGGAATGAAATTTGTGCGTTGCATAATGTCATTTCCGAATCCAAAATCGACGTGTAAATATGCACAATAATTGAAATACTGAATTTATTCCATTTGGCTGTTCCACACTGTATATATTATCAACCATTTATTTGAAAAACATTGGAAATAATAATAGATTTACAGTACCGCACCAGTGGACACCTGTGTTTAAAAAGGTTTTCTGTATAATGCAATTTATCTTTATAATTATCTTCCTCAAAAATTCAAATTGTTTAACATCAATAAATGTAAATATAAATATAAAATTTACCTTTTCAACAAACATTGTTAATTAAAATTTTTTAAATATTTCAACATATGATCTACTTAAAGAGTAGTGAATATATTATTTTGTCCACCAGCCAATTGTTTATAAAACATTGTAGTGTAATAAGACAATACAACTTGATAACACGCAAAGTAAGAAAAAAAGATCTAGTGAGATTTGTTTTATAATTTTCAAATTCTGAAGAATTCACGGCCCTTTTTACTAACTATAGTCCAGTACACTTTAACTACGCTTTGTCGACAATGTTTTTAGACTATTGTTTTTGTGCGAGAAAATTAAATCGTAGGTGCACCTACTAACTTATACACAAGACAAGTTAAGGTTTATTCAACTCTATTGGCTAGATTTCGCCATGGCTGGAGTTAGTCATTCTTCCAATTTTGTTTCGTTGGGCCATAATTTTATCTTTTAATTAAGTGTATAGTTATAGTTATTTATTTTGTGTGTGACAATATAATATTGTTTACCCTCGTCAGATACAAAGATAACGTATGTCACTTGAATAGGTAAAAAATTATAAAATATAAAAACAATGACCTAAGAACATTAATAAACAAGTACCACAATTACAAACTGCAATACAGTGACATCAGAACAAAAAAAGATCAACAGTAGACAATTACATTCAACAACAATTAAGATACATTAAAAATTCATCAATCTTATAAAAGATTCTTTCCCTCAGAAAACTTTTCACTTTCTTGGCAAATCCAATATCACTCACTAAGTAGCTTCTAGCTGTTTGGTAGTATGTTGTAGAACTTTACCGTTAAATATCTGAATGAATTTATGTTTCTAGTTAGACGTAAAAAAGGAACTGCAACAGTAGCAATTTTGAGTTTGATAATGAGACAGATGGTTTCTAGCAAAAAGAATACACTCCAAAATATACTGATTGAGCATACGTAACCTTTTAAACAAAGGTCTGCATTACAGCTTTCACTATATTCTGAATTCGTTATAACACTGATAGCTCTCTTCTGTAATTTTAAAATTTTGACAGCATGTGCAGAGCTGCCCCACAGTAAAATTCCATGTATATAACTTTTACACAATAAAGTTGATTTATTATATTAATATTATTATTATGCAAAGTTTTATTCATGGTTAAACTGTGTTTTTTTTCACTAGTTTTCCTTTAATACTGCAGTTTAATCTTACAATATAACTTCTTATACTTCTGTTTTTTCTTAATTCAAGCTGTGTTCCGAAAATAAATCGTTAGTACTTTAAACTCGGCAGTGCATTATAAAAAAAAACTGGGTTAAACCGTTAAGATCATTTGTACCCACATGCTTTAAAATTAGAATTAATTAATCCCATAGAGTATTTATTTACCATAATTCCATCCGTACTGAATCCCCTTTTAAATATATTCGAATCTTTAACGGGGATGTTGTTAAAACCCATGAATCGCTCATTTTTAAAAAAACATCAATATTAAGAACGCATTCAACTGATACATTAGGGAAATGAAAACCACATTAGATAGGAAAGCGATCCCACCCTGGCTTAGGGGTAAGGTTATAGGAAAGTATTTAAGATCAAAAGGTTTCAAAAGCTCATCAGTCATGAAATTTGACAAGGCCTCGTATCAGTTAAGCATTACCTGTGTAAGAATCACGCCTAATTAGGTGTTGCTTTCTCAGAGGCAAAGGTTATTTTATTTAATAAAACAATTTAGCGAATTTCATTTTATAACCGCCAACATGAAGGGAACAATTTAGCCGTGACTCCTTTTTCATTTAATTAAATTTTTTGTCCTGGAAAATTATTTGAGCTTTTAATTAGAAAACTTTTTACAGTCAACGTGTTTATAAATAATGTTTAAAGGACAATATAGGTACCTTATGAACATAAATTCAGTTGTTTTATCTGTTCGTAAGAAACAGCCAGATATGTTTAACTAGGTCCATTATGAAATTTTGACGGTGTAAACCAAATATCGCTGTAAAGAGACACTTCGAGTTGGTTGTCGAAGGGGAGCTGGAATACGATGGAATACATTGGTCTCCCAATAGGCTAAACGACAGGGAAGAAAAAATGCTAGAAACTAAACTTCTGGTCTATAGGCGAGATTATTGTTGGAATCGCTTGGTCTTAGGATGTAGTTTGCTTATAAATTAGCGAACCGCTTGATTCATAATTAACTATTAGTGAGTAAAATAGGACCTTTTTATATATTCCTTTAAATATCTCCGTCCCTGCCAACTTTTAGTATAACATATGCATTAGGAAAATTGTTCATTATGACTTCTCCTTTGAATTGCCTGCATATTTGTTGTAATTTTAATTTCCGACGGCCGATGTCTCTAAATTTACTAGGAAGACCACTAATAAGTTGGAAACTTCAATTCCAACACGTAAAATGCCATTTTTAGACAGTCCAGAGGAATGTCAAGTAAAAAATGCCCGGAATTTTACGAAACAACTAAAAGGATGTAATGTTAAAAAAACATCCAATTGCAACTAAATTTATAAGCTTATGACATGAATATCAAATGTGTTTTACTAAATGAAACTCTATAATATTGGTCAGTAACTTTTTTGACTGTCCCTTGTCCCGACCGCCGTAGGGTACGCACGTGTTTTTGTTGAGCTCTGGCTCTCGTTCCTAGTGCTTACAGCGGTTTTAAAATGCCGGACTTAAGATCAAAACAAGAAGAAACTATAATTACATTTATAAAAAGTAGTGAATTCAAAGAAATTATCAACAAGTGCATCAAAAATGAAACTGAAAAATTACAGCAGAAAATTACAAAATTGGAAAATGAAGTAACACAATTAAGGGAGAGTAACATCGAGTTAATTGGTCTGCTAACTTCAAGTGAATTTAAGAACATGGGCAAATCAAATACAGGAGAAGCTCAAAAAAGCGGCGTCGCGAATGGTGCTAAAAAAACATTCAAAGAGGCAGTGACAGAAAATAAATTACCAGTTAACCAAAATCGACATTCAAATAAGGTAGAAGAAAAAAAGGTAGAAAAAAGAACACTGAGACGTCAAGTAAATAATAAACCCAGCCCGAGTGATAATCTAATAAATAGTCACAGTAATAATAGCAATATAAACACTAATAATAATACAGAACCGGATGAACAGAAGAACGAAAATGAAGAAATATGGGAGTCTCCAAAACAGAAATATAGGAGGCGAAATAATATAATATATGGTCGAGGAAGTGGTGACAGTGCATTCAAGGGAGTTGTGAGATATGTAGACTATCATGTGTTTAGATGCCCACTAGACTTATCTACCACTGACATTATTACATATCTTGAATCGAAAAATATTCCAGATGTCAAGTGCGAGACGATGAAATCTAGAAATCCCGAACTGTATACATCGTTTAAAGTTTCAGTACCTGCAAACCATATCGAAGCATTCAAAAACCCTAACATCTGGCCAGTATATGTAGGAATTGACCGATACCAGAAGCGTTTTTTACTACAGAGGCCCTCACTCCAGGAGCATCCCAAGTAATCGACAATAAAACAAATATAACCAGTGTCGGAGTGAAACAGGTATTTGTAAATAATGTATTATATTTAAATGCAGAAAGTTTGACTGCTCATATTGATGAAATTAGACAACTAGTTTTAAAATTAAAACCCATTGTTCTCTGTTTAAGTGAAACTAGAATAACAGAAGACATTCTAGATTGTGAAATAGATATAGAGAATTACAATTTATATAGATGCAATTCCGTTAGTCGGCATACGGGGGGTGTAATAATTTATGTAGTTAACACAGTAGAAAGTATCCTAATTGAAAACGTAATATTTGAAACAAACTATTGGTTCTTACAAATACAAATACAAATAAAAATAAATTTTTATCAGGAAACATTAATTATTGGCTGTATATACCATTCTCCGAATGCTAGTCATTTAGAGTTTTGCAATTTTTTTGAAAATTTAATAGAAAAGCTGGATTTTAGCAAATTACATATTTTTATAGGAGATTTTAATATTAGATGGGATATTATTGATGACGCATATAGTAAAAGACTGCATAATGTATCAACACTATTTGGCTTAAAACAATTTATTTCTCAGCCTACAAGAATAACTGACAAGAGCTCGTCAATAATTGACCTGGTGTTCTCAAATTGCTATGAGGTCCAGGTAAATATGCAAATTACACCCAAAATCACTGACCATGAAATTATAGGTATAAATTTAAACTGTCATAAAGCGACCACGTACCAGGAAATAAATTACAGAATACTAGATTATAATAAAATTTCATTAAACTTAATCGATGCTGATTGGATGTATGACTGTACTTCTACTAATAATGTATTTCAATCATTCGTATCTAATATAAAAACTGCACTGGATAACGAGTGTCCGACCATAAAAAAACGAGCAATGAAATATAATGAATGGTTTAATGATATCATTAAAGAAGCATTAAAAAATAGAGACCTAGCATATAAGCAGTATAAAATAAACGGAAATAGGGAAAACTGGCGAACCTATACTAATAATCGCAACGAGGCCGTAAGAATCTTAAGAAATGAAAAACAAAAATACTATGAAAATAAAATAGATAATCTAAAGAATAATCCAAAATTAATGTGGCGAACATTAAAAAATATAATAAAACCAAAAGACAGTCATAACATATTCTCTCTTAAGATAGGAGGAGTGGAAAAAAGTATGTACTTGGAAGAAGAACTTAATAAATATTTTATTTCTAGTGTTAATATAATTATAGATGGGTTAAAAAATAACGCCCACTACCTTAATAGAAATGCTTTCTTTGAGAACAGAGCTTTACAGCCAAATATATTTTTTAAAGAATTTAATGTCATAAATCTCTCCAAATTACGTAAAATTATTTTTCAACAACAAAATAAATATTCTGAGGATGAAATTGACTTTAAATTAATAAAAAATACATTTGAAGTCATCGGGTATCCATTATTACATATTATTAACACATCGTTGAATAGCGGAGAATTCCCAGAAATGTTGAAAACATCACTAATAATTCCTGTACCGAAAGTTTCAGGAACGAAATTAGCGGAAGAGCATAGACCTATAAACACATTACCGTCTCTGGAAAAAATTTTAGAAGTAGTAGTTCATGACCAACTTACTGAATTTATAAACAGTAATAAATTGCTGCACGATAACCAATCCGGATTTAAAGAAAATCATTCATGTGAGACGGCTTTACAAAAAATAATTAATGATTTTAAATATTCCATAGACAAAGGTGAAGCTGTAGTAACTGTCTTTCTCGATTTAAAACGGGCATTTGAAGTTGTCAATAGAGAACTTTTACTTAATA
Source organism: Stenurella melanura (assembly GCA_963583905.1). Taxonomy (NCBI): domain Eukaryota; kingdom Metazoa; phylum Arthropoda; class Insecta; order Coleoptera; family Cerambycidae; genus Stenurella; species Stenurella melanura. Next base: position 123,330,734 of record OY757311.1, read on the forward strand.
AACTTTACCAGTATTTTGGGATTGTTGACACGGCCCATCGATGGTTTAGGTCCTATTTGCATGGACGGAGCCAACAAACCAAAATAAATAATACTAAGTCTGAAAAACTTTTAAATAATAACGGAGTACCAAAAGGCAGCGTATTGGGGCCTATGCTTTTCACGCTATTTATTAACGATATATTTTTAATCGATTCGCAAGAATGCAAAATACATCTCTTTGCTGATGATACTATCATATATTTATCTGGATCTGATCTAAAGCAAGTTATTCTAAAAATTAACAAGACATTGGAAATAATTAACGAATGGTTTACAACGAACGGGCTAGTGGTAAATGCTAAAAAGTCAAAATATATGATATTAGGATCTAATAAATATTTAAATCAGAACGTCGATGATATTTGTGTTAAATACAGCGGAGAACACCTTGAAAAGGTAATAACTATGAAATATCTAGGGATTATCATAGACTGTAAATTAACATTTAACGACCATATAAATTACACAAGCAAAAAAATATCAAAAAAACTTGGATTCGCCTATCGTGTAAGTAAACATTTAACTTCATCTACCAAGAAAACAATTTATAACACAATAATAAAGCCACATTTTGAGTATTGTTCCAGTATATTGTATATGTGTAATGATACCCATATATCTAAACTGCAGCTACTTCAAAATAGGTGTATGCGATTTATTTTAAAATGTAATATATATACTAATATAAAAACAATGCAATGTACACTAAACTGGTTCTCGGTAAAAGAAAAATTTTTCCCCCTGTATGCACAAGTGGTTAAAAATTGCAGAGTCGGAAGTGAGTTTTTCTAGTGAGATCAAAGTGAGAGGCGGTACAGGGCTCCTCGTAAGGACGCGAGGGACCGCTGGAACTGTGGGTGGGATTGCCGGAGAGCGGTAAGACATAAAAATTAGTAAAAAGTGAAAATTTGACATTAGTGACATTTAACAAAAATAACAAATTAGGATAATTTCTGTTCAAAATTTTTTGGAAACCTAACCTATAAATTTTATATTTGGAATACGTTCGAAATCAATAGTAGTAAACCAAAAGCAGTCCGCCCCGACCGGTTGGTTGAAACCGGTCGAGGATAAAAAAGCTAAGAGGAGAGTCATGGATCATACACAAACATCGAAAGCAAAACTGAAAGTAAGCAGAGAGGCTATTCGCCGGGCCTTGGGAGACTGGCCGGCGCTGCCTAGGACTGACAACTCAGAAGAATCGGACACGTCGTGTGTAAGCCTAGACAGAAAATTGACGGTAAGAAAACTAAAAAGGAAGGCCCAGAGTGGCATCAAGGCGGCGCCGGCGAAGGTTCTGATAAAGAGCAGCACCTCGGAGATGGAGGTTACCAACAACAATGAGGTGGCTACTTTAACCACTCTATTCACAATGAAGCAAAAAAGGGGCAGAGTAGCCATCAAGGAGGATGGCAACCCCATGTTTACTCATCCAGGGTGTAGGAAAAGCCAAACGCTGCCACCACCGGCGCCATTAACGGAGATTAGCAACCCTCACGAAGGCGAGGTGAGGATTCAGCAGGACATGGAAGTGGAGCCGCCCCAGCCCCAGCTGGAGCCTCAGGAAGCCTCCGTCCCGCCCAAGCCTGCTACAACCAGAAAGCCACCTCCCATCATCATTCATGGGAGGTTGGCTGACCATAAAGGCTTAAACGCTTTCCTCAAGAGTAGGCTGAGAGGCGGTCACTTGTGGAGGCACTCAGAAAACACTACCACGCTCCAATTGGAGAATAAGTTTGACTGGACGACTGTTAACAAATACCTGGCTGATGCGAGCGTCGAGTATCACACATATACCCCGAAGGAAGAAAAAAGCCACGCCTTTATACTCAGGGGTATATATCATGAGATAGAGAAGACTGCTCTCATTGAGGAATTAAGAGGAACCCATAAAGTGGAGGTAAGGAGCCTATACACCCTAAATGGGACAAGACATCCAGCGTACATGCTAGTAACCAATAACGCACTAACGTTAAAGGAATTGGAGTCGAAGGTCAAGTGCCTAGACCATACCGCCGTTTATTGGGAACGGCAAATCAATGCAAAGGGCATCATCCAGTGCCATCGTTGCCAACAGTGGGGGCATGCCACCTCCAACTGCCGCGCTGCCCCCAACTGCTTAAAGTGTGCCGGTGGCCACCCAACTAAAGATTGCACGAAGGCACGTGACCTTCCCGCTAAATGCGTTAATTGCGGGGATGCCCATCCCGCAAATAGCGTCGACTGTCGGGTGTATAGGCGAAAAATCGAACAAATTGAACTACGCACCAAGAGAGTTCCTCCTCCACCTCAGGCCAGGTATGTGGCGGCCCCACCACCCAGGACAAACGCGTGGGCCGAGAGGATCACCAGGCAGCAGGAATCCGGATCATCGAGACCACCGCTGACGCCGGCAGCCAGAACAGATAGGATACCCCCGCCCCCGATGGGATCAAACCAGCGGAGCAGACCAGCCACAAACCTGGACTCTGGAATGGACATGCTTCACCAATTACGCGAACAGACGGAGCGTTTGGCGTCTCTTGTTAATCTAGATCTTCTGCTGGCGCGGATGAAGGAACTCAACGACGAGCTCGAGAAGTGCACCACCTCCCTGGGAAAATTCCAGGTGGTGGTGGGATTCTTTAACGGTCTGCCCGCTGATGCTTTTTAAGCTGAAAATTTCTTCTTGGAACGCTAATGGTATAGGTAACAAAATTCCTTTTCTAATTAACTACTTAACGAGGCATAAAATCGACATTATGCTTCTGAACGAAACGAAACTTAACCAACGGGACAAGCTGCGCGTTCGAGGGTATACGACAATACGAAAAGATAGGGTCGACAATAACAGGGGAGGCGGCGTGGCTGTGCTCATAAAGTCAGACATTGCCCACACGCATCGTACTCTGCGGAACACTTCTGTGGAGCACGTGTGTGTGACGCTAGACGGCGGCGTGAGCATCGTGGCCGCGTATAACAGGCCCGCGAACGGCTTCACAGCGGGTTGTCTCGAGAATTTGCTGAACGCAAGCCCGCGCTGCCTGCTCATAGGCGACCTTAACGCGCGGCATAACGCATGGAACTGCCATCGCAACAACGCCAACGGCAACACTCTGTACGATTATGTGAGTAATCGTAATGTCGTAGTGCAGTATCCGGATGATCACACGCATTTTCCGGATAACGGTACAACGCCTTCCACCCTCGACATAGTTGTCAACAAGGGTGTGAGGGACTCTACGCAGCCGGTAGCGTTGGAGGAGCTCGCATCCGACCACAATCCGATTCTGTTAGAATTGGATAATATGTCGAGGGAAGACATGATACGAAAGGTCACGTCTTATAGAGGCGCCGACTGGCATCTCTATAAGGCACACATCAACACAAATCTCACACTGACAAACGAAATCACCACAGCCGCCGAGCTGGAAAATGTGGTGGGCGAGTTCACAAGGGTACTGCAGGACGCCAAGCGGAGTGTTGCCACAACCATAACGATAAATCCATACAAAGACCAACTCGACGATGCGGTCATACAGGACATCAGGGAGAAGAACAGATTCAGACGGCTTTGGCAGCGAAATCGCGATGTCGGAGCTAAGGCCGAGATGATCAGGCTGCAACAGCGGATCAGGACTGCCATTAACACCGCGAAGAACCGGAAATGGCGGGATAGGCTGGAAGCGCTGAATCCTCAAGACAACTCGCTGTGGAAGCTGGCGAGGGCAATGAAAAATGCGCGGGAATCCATTCCCGCCTTGACAAATGCAAACGGACGAACAGCTCTGACAGACTCGCAGAAGGCGAACGACTTAAGCGACGTTTTTTCAGACCGTACATAACGCTGACGTACCAAACAATATTGAGCAGGACCGCATAGAAAACGACGTAAACGAATTGATTGGTCATGACGTTCAATTGACCAGACGACAATTCTTAAAAGTCATGACCAAGCCCTCGGAAGTGGCCGGCATTATTCGGACACTACCCAACAACAAAGCTCCGGGTAAAGACGTTATCGAGTATAAACTTCTCAAGTATCTACCGAGGAAGGGCATTGTGCAGTTGACGTACATTGTCAACGCGATCCTGCGGCTGCAACACTGGCCCAGCCAGTGGAAGTGCGCCGTGGTCGTGCCAATTCTAAAACCGAACAAGAACGCGAAGTTTGTCGGCAGCTATCGGCCTATCTCGTTGCTGTCGGCGATCTCCAAGTTGGTAGAGAAGCTCGTCCTGGTCAGACTGAACGCTGCTCAGGACGAGCTTCACATCGACGATGAGTGCCAGTTCGGCTTCAGGAAGGGCAGGAGCACGGTGCACCAGGTCGTCAGGATCGTGAATGACGTCAAGGTACAATGCAACCTCGGAAAGAGCACCGCCATGGTGCTCCTCGATGTTGAGAAGGCGTTCGATACTGTCTGGATCCCGGGACTTGTACACAAACTGAACGGACTGGACTTTCCCATATACATAATCAAACTGATTCACTCTTTCCTGACGGACAGGTCGCTACAGGTCAGAGTGAACAATAAACTATCAACACGGCGGGACATTCGCGCGGGCGTCCCTCAGGGGTCGTGCCTGTCACCAAAGTTGTACAACTTGTATGTATCCGACTTCCCGGAGTTTCCGAATACCAAGCTTGCCAAGTACGCCGACGACACGGCCATGTACGCACATTCGCATAATGCACAAGCAGCAAACATGCTGCTCAGGGCGCACATGGCCCGTGTCACGGCGTATTACGAGAAGTGGAAGATTCGGGTCAACGTCGAGAAGTCGGAGGCCGTACTCGTCACGCGCCGGTTCACAGAGAACCGCATTCTAACACCAATCTCGATCCGGGGTCAACAAATTCCAATAAAAAGGTGCGTGAAGTATCTGGGGGTTAACTTGGACAAACGACTGACATTTAACATACATGTGGACGAGACAATACGGAAGGTCTACTCAACGTCTAGGAGTCTGTATCCACTCCTGGCGAGGGGTAGCGGACTAAACAGACAGAATAAAAAATTGTTGTACACGATGGTGGTCAGACCAGCCATCACATACGCAGCGCCGGTGTGGTGCAGCATCCCGGCAACGACAATGAAAAAACTCCAGGTCCTGGAACATAAATTTATGCGCCTCATCTCCGATTCGGGCAGGTACACCTCCCTCAGAGATTTATATGATCGTTGCAACGACATAACGCCACTAGCGGACTACGTCCGGGAAATCTCCCAAAAATTCTACTCCTTTCAATTGGGCGATAGTCCGCTAACACGCAACATAACCCAAATCAGAATGCATAATGCTCCCTTCCAGATCAAACACCCCCTACCATATCAGGCGTTGCCTATCTTCCGGCAGCCTTTATAGCCACACTTTTTCTAACTATAACTTTCTCTCGCCATATACTTCGCCTTTCCCCACCTATCAATCCCTATCCTTTTCTTTCACCTCTCTGTTTGTTATTTTGTTTTATAGTTTTGTCTTTTTTGTCCTTTTGTCCTATTTTGTTCTAAATTCATTTTAGACTGATAAAATTCCTAAAAAATTGTAACTGTTCAAAATCCTAACTTTTCGTTTCCCCTACCTTTCTAACGGCGGGTAGACCGTTGGGACCCAAAATTGCTTCGAACGGGTTTTTTCGTTGAACTTTTTCCCGTACCAGCAATCAAAATTTAATCAGTGTTTTGTGCTCTAGTTTTTATTGTTAATGTTAAGTATTTTAAGCCTGCTACGCAGACATAGTGTAATTTTAATGTTAATTTTAAGCCGCCATTGGCGGCAGGAGTTTTAACTTGTTTGTTCATTTTAATAAGCCGAACTGGTCGTGATCCGCCCAACCCTACGCACACCACGACGCTATGCGATGTGGTTGTCTGGTTGGCTCCGGATCACGATTCGGGGAGGCAATGTTGTATTTTCGAATTTTAATAAATTGTTTGAAGAAGAAGAAGAAGGTTCTCGGTAAAAGATAATATAAAGTACAAGACACTGATATTCTTATATAAACTGCACAATAATTTACTACCAACATATTTGTCATCAAATATTCAACATCGTGGGGATATTCATAAATATAACACAAGGCAAAGAAATCATATAAACATTAGTTTTTCAAACTTAATGAAAACAAAATCCTCCATATACGACAACGGAGCGGCTGAATTTAATAAATTACCTGAATTTATAAAACAAGCGAAGAATGTCTTACTGTTTAAAAAACATTTGTATAAATTCATGAACAAATAATTCTAGTTTACTTTATGCATTAGGTTGATTGTTAAATATTAAGTTAATTATAATTAATCCACAAATATTATATCCTAAACTAAATAATGAAATGTATTCCTTTTTTGTAATATGTAGTAAATGTAAATGTATTTTTAAGTATACTACATCTGTGTTTAATAGCTGATTGTGCTAAATAAAGATTGTTATTATTATTATTATTATTGGATTACGCTTACAAAGATTCATTTTCAAAAAATTGCAGTCCTGTTCATGCTCGAAAAATAGTTCATAATATTTTACTTTTAGAGGTCGGCTTGCAAAATATTGTGGCACGGGGGGGGGGGGTTATTTTTAATTAATTGGAGGTGAAAATTTGAACAAATTTTAAGTATAACACAGCCACACACACAGAAACAAAGTTCAGACCAGAAACTAGACCTACCAATCTTTATGTATTTTGATCTCCTTGAGTAGACGATGAACAACATTTGTGTTGCTCAAATTTAAAATTTCCATGTTTCGTGCCATTCTAAGCCGAGTTCTAAACCTATTAAAAAAAAATCGCTAAAAGTTAGTTATATCGCGAGAGGTGCGACATCTGTTAGCGAAGCTATAAACTTGAGACGCAGGAGACAGAGAGAGAGAGATGATAGGGAAAGATTTGGCAACGCCGCATATAGTTTCTGACGCCAGCTGATCGACTCGTCGCTAATGTCAGCCGGGTAAGAGCAGACAATACCTGCAAGATTTCATTGTCATTGTACTTATACCATTGTTTTTTATGCGTATTATGTAAATTTTATTATCGGAAGATCGGTTCCACTCCACTAGGTGAATGTAGAAGTATTTACTGATTACAAGTCATATAATAAATAAATAATAAAGTATTCTTACTTTTCAATTCAATAAAAAAATCATTCATCAAAATATACATTCTTTATTCTACATATTAAGAGCCAGAGATCTATATTATTTTTGACAAATTAAAAAAAATATTTTTACCCCTTCTAATCAATTAATGGAAAAATATATTATTAAGTATACATACAATAAATAAAATCGGAATGAAAATTTGTAAATCTTCTTTCTTCTATGCTATTGCTAACGCAAACTATTTTCAAATACCCGCCAAGTATGAGAAATAGTGCGACGCTGCCACGTCTACTACTCATGTCCCCATTCAATACTTTCAATAATTTTCGGGTAGCTGCCATTACATTATTAGACGGTGAATCATCTCGATATTTATGCACGTGCTTCCTTGGGAATCAATTTAACTTTGCCTCGTTTTTGAGATCACTCTTAAATAAGGATCAGTTGTAAGAGGGAAAATAGTGTCACAACATCAATTTATTTCGCATAGCGTCCATAAACGCATGCTAAATGTCAAAACGGCGAACTTTGAGTGAATGAATTTCAGAAACGGTACGGTAACTGGAGTTCATATTTTACCAGAATGTTTATTGCTATGTGAATTAAGTTTGCTGAAAGTTTCGTGACTTTCTTAAATAACGTAAATTGGGATATAACTACCTTAACATTTTTTCAAAAAAAAGAAAAAATTGTTGAAAATTTTCTTTGCACTACTGTAGAAAAGACTATGGATTTTTTTCCCTCAAATTTAAGATGTCCATATTTCATAACATTCTAAACCTATTTCAAATTAAAAAGAAAAAAAAAAAAAATTACTACTACCTGCTAAGTCACAGGCGTAGAGGTTATTTACCAGTAATATACTGGGTAATTGTGATATTTTGTAGATTCCCCGAGAACCGCTTAAAAAGAAAACGTACATGTGGCAGGAAGTCCCAAAGAATTAAAGAAGGAAAAAAATTAAGATAATGCCACAAATAACATTTAGACAATACCTACTATAGTAGATGAAGGAAAAAATATATTTTGCTCAAATTTAAAATTTCCACGTTTCATGATATTTTCGCTGTCGGATGACCACTCAGTATATCCTTTTGACCAAAAGTTGTCAGGTTTTCTCTGTAATAATAGCGCTAACTAGGTACATTGCGTTTGTTATTCCCATATGTTATTTCTTATAATAATATTTTTTTTACAGTAACAGCCATATATAAATAAAGATGGAAGTTATGAGTAAATACCTTTACCGATTTTTTTCCTTTTTGCTCTAGCTCGGAGGGGCTCCGTTTTTGGAAAAAACATTGATGAATAAAGTCATATTTTACTCAGAAGAAGTGATCCTGAACGCTCTGGGTCACACTGTATGATTCCTGTTCTGATTTTGGTAAAAAATAATAATTATTATTACAACACTCGTTCTTGGGTAATCTGTAAATACATACAAGTTGATAACGATAAGTCGGACTTTGTTATTACATTTCGCTGTTCCATACTGTACATCTGCTGTCTATTTGGTATTCGGATTACACATCGTTCCGAGACTTATAAAGGCCGAAATCCTTACGTTAATTCTTTCAAGCTTCAGGGAGGCCGGGACACGTCTTGCTTTCACAAAAAGTTCTATTTGAAGAAGACCGTGAAACTTGACGTCGCGTCGTCCTGCTCAAAATACGCTTTTGAAAACTTTCTACTCTCGAAACAGTTTTAATTGCAATCTCGGGAGTGTATAAATAAATAATGTAAATATGTAAGATAAATTATATGCCTAAATTTTCTTTTGAAGTTGAATTTGTTTGTTAATAATTTATTTTAATATTGCCACTTTTTTTCGGATTTTCTTTAAGCAGGCTCGAGGGCAAATTGTACTGATTAGATTTATGCATGCTATTTTTCATATATATTATTATTACCCAGTTCTAACGGTGAAATATACAAAAATACATTATCATTACAAAAATGGATAATTAAAATGTTATGCCATTATTATTTAAGAAAATTTCTGTTGAAAAAATGAATACTCCCTTTTCTATGCTTTCTTCCCAAACTAAATTCGTGACTGTTCTCTGAGAGAAAAAAAAACTGTCTAAAAATTATGGAATAAAATTTCACCGTTGCGTTGTTCGGTTAATTGAACCTTATAGTAGGTAACTATCGATTTTGAAGTCGGGTAAAAATTCGTTAAATATTGTTATTTGTTTATTTTAACATTGGAAATGTTAAAGTTCGCGTATAGCGTATAGGACAAAAGTTACGAGTTTTTTCCAAGGCCGTCGACATGAAAGTATCAAGGTCAGATGATGTAATACTGAGCGAGAGCCTGTTACTACGTGGAAGCGATGCGGTGTAGTCGGTCAGCGCCGATCGATATTGTACCGCCTGTTCAACAAAAGGCGGCACGGAGAGAGAAAATCTTGCAGCGTCGAGCCGGGACGCATTAATGCTGCTGCGGCGGATGAATAAAGAAGTGTGATATCATTTGTCTCACTATTTATTCGTTGCCCTAGTGCTCATCATCAGCCGTACGGTTGGCGCATAGGGAATGTTCTCGCTTACGGTGCGAAATGTGAATGAATTTTTTTTCTTTAATTTTGTGACGGTTAATATATTTTTTCACAAATTATTTTCTATGATTTCTTTAGGTTAGATTAGTAGGTTTTTATTCTGATGTCTAATTGTTAATAATTATTAGCTCCGCAGGCAATATTAGCGTCGGAGATAAAGAAAAGGGGGATGTGGGTGGTGTTCCTCCGCTTTTTTTTCCATAGAATAACACAAAATTGATTTGAAATCATTAAAATAACTATGTTCGTAATGCGTCGTTAACTCTCGGTCCAACAATGCCGGCTCTATGCTACAAAATTTGCTCTCTTCATACCGTCTTGTCTACTCAACTATTTCTTCCGTGCTATAGCGCTGTTTGTCAACTTCTGAGCACACCGAATTTTTATTTTGTAACTGTCAGCGCCGCAGCCAGTATTAGCGTCGCAGACAAAGAAGGGGGGTGTCCCACCGCTTTTTAACATTGGAAATGTTAATGTTCGTATATGGGGCCAAAGTTACGAGTTTTATCCAAGGCCGCCAACATGAAAGAGTCGAGATCAAATGACGCAATAGTGAGCAAGTGTGCATGGTATGAGTATGCGCGGAGAACATGAAGTTTAATGCGGTTGTGGTCAGCGCCAATCGTAGTCGCCATGGATTCACACAGTTTGACAAATAGCGAATAGTTATTTTTGTAACAAGTACCTAAAATCATGTTTTTTGTAACGGATCGTAGCTCTTTCCGGACGAGGTGATAAGTGTATGTTTTATGTATGGTGTTATCATTTCCAGTGAACCGATGGTTGCGAAGATTGCGACATCTGTGAATTTTTACAACAACGACAAAAGAGATATCTTTTTTTAGATTTTACTTTTTACTTTTTATTTTGCTTTACCTTGGCATATCGGTATACAGGGTATCTGAGATGTTCTTTCGGGGCTCTTCCTGGCACTTCCACTCTAGATGGCTCTTTAATATGTGCAACTGGAAAGCAACTCGATAGTGGTTATTAGTTTATGTCTCTATCAAAATTGAAAAAAAAATTAAAAGTAAAATTGAAACGGTATTAAACATAGGTAATGAAATAGAAAAATATCCGGAATTGGAAAGCGGCAGTTGAAACTAATTACTACAAAAACAAACCAATATACGGGGTGTACAAAACATTCTCTCGGGCTTCTTTTTCATAACCCGCCGTAAAAGACTTTTAACGCGAGACAGGGCTCTTCCTTGCACATCCACCGTAAGTGGATATTTACCTGTGGAACGGATAATAAATAAAAGCTTGCGGCGAGCTATGTATATATGTCTTGGCAGACAAACGAGGTGGACGCACAGATGCAGACGTTGAAACGAAAACACGGATTTATGGGAAGCATGAAACTATATATTGACGTAAGCGGGCAGGAGGAGGTGCACACTGCTAGATTCAGAAATAGAAAACTTAGAGAAGAATAAATAAGGATATGATGATAGATGGAAACTTAAAAGAAGCATGGAACCTAAAAAGAAGCATATCGCAAACGCATACTCTTCCCATCCGATGATGACAGACCGAAACTAAAAAAAGCATCTCACAAACACCTACACTTCCCATGCTACATTCCTCTCGCATGCGTCATGTGGCTCTCGCTGCTGACAACAAGCATGTCTGATGTCCAATCCAGCGTATGCAGCCGGTCCGGCGGTATATAAAAGTATCCGAGGTTCATTCCGACAAGTGGTTTGATCGTCCGTTGGGGAGTCGAGTGGGGCCGGCCAGTCATGGTATGAATATGTAATAGACGACTGAGCGACTGCATTTGGCCGTTCAACGGGCGATCGAGCTCTGTGTTGGAACGAATCTCTAAATTGGATGCACAGAATCGGCAGCAATGCTCACCTTACGCTGACAGATCAATGAATCAATCAATTAACCTTAAAATAGATCTTAGATATTAATTTTTAGTGACAGTTTCTTTAAAGGCGGTTCAATTCGTTAAAAAAAATTGTTGCTCTTTCTACTGACCCAATTTCATGTGAATCTAAAAACGTTATACAATTATGGCAGCTCTATTGGATTCTCCATTTTGAATAATTAACTTTTGACATCGGATTTATTATCCACTATCCCGAAGATACCTGACTATTTCCCTTCATCCTGTACCTTCGCCATAATTTCAAATATTCTCTAATAGAAAGTACATCCTTCCGATTTTTTCTCACGTTATGCGAGACAGAGCTTGATGAAAAGACATGGAACCACTGCACATTAGGCTAGAAAATAAAAAAGCTGAAGAGATTAAATATTCAAAGCAGTTTTCGATGTATTTTGAGCCTGGAGAGGTTACTAAATGTAGAATACGAATACATTTTCTGGCGAAAATGAGCGTTTTTTCATTTTTTATGAGATTTTACTTTACTTTCACTAACAACACTGTAAATCTAAAGACTAAACAATGCAAATTTCGTTACTAGGACTTAAGCAAAAAGTTTACAAGATTGCCAAAATAATTTTATTTTATTCAAAACTTATAAAAGTGCTATGGAAAAGATTTGTATGTATTCCTCAATCAGCTTGCATTGCATGTAGTGAGTAGAATCATTTAATTAATTTTATTTTGTGTGAAAAAATAATGAAATATATTACTAATTTTGTTTCATTTGAAAGAGACAACAATTTAGATTTACAGTGTTGTTAGTAGAAGTAAGGTAAAATCTCGTAAAAAATGAAAAAAACACATTCATTTTCTCCAGAAAATGGTTAAAATGGTTCAAATTTTAACCATTACCATCTTTCTTGTGGAGCAATTCGTATTCCACATTTAGTAACCTTTCAAATGCCGCCTTCAGCATCAAAATGCATCGAAAAATGCTTTGAATATTTAATTTTTTCCGTTTCTTTTATTTTCTAGCTCACTGTGCACGGCCTAGTCATACATTACAGTTTTGCAATCAATGTTGCAGAAATTGCTTATGCCATTCCAGCGAAATCGTTGAACAGTCGTGAAAAAAAAACATACATACCGGTCGAATGAAGAAGTGGATTATTTATGTTCAGCTAGATTAACATTTACAAAAGAAGTATATAAAAATAGTTACATTAATATCAATTTTAACAATTGTGGGCCTAAATAATTTTGTAAACGACATTGTTTTTGTTTAACAAGTGTTTTTATTGCCTCTATAATATCTAGAATATTATTTTTGCAAATATATGAAAGACGAATGAAGTCTATTCTTCTTTTTATTCAAACGTCTTGCCAGAAATGTCTTGCTCCATGCATTATTCTAGTTGATCTCCGTGAACTGTATAGCACGTCTAACCTCGTCACGTCGTATGTCGTGGTTGCCAGTTAGGTGCACAGCTTCTTTCGACCTGCTCTTCCCAGAACTCTCAGCCGTTCGGTATCGTCCACTCTCCGGTTGATGTGGCCTAAATATTACGGAATTTGCGAGAATACAATTTTGAAAAGTCGCTTTTGCTATTGGTGCCCAGAAAATTCGTAATATTCGTGATATTTCTGTTTATCTAGTAAATTTTCTGAAAATGTCGAGCTAGGTTGCGATATGGGATATTACCAATTTTTGAATACGTAACCTGAATATTTTTACGGCTTATTAATATTCTTCCTTACGCAATTATAGAATCCGGTTTAACTATGAACTTGAAATACTAGCTTGTAAAACTTATGTTTTGTATGTATGTTTGTCTCCGGTTGTATCAGTATACAAAATGTCCTTAAAATACTTCAAATTTCATAGTGTAACTCAATGAGTTCCTAAGATTAATTCGAAACACACTTGGTACATAAACTTAAGAGGGGCATATCATGTTCATGGTCCTATTTTTGCGTATTATCTCTTGAAATATCAACATAATTCAAGATGTTATAATATAAATTTTCAAAAAACTGATTAACATCAGTGTTGGATTCAGTCTTGTACTAACACAAATCTTCCAAACAATATGAGCTATACTGCTGATTGTTATTCCCTAGGCGCATGTTAAGCGAACTGCCTTGTATGTCTATGCGGATCTTCCTTAATATCTAAAATGTGTTTTTCAGCCGATAAAATACGTTGTGGATGCTGTGACCTCAGTCTTGTTCAGGGTTTGGTTGTATATTCCCACCATCGCGTTGCACTACTACCGCAACAGTTATAAAGTTGATGCATTTCGCGTTACTTCGTATAAATTAAAATCATGAACATCAAGTTCCACGTCGCCGTACATATTTTGAAAATAGTTTGAACGTTTCAAGTTACCATTAAGATAACAATATCGAATAGCACTGTCTTAACACAAACCGACTACTCTGCACACAGTTGGTACAATCAACTGACGAATTGTAATGTGACCAATATATGACAAGACAAACTACTCTTGGGATCTTGTAAACTATAGTTTTTCAAGCAAGTAGATTTCCATGATACCGTAGTTTTATTAAACTTTTTGTGTCAGTTTTATTACTTTTATTATAACGTAAAGTTTTTCGGATAATATCTGACTCACCCTGTATGATTTACTCACTAGCATGTACTGCTACACCGATGGTATAATAAAAAATAAAAATTTACTGGGATAATAAATATCAACAAATTTTCCAAAATTGTCGCTGGAAAACGAATTTTCTTGATATTGCCGTTAATTTATCATTTTCCTGGTCATATAAATATTTACTATAATTCCCTTTTATTTTAATTACATCGTCTTATATGTAATTAATTCATCTCCCCGATGGAACATTGTAAAATAAAATTAGGATAATAAGTGCTCTACTACCCCGTAGGCGAAATTGAGGGGTTGTTATGTTGTTGTCATAATCGTCGTCATTTACTTACTTTATTAACTTTTGTATCCCTTTTCCGCTGCTTCCTTATTAGGATTAAATGTAATAAAACTCGCTCTTATGTGCAATGAAATCCTAAGCAAAAATGTACTCTGTCGGAATGTTGATCAAAGAGCAATTGCTATATATTCTGGCTATTGTAGAGGTTAGTGGTAAACCAAATTTTTAGGTGGTTATCTAACTGAATTCCACTTCCTTTTCATATCTCAACCTAAAAAGATTCTTTGTAATAAATTTAATAACATTTCTTGAGAGGGCAGATGTTCGCGATTCCCATGTTACATAGTTTAATTAATTCTATGTGCTAGCAATATTTTGTTTCTATTTATTTCAGTGGTTTTGAACAGGATGTGGATATTAAATAAAGCTGTTCTCCGTATGTACAATGTACAGGGAACATCAAGATTGATAGACTATGACGAAAGCTATTCAGTTTTTATATTTAGAGAGTAGATGTGTCTTAACCATACTCGTATTTCGATAAGAAATGTTAAATTACATCAATTGTAGTTAGTACTTAAATGTCTAACGTCTTATATAGCATTGCATATGCAGAAACTATGCAATGTTAGGCGAGGATTGCATAGTAGATATATGATCCTTTGGACGTAAATGTGACGGTCCCGTATCTTTTAAATGCTACTCAGTTAAAAAATCCCTACACTTATTTCAAGTAAGAAAGGGTTCGGCAACATTTCCAGGTTGGGGGTAGCTTGTCTCATATATATTTTTTGCTCCTAATAGGACAGCAGGAAACAAATAATTTGACATTAAATGACAAATTTTCCTATTGGTTATCTGAGTAGCCATGCTAGATCTCGCTACCATTATCAATTATTTTGTAATATATTCTGTTGATCTAAGCTAGGATATAATGTAATGTAAGCTAGCAACAATAATTTAACAGGCATCACTGCTGATCAGTTTTTACAGGAAATTCTTGGAAATTTTCCTTCATAAATTCACACCTTTTCGGGTTATATTGCTTATATTTACTTACCTGTTTGCTCCGCTACCATGTCCAAGGTCAGTTCACTGAAATGTCTCACCGAGCCTCGTAGTAGTACAAATTTCAATTATGCCTTTCTTTAATCCGCTTGTTTATAATTTTAATTCAATTCAGGAATTCAGAATTTTAGGAAATAACGATTGTTCTTATCTAGATTATTTTAGAAGAACCTATTACTCCAATCTTTTTATAGAATATATACATCAAGTTTCAAGTTGTGTTACGTGAATAGTAACATAATATGCAGCTATTGAATTTGGAAGCTTAAGCTCAACATACAATGCGATTATTTGCATTGTGTTTTTAATAAATATAATACATGTAACAACAGATGATTGCCATCGGCGCATATTGCATAATAATGTTTACAGTCGAATAGCCAGGATGATATTTTGCATGCATTATTGCTGCACCACACGTTATCAATAAGCTTAAAATAGAGCATATAATTACATTAAAATACAAATCGGCTTATATTGTCAGCGAAACGGAATTGGATGCTCCCAGGTGTTATTATATCAGAAAGTAATTAGGAAATTACGCCTTCCCACTCAAGGCCTTTGTACAGATTTAAGCTCTATGACGAACTTTGGCATATGAAAGATGATGTGATTTTAAGTCAAAAGCGTCAGATGAACATGAGACTAACTCGTCCTAGGTCTTTAACGGGTTTAAAAAAAATCGCGACAGCTAAGACGTATAGTAGCGCGTGTTTCCACACAGACGATCCGGATTCAAATTCTAATCGCATTAAATCGATGAAATATACTGCATGAGTTGATCTGCCCATGTCACCATCTCTTGAAACAAATGTAAGTAAGATTTCCAGATTAGGGGCGCCAGTGTCTACACAAGGACTGGACTGAATTCTTTGGCGAGGCTAGCGCTCACATACACGCAGGCCTCGAAGATGGGTTCCTTCCGCTGCTCCCAAAGGTAGCAGCTTTCTCACCGAATCACTCATTTCCCCAACCAACATTTGTAATGATGTTAAGGAGGAGGTCCGATAGGGTAATATCACTACCCGTAGGTACTGAACCAATAATCCTCTGGCATAAATTAGACATAGGACAGTGACAAAACACGCTTAGCAATCTGGACTTCTAGATAACATACTCTATATCTGGGGTTATCGGAAATTCCTAATGTGTAGACATGTGTAGTTAATCTGCAGTAACCTGTTGGTAAACGTACCTGTGTAGGTTACTAACTAGGCATCTGCAAACAATACTTGCTTAGCACCTGCATCTGCTTAGCAGTATTCTGCTGTATCTGCAGCTGAGGCTACTCGAACGGTCTGTACGGCGCTTTGTTATCAAGGAACTATGAACTGAATCCGAAATTTCTGTTGGAGATTTCGAATTCTACAAGGTACTCTCAGAGCTTTTCTGGACTACATACGTGAACTATATACATATGCAAAATTTTAAGTCAATACGACATCTGGAAGTAGGTGAAAATTGAGTTGCAAGATTTTTTTACATACAGAGTTACAGGTCAAGCTAATAAAATTGTGTTAGAAAGATAAAGAGTGGCAGGCATGGCAGTACCTGTACGTACCTAGCTGTTTTCAGCGTCGTTAAAATAAGCCAGCCTACAAAGTTTTTCCAAAAAGATTGTATAGACTCTACCCAAACATTCATTTTTTCACATTGTAAATTTCTTTAAATTAAAGAAATTCACAATTTGAAAAAAACGTTTATTTAGGTAGAGTCTACCGTTACGAAAATACGATATTTTGAGTTTTAACTATCCTTTTTTAACTTTAAATTCAAGAATCTCGGTTATCTGAACCTCCGATTTGTGTGGATTTTTGAGCAGCTCACCCATCCAAGTCCAGATATAATAATAGAACCATTTTCTGCAAAAGTACTTTCAATCTCAATTTGCTTCGCATCATTAAGTACTTTGCCTGGGTTATTATATTCTACACGCCATTTCTCATATGTGAAAATCAGCTGGTATTTCTGACAACTCTTTCTACTTAGTAGAACTTTAAATTTTCATTTTGTTTCTCAAAAATATATTTAAAAACTTTCCAGAAAAGCGTTTTTAATCTGTTTCAGCAGATGATTAGTTGATTGATTTGCCAGCGTATGGTGGGCATTGCTGCCAATTCCGGGCATCCATGGAGGTTCGTTCCAACACGCAGCTTGGTCGTCCGTCGAACAGGCCCAACGGACGACCAAACCGCGTGCCGGAACCAAATCTCGGATGCTTATATACCGCCGGACCGGCTGCATACGACGGGTTGGACATTGAACATGCTTGTTGTCAGCAGCGAGAGCCGCTTGACGCGTGGGGTGGGAATATAGGATGGGAAGTGTAGGTGTTTGAGAGATGCTTCTCTTAAGTTTCCATTTATCTTCATCTTCTTATTTTTCTTCTTCTTCTAAGTTTTCTGCATCTTGTGTCTCTGAATCTGGCAGATTTTATTTTTTTTATTTTATTTTTGTATTTTTTTTTCTTTTTTCCCTTTCTTTTTTTATTTATTAACCGCTCCACAAGTAAATATCCATCTACGGTGGAGTTGCTGGAAAGGGCCCTAGCTCGCGGTAACAATGTATTTTTTGCGCGTTACGAGAAAAAAGGTCCGAAGGGATAATTTGCTCACCCTGTATGTCGATTCCTTGAAACAGTCGGTTTAAATTTTGGGCAGTTTTTCCATTTCATCACCTATATATTATGTTTATTACCTATATATTATGTTTAATATCTTTTCAATTTTGATCTCCAATTCTTGTTTAAAATTTAATAAAGACATAAATAAACCAATGCTAATGCTATATAAACAAAAACTTATCTGTTTAATTCACACGTCTGGCTGGCTGTTGCTTATTTTATATCACCCACTTCAAGAAGGGACGAATCCAGGTATATATTTTACAGTCAAACACTTAAACAGTGTACTTTTCTCGCGTTGTTTATATACACTATTTTGTGTTGCTTTATTCAACCAACATAATCAAATATCAACTATATGAAATAGCCATACTCGCGCTAATTTATATCAATCAGTGCAGAGTTGTTCACGCTTCAATTTAGTACAATTTCGGCGTTTTGTTGCCGCTTTATCCGGATTTATCTCTATATCCCCTAGGAGCCACGAAACATGCGCCTTTCACCGAACTCGACACACTTTGAACTCCGTTTTTAATCTGTTTCAGCAGTTAAATAATAAAACATGGGCAGCTACTGGATGCGGCTAGAACCTCCCCACCAAATATTTTAATATTTTAAACACTTTTTTTGTATCGTGGCGCAGTGGGGTAAATAGCTCATCTTTTGAGCAAATCACAATTCCCACCCAACTAGCAATTCGATGTTTTGTAGAAGCTGAAAGAATGTTTGCAGAACATTTCTTATAAAACAAGATTGTTGTTATAAACATTTTCAAAACGTTTATAGATGCAAAATGGGCACAGTTTATAAAACAATGAAGTTCTTCAATTAATTTTATTATGGCTCTCACAGCCGTTATAAAATAATTGTATAAACGTTTACATAGAATTTGAAAAACATTTTTATAAGCATTGTCTTATTTCCATTGATACTTTTTTGTTATGTAAAGCAACAGCGACATTGGTTATTTATTTTTTAAAGTTTTCGTAGACAATAATAAATCTCAAAATAGTTTTAAAATATTACGCCAGTATATAGATTCCATGTGACATGGCGACGTAACTAACAGCATGTTCAGTTTAAAATGAGAAAAATGTTAACTGATTAAGACTTCGTTTCGCCAATAGCAAAGCGCTTCTGGGCTGCGAAAGATATTACAGTAACTGGAAGTTTTAAAAATCTTCGAATTTTCAAATATTGTTAACTTCCAGTTACTGTAATTTTGCAGGGAAGGCATTGAATCAATTTTTTCATATGACATTTTTGTTGGGAAGACCTTGAACTACCTATTCCCAAAGTTAGAAGAAAATTCTACCGAAAAGATTTTTCCAATGCAAATGGCTTTTGAATTTTGAAATTTCCAAATTCGGTCTCGCTGTAATGAAAGGAAATTTAATAACGAGTAGTTAAAAAAAAAATTAACTGTCATTAATTTCAGGCCTGGAAATTGTCGTTTACTCAAAAATGAGCTATTTGCCCCACTGTCCGTAGCCTACGTAGATGAAATAATAGGTAACATTTAAACGACCCGCCGCGCCGTCCAGGACTTGAACAATCTTTTTTAACGGAAATGCGTAAAGTGTGATTTATCATTGAAATCGGAATAACAACTTTCGAAGAGTATAATAAAAATGGATACCGTAGAGTAGTATTATTATGAGAAAATGCTTGGGGCGGGCGGAGCCAACGAGCGCGAATATTTTTACCAGTGACAGCATCATCTGGGGTAGAAGGATATGTAATAATTGTAATCAAATTTTCGAGGTCGAGGAGCTGTGTAATGCAGTAGATTAAAAATTCGTCACACTCTGGTGTTTACGATGAAGACATTTTTCACTGAAAATAAGGTTATATCACTTAATCCTATCAGAAACTGCGAACACAACAAGTATACTGCAGCACAGACCCTGTTACTGCAGGTTGACGGTGCCACTGGATTCAATGTCAAATATAATGCAAATCGCTCTCATTGGCTTAGATCAGTGGACGCACACAAACTCGTTTTTGCGCATAATTTTTTGCAAGCATCTTCTCATAATAATACTACTTTACATACCACTGAAATTATTCCACGACATTGTTTTCGTTTATGGCAATTTTAGGGCCTCATTTCATTTCTTTACTAATTTTAACATCTCGTGTCTGAATTTCTCTTTAAAACCCCTTGATTACAGTACGCCATAATTTAATAACATGTAAAATATATTATATTCAGGTAATAATAATTTCCCAAATAATAGTGTGCTTATACTCCCACCATAGAAATTTCGCTCGAAGAAACCTAAAATAGCTATTTAGTTGTTATATGATAATTACTACGAGCATATAAAAACATTAACGATCGGCATGAAAATAATATTTTTGTAAATTTGAATAATTATCCGAGGCAGCAGCTTACAGGGGAAAAATAGATTGCCTTGAAATGACGAAGCGGATTATAATATTCATCTCGTTCGAATCGATAAGACTCGGAATGGCGGCCAATCACTTTTAAAATGTGCTACATACAAAAAGCCAGTTCCATATATTCCACAATTTCAACCGAATGTAAGTACACTGGATCCATTTTAGGTGTCAAATCATGTTATATTATTTTATCTATTTATGAAAACTAGGCGTTTACTTAAAATATGAGCACGTAAATAACTAAGGAAAATAATATATTCTTTTACGCATTAATATGGTATGTAATGAAATCCCATTTTTAAGACGATTACATCAATCAAACGTGCTCCATTATTAGTGGTATGACAATGCCGATCCAGGCTTTTGGCAGAAGTGCTATTGCTGTAAAACACTACGCAGTTTTATGTTTACAAAATGCATTGTTCACATAAAAATCCATTGTTTCCGTAAAAATTTAATATTATATTTTGGAAAGAATATACGTTCTTGTGCAGAATTCCCCGTATCGTAACATACAAATTAAAAATAATAAAACAACCAATACATATGAAAAGATCAAAAACACAAAAATCTGCTCATTTGCATTGTTTTCAATTCATATAATAAAAAATAGTTCCGTATTGTAAAGGGAGCCGTAACACATTAGACATCTAAAAAGAACTATTACCAAACAACACGTACTACACGCAAATAAATCTAATACAGCCAAGAATGATTTTCATATAAGACGAAATACAGTTATGGTATTCTCAACCCTGTTAACTCATAAAATAATTATTAAGTACCGTTAACCACAGAGCATGTCTACCTCAGGTATCTACAACCCAGGGCAAACATCTATGCATGAACCTAAGGGTTCAGGGACTTATGTCTTTTCTGGTTGACAAACAAGACAAACATTTGAAAAAATAGGAAAATAGTTGAAACAATTATCATATTGCTTAACTCGCTCTAACTAAAAATAGGACAATGAACTGGCTTCAGTTTCTTGCCGTGTTATCTCTACATATTTGTTAACAAAGCGTAATAATATGAAAATGTTAATAAGTGAACAAAATGCGGAATTTTTTCATTAACTGCCGACTACATATCCATAAGTTCAATTATATCTTAGCTATGTTGGCGCTACTGATTCCACCTGAAGTTTCTTTCAGTTGGTTTAATTCAAATTACGTGCGTGTTTTGGTGACAACTTTTCTAATTTAACCTAAAAATTCATTGCGTTGTGTAGCGTGTTGATTGATGTTCCGTTTTTGATTTTGTGGATTTGTAAATCAGCAATATTTGCAATGGAGATCATAAAAAGGAAAAGAGGTCTCTACCTGTTCATAACAATTTCTTCATCTATCATCTCAACGATATGTAAAACAATTTCTTTACGCAGTCGAAATCTTATAAATAAATCTTTATCATCATAATTCTCAAAATTATTTTCTCATTCCCTTTTGGTATAGGGTGTCCTTTCATACTTTATAAATTGTATAATATCATCGTCATCATCACTCATATCCAGAATATAATTATTATAATTTATTATTGGCAATAATATATTTAGTATAAATCACAAATTAAAGACAAACATATCAATCAATCACAATGGTTTTTAGGTTAGAATGTTTTAGAATTGTCACAAACTGAACCAACTGCGCATGTGTAAATCCACTAACAGTAGAATAAATCCTTAACTGACACTTTCAACTCTCTCCTAAATTTACATTCAGATAGTGAGCCTAACCCTCCGGTAAATTTTACCTGCACATTGAAAAACAGTTTATCTGCCAGATAAATCTGACAGTTAAGCTATTTAACTGGACATTGAAAAACCGACCCCTAGAAAAAGGATAAATAAACAGTAATATTTTTCTATATGATAACATATTTATCAATAGTAAATACAAGTATACAATATATTTGTAGATTCGTTGTTTGTCGCCAACTTGATTAAAAAAATCCATCGACGCGCATCATAGTTGCATGGTAACTCTATAGTTATTCTCCATTTGTTACTGTTTCAATGTTGCTACTATTATATTATGAATTGATAAATTATTATTAGATATGGGCTCTTACTTTTTACTTAGATATACAGACTGTCTATTTTACGAGGGCCACGCCAAATATCTCGCTTAATATCTATTGTAGAAGAATAAAGTTTTAGAAACAGTTATCCCATTTTTTGTGAGCTATATTTCAGTAAAAAGAAATTTGAAATCCATAGCCTACTTTATGAGATATATCACAAAAACCTGAAAAATAGGAAAACCACAAACGGTTATAGCTTCCTTATTTGAGGAGATACGAAAAAAGTTAAAGGAATGAAAGTTGACGGCAAAGACAATAAGAATAATAACGTGTAACAAAAAAATCGAAAAATGCAGTTGGCTTTGACATACGCTATTGTGCAAAAATGAAAAATACATATCTCAAAGTAGACGCCATTAATTCCGTTATTTTTTTCTCATTCCAACGATATAAAACATGTCACAGAAATTTTAACCGATAGTGTCAATATTTAATATTTTACGAATACCACAATTCATATAATTGAATCGTAACAATCAGCTGTGCCATAATTAGTGAAAAACAATGTATAATACAGTTATTAATAAATTTGACAGATTGTCACTGTTGTATGTTGTATGTTGCGTTGTCGAGTTCTAAGACAAATTTTATATCAGTAATTATGGTGTACACCAATAATAACAAATTCGATATGATTAGCATTTATTGACGCTGAGATGGCAGTCACAGTTTACGGAGATAGATTTCCAGATGCTCCGCAGCCAAATCGAACTATGTTTAGGAAGTTAGTTCAAAATCTAAAAACGCACGGTTCATTTTCAAAAAAAGTAGTAAGGCGAGCGCATGTTGCGGATAATGTAAGAAAAGTGAATAGAGTAATGAATTATGTTAACCAAAATGAGGAAACCTCTTTGAGACAAATTCAGAGAAACTGTCGCATAAAAAAAGACAGTGCAAGAAAAATATTGAAAAAAAACGGATTTCGATGCTACAAAATGAGGAAAGTTCAACATTTAAATGAGGGAGATAAGCCAAGGAGAGTAAGATTTTGTAGATGGTTATTAAATAAGAAAAGGAATGACGCGCTGATATGTAGCAAAATTCTTTGGTCGGACGAATCAAATTTTTCTAATAATGGATTTTTCAATAGAAATATGCATTATAAGTGGACACGAGAAAATACACATTGGTGCAGAGAGACTGCTTTCCAAGAAAGATTTTCTACGAATGTTTGGTTAGGTCTTTTAGGGACTAAAGTAATTGGACCTTATTTTTATGATGGCAAATTAACCGCTCGTAGATACCTTAATTTCCTGCAAAACGAATTTCAAGATTTTCTTTATGAATTAACAGTGGCAGAAAGATTAAATTATTCATATTTTCAACAAGATGGGGTTCCACCTCACACTGCTGTAATATGTACAAATTATTTAAATCAAGTTACCAGATATTACTCCCTTGGATTTTTTCGTCTGGGGTTACATTAAAGACAAGGTATTTCAAACTGCCCCTGAAAATATTGAGGACATCAAAACCAGAATTTGAAACGCATGTGAGGCAATTACTCCTGAAATGCTCCAAAATGTAATGCGTGACGTGTCTCGTAGAGCACGTTTATGTGTCAGAATGCATGGTGCACAATTTGAGCATTTGTAGTTAGAAAAATAAATACACACAATTTCTTTTCAATATAGTAGTAGGTAGTACTGTTATACATATTTTTTTTCTTTGGATGTTCGTTTTGTACTTGTATTTTTATTTATGAGATATTTATTGATTTGTATTAAATTGTTATAAATAATTACGGAATTATAATTATTATAAAGTGAATTTTTACTATTATGGCACAGCTGATTGTTACGATTCAATTATATGAATTGTGGTATTCGTAAAATATTAAATATTGACACTATCGGTTAAAATTTCTGTGACATGTTTTATATCGTTGGAATGAGAAAAAAATAACGGATTTAATGGCGTCATGGCCTACTTTGAGATATGTATTTTTAATTTTTGCACAATAGCGTATGTCAAAGCCAACTGCATTTTTCGATTTTTTTTTACACGTTATTATTCTTATTGTCTTTGCCGTCAACTTTCATTCCTTTAACTTTTTCGTATCTCCTCAAATAAGGAAGCTATAACCGTTTGTGGTTTTCCTATTTTTCAGGTTTTTGTAATATATCTCATAAAGTAGGCTATGGATTTCAAATTTCTTTTTACTGAAATATAGCTCACAAAAAATGGGATAACTGTTTCTAAAACTTTATTCTTCTACAATAGATATTAAGCGAGATATTTGGTGTGGCCCTCGTAAAATAGACAGTCTGTATATGTCATTAAATTGTAAGATCCTAGCAAAAAATTTGGCCAGAAGGATTTTCTGATCATAAATTTAAATTAGACATTCACTCGTGGTAATAATAAAGTAAAATTGTACTTACTGTTATCCATCAGTCACTGGTTCGAAAAATCCAAACGATGTACTTTACATTACAATTCGTAGCACTTATTTAACAGTTCAAAGGGTACCTTTTTGGTAACAGTAGTCTATTCAGCACTAGAATATTAATTTAAATTGAAAACTAATTATTTAATGCTAAATATAATTTGCAGGTGGTGGCATTTAACTCCTTGCATAATAGAAACAAGGTAACCATTATACTCTTCGCTGATTTACTGCACGTCTTATTTAATTATGGTACATTCTATAGAATACTCTCCACAGTTTTTTTTGTTAATTCAAAAATATTTGCGAATAGTATAATAATGTTAGTTTGTATTGAGTATCGTCCTGGTCTAACTGAGAGATGAATGAAAGCTGCCAAAGCTTGGTCCATAATCTTATCGCATTTGTGACAAATTTATTGCTGTTAGGTTGGTATATGATATATGAATAGGACTATTGCCGGTTTTACAATGTAACAATGTTATATAATATAAATAAATCTAAAGAATTTAAATAATTAATAACTTTCTCATTTATTGATCGATTTTGTTCAACAGGGTTGTTCTTCTAACTAACACTAACTTACTGCCCGAATTTCACTAAAATACAACTTTTCGTTTTTAAGTTATCGTACTTACAAGAAACGTGACGGACGGCAGACAGACGGACGGACATTTTGAAAGTTATTCAAAATTCGATCACCAACACAGTTATACGAATTTTTTTTACTTTGAGCGATATTACCGGTTTTAGAAATGTGTCGATCGAATGCGATATACTCTTTGTTTTGTATTTGCGAGGAGTACAAAAATTAATGCAATGTTTGTCTCTGTAACGTATGGCAAGGACCTACGGATCCTTAGGCAGGTGATAGCTCTGGTGGCAATTGTTATTCGAGCCACTCCGCCAATGTGTAACCTTCTGCCATAAAGTATCTTTGGCGATAAAGGAGACGTGTTACCTGTAATACGGTTACTGTTTACTTAGACCTTCAATTTTGTCGCTAGTTTTTCTGGAAATTATGAACTCAACTTGTCGGGCGTTGATTTTACTGAATTATATGAAATAATTAGTATACTGCCCAGGAGTCTGACCTTTCGTCTTGTTCCCGGTGGCTACTAAAATCGATACGAATCATTAATTAGCATTCTCAATGAAGAAGGTTCAAACTCCTCTGTAAATGAACATCATGCAATTTCCTATGTGGCTGTTTATGGAAATGGAAATGTATGTTATAGAATGAGTTGCAGGCGAGGAAAGGAGAGCCCGGACGGAGGCTGTGCTGCTAAACTGCCCCGAGAGATCTCCTTTCGCGTAATCCCATTACAATAGCCGTCCCAGCACCGACCGACCATCTTTCCGCTATACTCTGTAGTTTATGGCGAACGGTAATTCTCAAATCCAAATCCAATAAAGCCTCAACAATAAACACTAACTGTAAAATGTTACAATTGTAAATTGTAGACTGTGGAACAGTATATGCCGTTCGTAAATCCTAGAGAGTTATTAATAACCGGCGAGTTTATAATACGGATTTTATATACAATGTCCATTATGGTATGCAATTGGGACGGGAATACTGTCGAGTTAAGTTGCTGGCTATAAACCACATAAAGAACTTCCAAATGCGCGGATTTGAGTTTACACTGAAAAATGAAAAATAATTGTATTTCATTTTAGAGATTTTTTTATACAGCACATATCAGAATATATTTTAATATACTGGGTGTTAATAACATTGTATGCTCAGCCATTATAATAAATTTATCGTTGCAAACTGGAATATTCCCAGAAAAGTGAAAGATTGCTAATGTAAAAGCTGTATATAAGAAAAAAGGGGATAAGAATGTTATTAACAATTATAGGCCTATTGTTTTACTCTCAAATATAAGCAAAATTTTTGAAAAAATAATATACTCAAGATTAATAAACTATCTAGAAAGTCAAAGTTTATTAAGCAATACACAAAACGGTTTTAGGAAGGGCAAATCCACAATTAGAGCATGTTATCAAGCTCTGTATGAAGTAATTAATTCCCTGAACAACAAGGAACATACAGCTGTATGATACTGTATCTTCTGTCTTCAAAATCCATCATAATAATAATTATTAAGGAAAGTACTATTAGAATCACAATTTAAAAAAATGCAGTAAGTGATTTACAGAAAATTGTTCCATTTAGTTAACACAGTTTTGGTATTAAACAAATATTTTATTTATATGTTTTCGTTTGTCTAATTCTCTCGGTTAATGTTAACCATTTAAGTTAACAGCATTTAATAGAGGAATATTTATTGTATTTTCCCAACCTAAGGTATTGGCATTTACATGTGTCCCCAAAGAGGCTGTATCTAATTTGCATTGATTGCCCCGCAAGATCTAGTTGTGGGTCTATCTTATAATTAATCGCACCCTTAGTAAAATGCTATGTGGTAAATGTGGAAATACATATACAGGGTGTTTGGTGCATCGTGTGCCAAATTGAAATGGCCGACAGAAAGCGTTATCTGCTATCCTTTCAGGCCCCTTAACATTTCCCATGCCCTGCGGGATTTTTCATATCTACCTTCTATCTTTTTAATGAAAAAATCCCAAATTCTACATTTAAATTCAAATTATAAAAAAAAGTATTAGGCGTAGGCTGCGAATTTCATTTTTATTTTGATGTGTATTGTTGAAGGGTTCTTTTAAATCCAAAATTACTGGCATTAGTCATCTAGTTGTTTTTTTAGTCACTCGCAAACATTTGGAATAGGTAAAATTTAAATTTAAACTTAGACTTTACATGGCTATAAAAAAAAACTCAGAGCAACCAGAATCTTCCAACTCCCTCAAAAATTCTCTAGTCTATCCTCTTGCTAGTGATGTGCCACATGTCATAAAAATCTTTTAATAACTTCGTGAATTCGCTAAATTAATGAATCGGGTCACATAAGGCTAATATTCAAAATTCCGAATAAAAAATTATTTTTGCTTAAATTATGCATGGGAAACAGGTAAAATCTGTTATATCACTCTTGCGAAGTAAAATCTATCTTCTATTTCTTTCTGTTCATTGGTTTTCTTGAAATAAAGAGACAATGACATTTTTATCATTTATTAAAAAAATTTAAAAATCTTGCTCAAAGTGTTGGCCTCTGTTGCGAATGCAGGCCCGACATCTGCTTCGTATTTCGACAGTTGTTGTATGAAGTCGTATTTCCTCCCTAATTGTACCGAAAGCCGTTTCTATGCGTTGGACAAGTTCCTCCCTAGTCGCAACCTCCGTCGCGTACACGAGCTCTTTGGCACGTCCCCAGACATAAAAATCCAACGGAGTTAGGTCTGGGGAACGAGGAGGCCATTGAATAGGGCCATCCCGCCCAATTCACGCATTTGGGAACACATTGTCTAGATATTCTCTTACAATCAATCGCCAGTGCGCGGGAAAGCCGTCATTTTGAAAAACTATAGGCGTATGCGTAGATTGGGCGGGATGGCCTTATTCAATGGCCTCCACGTTCCCCAGACCTAACTCCGTTGGATTTTATGTCCTAGGTCGTGCCAAAGAGCTCGTGTACGCGAACGGAGGTTGCGACTAGGGAGGAACTTGTCCTCTTGTCCAACGGATAGAAATGGCTTTCGGTACAATTAGGGAGGAAATACGACTTCATACAACAACTGTCGAAATACGAAGCAGATGTCGGGCCTGCATTCGCAAGAGAGGCCAACACTTTGAGCAAGATTTTTAATTTTTTTCAATAAATGATAAAAATGTAATTGTTTCTTTATGTCAAGAAAACCAATGAACAGAAAGAGATAGAAGATAGAATTTACTTCGCAAGAGTGAGATAACAGATTTTACCTGTTTCCCATGCATAATTTAAGCAAAAATAATTTTTTATTCCGAATTTTGAATATTAGCCTTATGTGACCCGATTCATTAATTTAGCGAATTCACGAAGTTATTAAAAGATTTTTATGATATGTGGCACATCACTAGCAAGAGGATAGACTAGAGAATTTTTGAGGGAGTTCGAAGATTCTGGTTGCTCTGAGTTTTTTTTTTATAACCATGTAAAGTCTAAGTTTAAATTTAAATTTTACCTATTCCGAAAGTTTGCGAGTGAATAAAAAAACAACTAGATGACTAATGCCAGTAATTTTGGATTTAAAAGAACCCTTCAACAATACACATCAAAATAAAAATGAAATTCGCAGTCTACGCCTAATACTTTTTTTATAAATCGAATTTAAATGTAGAATTTGGGATTTTTTTCATTAAAAAGATAAAAGGTCGATATGAAAAATCCCGCAGGGCATGGGAAGTGTTAAGGGGCCTGAAAGGATAGCAGATAACCCTTTCTGTCGGCCATTTCAATTTGGCATACGATGCACCAAACACCCTGTATAATTACTAATTATATTTTTATGCCCTGCTTGATAGTAATACGTATTTTTGTTGTAGGTAAGTTCCTATTCTATCATCCAATGCATTTTTGGTAAGTGTTTTTCTTGTTTTATTATGTATTTGTTAAATAATTTTCTTCATAAAAAGTTCCGTTATATTAAGACATTCTAGATATTCTCCTAAAGTAATCATCTAATGAAATCTGGCTAGAGGGTTTAGAACCACTAAATTTTAAACTTTTGACGTCAGATTCAGTACCAGCTACTCTGAAAGTCCCTAAGTGTCAATTTTAATAATCTTATCTATGGTATAGAAACATTTTTTTAAAATTTTTCCTCACTTTTTACTAGATGGAAACTAATAAGGAGCCACCACCGAGTCAAACTTTGCAGTTCCATATAAATCACTAAGCTATTCTAGAGTGATGATTGAGCAAACACAAAAAGACATAAGTACGTTTCGAATTGAGAACCTCCTATTATTTAATTAATTATATTTAAAGTCAGTTAGATATACGAGCTATTTATTTTAAACAAAGGTTTAAAATTATTCTTTCCTTTTCAATTTGTCATTATCCAGATAACATTCTTTTAAATGTAGTCTACGTAACATCATGAGGTGTGTTTATGCCGCTGTTTTGACATTTTGGCGGAAACAATAATGCATGATTGCATAAATTTTACTCAAACAGCACGCTATCGGATCATAAGCTTTGTAAAAAAATATTATTAGCATACGTTTAAAGATGCGATCGTATCAATTAATTTGCACGTAACTTTTAAATTAGTAAATACGATTATTATTCTTTCTTACAGGGTGTTTCAGAAAAACGCACCAACATTTCTTGGATAGATAAAATATAAATAAATAAGCGGGATTTGCTCAATAACCAAATGTTTCAATATGAGTAGTTTTGGAGATAGTGTTAAAAATCAATATTTCAAATTTTTTTATTATAATTTCGAAACTACAACAGATATCGGATTGACATTTTTAAATAGTGCAGCTTTTTAAGTAAAACTGAGAGATACTGGACATTTTTGAAGAGTAGCGTCGAAAAACCCCTAACCTCACAAAAATTAGAGAGACAAGAGACGCCAGTCTATTTCTATTAAGGAGGTTGAGGCGTTAGACGAAAATAATGAACAAATCTGAAATAAAGTTTTTTTAATAGATTTTTATATGACACAATTTTCTGTAAACAATCCAAGGTCATTAGGAAACTCATGAAGTTAAAAATTTAAAAAAACTTTTACATGTACTCTTATGGAAAATATGTTAACCCAGTATGCAAACGGTACATTTTAATTTATAGCAAATAACCGAATAATAAGCATTGATGTCTTACGCATATTTTAATATTGTTTCCAATTTAATTACGAGACTTTTAATAAATAAAAAAAAATATATTAACGTTTGTAAACTGTCAAATTTCTCTTTTCGTTGTAATGATTTTTAACTGATTTTTCAATTATTTAATGATTTAATTTTAATGTTCACTTCTGCTCATTTTCTTAAAATTATTTACTGAAACAAATTTGTAAAATACACAGATATTTACATACATTAATTTTTTTTTTAAATAAGTTTGGACAAATCATCCAAAGTTAGTTCATTAAGTAAAATAATTAAATCTACTTAAATAATTGATTAATAATAAAAAATGATTTATTTATGCCCTTGTGACAATAATTATTGGTATCATCGATTTCTAACCTTTTGTAATAATTTATTATAGAACACTTCCGATTTAGAATTCGACTTACTTTTGGTTAGGACTGTAACGCCTCAACATCCTTAAATACAGGATATGAAGTCTTCTAAGACACATTTTATATTTGATCTGGTCTGTGTTAGCATAGTTTGTAGAGCGCCTTATGTGGCAAAGGCAGCTTATCGCTATCTATCCTATGTCTGGGTTTGAGTTCCAATCGGCAGGGATAGTAGGGAATTTATGAATATTGTTGTATATACAGATTCGGCAATTGCAATTCGTGATATGTAAACGTGTATCTGCGCAGATAAACCACGCCTTTTCGTAGATCAACGCAAATCATTGATATTAGTTCATACCACCACCGCTTGATCGGGTCAACGACCCCACGGATTCTGCTTTCAATAGGAAGTTTATTCCCTATGTCATGAACTATATTTACCGAATCTGCATACAGTGTGTTCAAGGTTTGTATTCGGAAGAGGGGATATTTATTTGTAATTTTCTGAGGAAAAGGTATCTGTATCTTTGCTTTTTGTGAAAAGTCCGGAATGAGATTTTCCAAAATTTACATCCAGGATGCTAACTAAATTTTTGCAAAACTGTGAAAACTAGAAAGAGTGAAGTACTTTTATTTGTAAAAATATTGAGAAATGTTATCAAAATAAATGTTACGAATTAAAAGTTATAGGTAATTATGAAATCTTGGACCTCCTACTCGAGACTGTTTTTCTGTTGTGTTTCAAAGATTCACGTTTCTGCAAACAGATTTTCCCCAATTCATTCTTCTAAACTGTCCAAATTGTTATTACACGCTGTTGCGTACCATTTGATATTCCATAAGTAATAACCTACAAAAACCAGATCAGGGCTTCGAACTGGCCACGAAATTGAATCATGAAGTTTTCCTGTGACTACTATAAGAAATATCCTCCTTAAAACTACAACAATTATCAGTAAATACTTTCTTAACATTTCTAGAACAGTATCCTACCACGTTAAATATAATGACACGACACTGACATAACAATAAATACTGTATACAACGACGCGACGTCAATGATTGAAAAAGAACAGAATAAATTCATAGTAGGAGATAACAATTTTGTAACTGATTATAATTTTTAATCCATATTTTAAACTCAATATTATTATAAAAATTAAAGTAAAGCTCTTTGTGGTTTTTCACATTGTTCAAATATTTATCATCTTGTATGTTATATATTTTGGAAATAGTATCATGTTCGTACTTTTCATGAAAAGTATGCGTTTTTAGGGACAATGACTTTTCCTGTAAATTTACAAATAATGAAGTTGTTCCTCTTCCGAAATCAATCTGTGGACACATTGTCTAAATAGTTTTTACTTATCGGGGGGAAGTATAGTCGTAAAATAATCACTTTGCTAGATTCCGTGGCATTTTCACATTTCTGACTGTGGATTACGAGAATTCCATCAGTCTGACTATTTGCCTGCTTCTCTTTTGTTTGCCTATTGACGCTGTAACTATAAAACTATTTGAAGGACGAAAATAATATTTGGTGGGTAGTTGAATATATTGTCAACAATAACATGGAATGTACTTTTATTGAAAAACTTGCGTAGCATAAGAAAATAATTAGTGTCATGGAGGGGATAATATGTGTCATGTAGTTAACACTATTGTCAAGGAATAAATCTGTTATACTTTTAGTGAAAAAAAAATAATATGTGAAAATGAGATGGTGGACAGTACCTAATATTTTACATGTAATTGATGCAACTGTCAAGCAAAAAACTATTACAAAATATATTCAGGGTTTTCGCTCTAAAGTCTAATTAATTATGGAACCATGATAGATAATATTTTAAATATGGTTGATACTGTGATATACTTTTAGGGAAGAAATTACAGGGTGGTCACTTCCAAGAGTGAATTAAAAGCGACGAAGGAAATTAATATTTGGAATGTAGTTCTTACTATTACTAAGGAGAAGACTTGATTTACCTTTGGTGAAAGAAGTAAAGGGTGGTAACACATAAAGTAATTAATAAATTATTAGCGCAGAATATATAAATAACTCATAATAATGGCTTAGAAGAAGAGACTTCAGTTATAATAACAGAAATAGGAAGTGCAAAATAGAGAGGGAAGTGTTATGTAAATACTTTTACAGATTTTATCAAATGTGGCCGATTCTAAGTTTGGACTCGTGGGTTGTAAGATGAATTAATTTTTATTGTTAGGATTTAGGAATAGTAAAAAGGGAATTAATTATTATTGTTAAATTAAAGTATCAATTGACATATTGTTACATCCACATCCACATAGTGGAGTCGGAGTATAGTAAGTGTTAAAATAAAATTATTATTTTCTTGTTGAAGTAGGTTGAAGATGTCTTGAAACGTCGATATTTTATTGAGTGAAGAAAATGTCTATCTGTCGACCTGTTATTATTTGTGTGCAGTTTAAGATATTGACTTAAAATTTGGTACACGTATTTATGATGTTGGGATCTGGAACTAGATTATATTTTGAGTTTATTCTGTTAAAGGGTTGGGGATAAATAGTGGTAAATAACTAAATAAGTAAAGCAAGCTAATAAGAATACAGAAACTTAGGATTTGGTATATATACATTAGAAGCCAGGACATCAAGTTTTTCAATGACGTCTGCCACCGCCACCACTAGCCCCACACCATTATTAAAGGAGTTAGCAATAGAAAATTGTTATTTAGTTTCAATGCGAGAACAAAAGTTCTCGGTCTGGTCGCACGATCGGTCGGTTAGTCGGTCAATCATCAAGTGGCATATCGTTTGATGGGTTTTTGGAGCAAACGATTTCAAATATTGTATTATTGAAATTCTATGAGCAATTATTTTCACATACTGTAAATATAGTATCACGATGTTCTCATTTAGAGAGATTTTGATGGGGAATCTGGATGTGGAAGTAGTGATTCCTTTGGCAGCGGTTTTATTCTGTTAGAAGTTGCTAAGTATCTTGTTATTGTTAATATACATTTATGTGAAACTGTTACTTTGAAGATTGTATTTACTTGTTCATCTATGACTCTAAGTTAAAGTTGTTACATTACAGTCCAGTTTTCAGTCTCAGTACATTTAATTCAAGAATTCTGAAACTTCGAACGTTAAATTTAAACTTACGGAAAGGACATTAAGGCCATTCTGAGCGTTAAAAGATTTGTGCAGGTATACTCGCAGTGGTCTTTTTTCGGTCTTTTAGCAGGAGAGGACAATTCGGCGGAGATTTGTGGCGGGTTTTATCGCCTGGAACACACTTTTATCTTAGCCAGGAAAAGAAATTTGTAAGATTACAGATCATGCATACCTGCGCCCGAAATGAAAGAATTCTTATTATAATAAATTACTGGAGACCAAGTTTGTGGTTATGGCGGTCGGCGGATCCAAGTTCCAACCCAGAGATTTATGACGTTTTTATTTACAGCGCCATTGCCTGCAACTTTGTCCGTTTAGATAATTTGAGATGGTGCATAAAATAAATGATTCAGACTAAAGGGCCCCAGGAAATCATAATAGCAAAATTCTCATCTTTAAATTTAGGGTTATTTCCGGCGGAAAATGTAATATCGTCGAAAAAAGTTAGGTCATTTATAACCGAAAGTATTTGTCACTTGAACGTTTCAAATGGCTTTGTTACACCAATTTTCGTGGTCAGAAATGACGCCATATCGGCATGTAATCATCAGCTATTAGCATCCAAGTCTAATATCATCCTAGATGTGGATATAATGGCTATATTTTATGAATAGTTACTGTAATATACCGAGTATTCCGTAACTTTGTTAACTAGCGATATCTCTGTTACTGGTAAATATCTATCTATTCCACCCATGAACTGGATCAAAGTACATGATAGCTGCTATTAGCTGGAGAAATAAACTCACTATTAGTTGGACATCTTTCCAGACTGTTGTCGACCTGGTACTTCCTCGTAGACAAGGACAAGAATATTGAAGTCCACAATTCCCGGGTACCCCTGGCCAACTCCAGTAGCCCGACTGTATCGGAATTCCACGCCATTTACACTGAGTTGCGTTACGTAAGCCAGCTATCACATTGCTAATAATATCAGCAGCAACTTTGGTCGGAAGAGTGCTTGTAAACCAGTTGATATTTTCTTTTTTTTAATATAAATTTCAAATTTTTCCTAGTCAAATGATTTCAATTATTAAAGATTTTCATAGTAATTTTGAAATGTTCACTTAAAATATTACCTGTAAAGATTTTGTAAATTTTATCACTATTGTTCAATATGTTATTTTAGAGTAAGTTCCCAGAATCGCCAGACCTACGTCATTTTAGCAAAGGTAATATTTTGACAATAAATAGTGTGATATGTAGTTAAGAACGTATGCATATTTGCTAGTTTGAAAGCGGGGCCTTTTTACAGATAACAGGTACAAGAAGGACAAAAAAAAACCTTCACATGTGTTTGGCAGAATACTGTTAAAAACCAACATTCATTATTGCCAGACGCTTTTCGTGGCCCTAACTTCCGCCAGACGCTTTAAAGCTCGAAAGAACCCATCCTAACCTAACATTACTGTGTAATAATATCTACTACCAACTATGTAAACAACGTAATAAAACAAAAAAAATATTATATTAGGTTAGGTTCGATCGTTTTTTAAACTTTAATTCGTCTGGGGGAAGTTAGGGCCAACGGAATGTGTCTGGCAATAATGAATGTTGGTTTTTAACAGTATTCTCTCAAACATATATGATAACCAGCTATCATACTTTAACGTAGGTTAGTAAAGTTTTTGGTACATTTTGTACCTGTTATCTGTAAAAGGGCCCCGCTTTCAAGCTAGAAAATATGCATAGGTTCTTAACTATATATCACACTATTTATTGTTAAAATATTAGCTTTGCTAAAATGACGTAGATCTGGCGGCTCTGGAATCTTGGTCTATCTGTTTTTCAAGTTGAGTTTGATTATTTCCACCTGAACAAGTTACAAGAATATCATTTATTTGTTATGTTTGTAAAATATTATTTTTTGAATGCGCTGGCGCCCCTAAAAATAAAATAATTCAAGTCGAACCTCCACCCAGCCTAAGAGCTAAGCTGATTGCTACAGTCTCGCAGACAAATAATTCAATTATGGTGGAAATTTCTAAGGATATGTACTCAAATCGTTTATGTAATATTTACTTTTTGCTGTCGGGTGACCACTCTGTATGTTTTTTTGACCAAAAGTTATCAAGTTTTCTTTGTAATAATAATCACATTCCGATTATTAATTACTCTCATATGTCTCTTTCTTAATTAATGATTTTTTCGAGTGACCGCCCTGCATAAATGAAGAGGGAAAGTTCTTTGTAAATACTTTTACGTATTGATTACGGTAGCGCCTTTTAATTTCATCAAGCTATGTTTAGAATAAAGCGAGCAAAAATCAGGAAATTTGATGTATTCGAGAATATACGAGAATATGGCGAAAGCGCCGAGGATAATATTGTGTTAAAATACTTAGGTATTTTTGGAGCAGCTGCTACTGAATCTGATATCACAAGGAGAAAGTTCAAAGTAGCTAATCAAATAGGGCTACCATAGTTTACGAGAAATTTAGTCACTAAAAAGGGCAATGGAATATGATGTCATATTCTCCAGTCTACTTAAAATTTAAATATTTAGTTAGGTGTGTTATGGATTTAAATGTTTTATATAAGCTAATAACAAAAAATATTCCAGGAGCATTAATTTGCTATATTTGTTTTAGCACCTTGTTATACTCTTCGCAAATACAAAACGAAGAGTATGTTGCATTCGATCGGCACATTTCTAAAACCATTAATGTAACCAGTAGAGGAAAACATTTTCATATCACTGTGTTGGTGATCGAATTCTGAACAACTTTCAAAATGTCCGTCCATCTGTCTATCTGTCTGTCTGTCCGTCCGTCCGTCACGTTTCTTGTAAGCACGATAACTTAAGAACGAAAAGTCCGTTGATCAAAATCGATGAATAAATATAAAAGTTATTGATAATTTAAAAACAACACGCCTGCCGGTTTTCACAATTTTTTAGATAAAAATAATCTCGACCAAAATTTCCGTAAATTTTCTTTTCTTTTCTTCAGAAATATCCCAAAAAATTGGGGCATATTCTTTAGACAAAAATAAACAACTTTTGCCTCTTAAACTTTTTCTTCAAAGTGATTCCTTCTTCTATAAAGAAAATTACAAAAAAATGAAATATTTTCGATGTTTTTTTTTTTCGGAAAAAACACCAAGAGACAAAAGATGCCTATCTTTGCCCAAAAAATGTGCCCGAATTTTTTCAGATTTTTTGGCAACATTCAAGCTGCCCTTTGTTCTTTACCTCTGTCGAAGATGCCTACATCTCCACCAAGTGGCGGCAACTGCGGTACTCAAAGCCACTTTTGTCAATAGGCGCCTGTACTACTGGGAAAGAAGCTAATATATCCTACACAGCAGCAGCAGTCTAGTACTGAGATGTATATGACGAATTCCGGCCACAGAAATGCCCCATTAGATAAAGTTTTAGAAATTCAGAGCATAGGAATGGATTTATTTATTTTATTTCCTTACTGTGGCACTTTAAAATCTGCTATATTAAGGTTGAAATATGCTACCAAAAGTGCATTTAGCTCCTTAATTCTTTTCTATTGAACTGTAGCGGAAGGCTTGACCTACATTTTTCGACAATGGCAAGTCTATTACGGTAACTTATTACCGGTGGATGACTATCCCAGGTCCACCAGTCGCAGGATAAACATCAATAGAAATATAATTTTGATATTTAATAGAATATATACCTAGTGAGTGTTGAAGAGGGAATAATCGTAATATCTAATAGTTATACATTGTAATTAACTGAGTTAAACTCATAATAGGCGATTTAGCAAGGAACAATTGGAAAGGGTTTTTATTGTTTCACTAGTCGCGTCATTTTGGCATTTTACCTCTAAAAAAAAGATACAGAGTCAATTGACTTCATTTTTGTTGCAAAGAGTTCAGAAATGCATTTAGAAAAAACAGTACCTTTTATTTTTTTTACGAAAATGTTTGGTTTCATTTTTTGGCCAATATTAAATGACCAATTTAATTAAATTAATTGATAAATTTGCTATCATACACAATGTGCCATAGAATTAGACGAAAATGGTTACTTGGGGGTTTTTGGAGTCGCTGATCACCAATCTGAAGTCCAATTTGGAAAATTCAAAGTGGTGGACCGAAAATCGGGCCATTTTTCAAAAGAAATGAGAATATCTTGGCCTTGAAAATCTGTGCTCGAGGGTTTTCGAGGTTGCTGATTACGAATCCGAGGTCTGATTTGGTAAATTTAAAATAGCGGACCGGAAGTAAAGTCAATATATCAAGAAAAACTAGTATTTTTTTCGTTTTTGGGCTGAAAATGAGTACTGGGGGGTTTCTGAGATCGCTGATCACGAATTACGAAATTCAAAATATCGAACAGGAATCACAGTTCATTTCTCTGGAAAACTCGTATTCTTTTCTTTTTTGGGTTGAGAGTGGGAACTCCGGAGGTTTTCGTTATCGCTGATAACGAAGCTGATGTCAAATTAGGGATAATTCAAAATGGCGGACCAGAGGTAGAATATTTTTCAGGAAATACTCGTATTTTTCATAGTTTCAGCCCAAAAAAGTAAGAAATACGAGGTGTTCTGGAGAAATTGACTGTTTCTCCGGTCCGCTATTTTGAATTTCGTAAATTGAACCTCTGATTCGATATCAGCGACCTCAAAAATCCCTGAGTACTCATTTTAAGTCCAAACACGAAAAAAATACGAGTTTTTCCTGATGAATTGACTTTACTTCCGGTCCACCATTTTGAATTTACCAAATCAGACCTCGGATTCGTAATCAGTAACCTCGAAAACCCCCGAGTACAGATTTTCAAGGCCAAGATATCCATTCTCATTTCTTATGGAAAATGGCCCGATTTCCGGTCCGCCATTTTGAATTTCCCAAATTGGAATTCAGATTGGTGATCAGCGACCCCAAAACCCCCGAGTAACCATTTTCGTCTAATTTTATGGCATATTGTGTATGATAACAAATTTTTCAATTAATTTTATTGAATTGGCCATTAATATTGGCCAATTATCGGAAAAAAAATGAAACCAAACATTTCCGCCAAAAAATAGAAGGTACAGTTTTTTCTAAATGGCTTTCTGAACTCTTTGCAATAGAAATGGAGTCAATTGACCCTGTACCTTTTTTTTAGAGGTTTTCAGGTTTTTCATGCTAAAATGACGCGACTACACCTAAAGATGATGCTATTAAATTTAGGGGTGCATTTTTGAGAACTGGTTGAAAATTAAACTAAATTCGAAAAAATTACAAGAGTACCTTTTTGTAGAAAATATGACAATTAGACCTATATAGTGGGTGATTTTTTTAACCTGAAATATTGAAATATGTGGAATAATAAGCACTCTACGAAAAAATGTCGACAATCAAAATTTAATCATTCCGCGGAGAAAATACATTAGTGCTAAAATTAGTCGCACCCCCCTTCCTCCTCCTTGGATGTCAGGCAGGCTTTGAAATCTTAAATAGGAACCCCTATTTTTTATTGCAGATTCGGATTCGTAGAATTTGTCTGAAACATTTTTTTTGATTCATGATAGCGCTATAATCGACGAAATTCAATTTTTTTCGATTTCTCCTACTGGGAACCCATGCATACGATTCTGCAATAAAAATACCAAATACCACGTTTTAATTATAAATAATCAAAATTATTCTTAAAATAAATTTTGTTTCTCAAATTTTCAATTACTGAAAAATTACTTGTAGCCCAGGAAAAGGCGTCCTTTTTGGGATACTTGGTCAACGCGATTTCCTTCGCTTATCACTTATCGGAGTGCTTGATTACATCTGCTTTTGAATTAATGTATTTTTGTGAGACTCATGTAAATCAAGCACTTACATAAATCAAGCACCCTGACAGGTGAGAAGCGAGGAGACTAACGTTAATCAAGCACCCCGAAGGGAACAGAAAACTACTACGTCCACGTAGTTTTTCCTCGGTTACCCTAAAACTAGTTTATTCACCACCCATTTACATTTCTACCGGTAAGAATTTCTCAGTTATTCGCAATTTGCAAAATAAATACGCTTTTTGACGACGAATTTTAATTATTTACAATATGCCTATAGTCCACAATAATATGAACTGGTTCGTGTGGGATTCATTTAATAAATACACAAACATTCCTATCTATAACCTCACATAAACACTACAGCTAGCGCGCTAGTAGTTATTATACTCTTCGCAGATACAAAACGAAGATCGGCACATTTCTAAAACCGGTAATATTGCTCGTAGGGAAAAAATTTCATATCAGTGTGTTGGTGATCGAACTCTGAACATCTTTCAAAATGTCTGTCCGTCCGTCTGTCTGTCTGTCCGTTTGTCCGTCTGTCCGTCCGTCACGTCTGTCCGTCCGTCACGTTTCTTGTAAGCACGATAACTTAAGAGCGAAACGTCCGATTGTATTGAAATTTGGACATAAGTTAGTGTTAGCTAGATGAAGAACCCTATTGTTTTTGAGCAAAATCGATCGATAAATAAAAAAGTTATAAATTTTTGTAAATAAAAAAAAAATTACATAATTTTTTTCTGTTTTGTAATTAAACCAAAAATGTCTAAAACTAATATTATTTACAAAAAAACTGCAAAGAGTATCCTATAGAATATGCAACAATTATATAAAAATTGCAGTAAATCTGCGAAGAATAGTAACGGTTAGCTTGTTTACATTACAAATTAACGAGCATTGTTCAATATACGTTACAACAATGTAGCATTATTTAAATGTGCCCTTAAATAATTACTAGCTCGTTAGCTGTAGTGTTTATGTGAGGGTATAGATAGGAATTTTTGTGTATTTATTATTTACAATGAAAACGTGGCGTTTTTTATTGCAAACCTATTGCAGAATCGTATGCATATGTTCTCGGTAGGAGAAATCGAAAAAATGATGTTCGTCGATTACCGCGCCATCTATCAAGAATCGGAAGAATGTTTCAGACAAATCCTACGTATTTTTAGCCGTAGAATCCGAATAGAAAATAGGGGTTCCTATTTAAGATTTCAAAGTTACCCCCCGCCTGACCTAGGGGAAGGACGACTAATTTTAGCACTCCGCGGAATGATTAAATTTTGATCACACACATTTTTTCGTAGAGCGCTTATTATTCATGATGAAAATATCACCCGGTATATATATATATTTTCAAATATGCGAAAAGTATTCTTTGTAATGTTCAATGCAAACAATATACACATTCAATAAACCGGTGTAAAATATAATGTTTATAATCTGGTTTTAGTTGCTATTATCTAAGAAATTTCTCTCTGAAAACTGTGTAAGACTTGCCCCGCTTAAATTTCTCGTCCCATCAGTTTCAACAATGCCCCGGCAATAACAAAATTTACGAAATAGTGTAGTAAAGTTAGAATTGCACGTTGTGAAATGGCGTATAGCTCTGAAAAGTTTCGTGATGCACTGTTGTGTACTAACACTAACAAATGCAAGACATGAAATGGGCACTTAATGCTAACGTCCCATTACCCTGAATATATTTATTGTCGGAGTATAAACTTGTTAGGTAAGCGCCTTCTGCATCCTCCAGCCTCTATCTGGATCCGTAACGGTACATAACGCAAACGCGACGTCGGCAAATGCTCGACAACTTTTCAAGAATTAATGTGGGGAAGACCGGTGCGAAATGTTCAACAGAAGTTAACAACACCTTTTGGTGTGAATAAAGCATTAAACAAATCCGTTGTCCCGAAATAATAAGATATTTTGGAAAATCCCTTTCGACTTCTTTTACGCTTCTCTTGCAGTACTTTTTTGCATAAGACGTTATTAACCACAATATTGTTTTTTATTTCTTTGAAATACAGCTATACCGGGTGAGTCACGAATTGCGCTCGCCCCGATATTTCCTAAAATATTTGGAATAGAAAATTGAAATTTGGAGGCCTTATTACACGACTAAAATGCCATCTTTTCAATAAAAAATCAAGTTTGGTGCACATCCGGTTTGACCGGAAATGCCCACAACTTTCGATTTTTAAATGGAACACCCTGTATATTTTTACATTTTTGGAATCTAGAGGAAATTTTGAATACAATACATCCATTTTGGTCACTTTTTGATAAACATTAAAAAATTTATTAAAAAAACTATTTCTGAATCCAGAGTGCTGTGGTGCCTAAAATATATTTTAGTTTGTGTGCTACGTTACTATAAAAATAAAAAGAGCAATATGATTGCATTACTTAATTCTCTAGAGGCGTTTAAAATTTTTAAATGTGATTTTTACCCACTAACTCGTTTTTTTTAAATGGGAATTTAATCGTTCACCAACATTTTTAAATACCTCATTTTCATACGAATCTAATGATACCAAAATTTTGAAAATCCGCTCAGAAATATTTGAGATTTCAGCCAAAATACAATGCAACCAAGCTTTTAGAAACATGCGGCTAATAGATAATAGATTAGTGGGCTTTGGAAACTAAAATGGCACATTTCTGTGTAAATCTGGTAACCTAATAACATTGGAAAAATCATAGTAGCCATTGAATGTAATAAAACAATATCAGTTGTCAGACAGATACAAAATAAAGCGTTGCGGAAATCTCTTTGAGTAAAAATTAAAGAAAATGAATAATTTTAGTAGAAATGAAAAGGTCGATATGTTACTGATATATGGAGAGCGTCTCAAAAATTCAACTGCAGCTGCAGAACTGTATCAGCAACGATATCCCAACAGACGACATCCAAGCAGACACTTGTTTGCCAGAGTCGAACAAGAATTAAGAAACGAACCCAATCAACAAGATGACCATCAAACATTTATTGTAAGTGAGGACAAAGAAATTGATGTATTAGGATTTGTGATGGTACACCCAACAACATCAACAAGGGAATTGTCAATGGAATGCGACATTAGTCAGTCTTCGGTTTGCAGAATTTTAAAGAAACATAAGTTTCGGTCTTATAAATACCAAATACACCAACATCTTTATGGAGATGATAACGACAGGAGGCTAGTATATTGCAACTGGTTCTTAAATGCAGTACAACAAAACCCAGATTTTCCTTTTCATATTTTATATTCAGATGGAAGTAGATTTACGAACCAAGGTATGTTTAACAGAAATAATACTAGGTACTGGGCTCAAGAAAATCCGAGGTTGGTAGGGCGGGGGAATATTCAGGAAAGATTTGGGTTTAACTGTTGGCTTGGAGTACTTGGAGATCGAATAAATGGACCCATATTTTTTGACGGAACACTTACTGGCGAACAATATTTATTCTTTTTACAAAACCAGATAGCAGAATTTCTTGACTT
This sequence comes from Stenurella melanura, assembly GCA_963583905.1. NCBI lineage: Eukaryota > Metazoa > Arthropoda > Insecta > Coleoptera > Cerambycidae > Stenurella > Stenurella melanura. Next base: position 123,374,238 of record OY757311.1, read on the forward strand.
ACTTCCTCTTGCCTATTTACAAAATCTGTTTTTCCAACAAGATGGTGTTCCCCCACATAATTCCAGAAGAGTGAGGGAATATTTAAACAACTTGCATGGTGAACGCCTTATCGCAAATTAAGGTCATATCAGGTGGCCTCCTAGGTCACCTGACTTAACACCCCTCGACTAAGTTACGGGCTCTTAATGAAATAACGCCGGCTGAATTGCGTAGAGCCATTCAAGCAACTGTACGCAGAGCCGAATTGTGTATAGAAAAAAATGGTGGACATTTTGAACAATATCTATAAATGTCAATTTATGGTTTAATTATATTAATTATTTTAAAGATACCTACTGTTACCTAGTTTAAGTTTAATTGTTCAAACGGAATTGATTTTTATTTATTTATAGGCCCGATGTTTATGTTCATTTAAATAAAACTCTGAAAACCGAACTGATGTCGCATTCTATTGCAAATGTCCTTGTGGATGTAATTGTGTTTACCTCCACATACCTATGCTACACTTAATTGTAACGTTCTTTGCGCTCACAATTATTAAATGTTTGATAGCTCAAGATTGCCTATAACTACACGAGTCTGTCTGACAGCTGATATTGTTTTATTACATTCAGTGGCTACTATGATTTTTCCAATGTTATTAGGTTACCAGATTTATACAGAAATGTGCCATTTTAGTTTCCAAAGCCCACTAATCTATTATCTATTAGCCGCATGTTTCTAAAAGCTTGGTTGCATTGTATTTTGGCTGAAATCTCAAATATTTCTGAGCGGATTTTCAAAATTTTGGTATCATTAGATTCGTATGAAAATGAGGTATTTAAAAATGTTGGTGAACGATTAAATTCCCATTAAAAAAAAAACGAGTTAGTGGGTAAAAATCACATTTAAAAATTTTAAACGCGTCTAGAGAATTAAGTAATGCAATCATATTGCTCTTTTTATTTTTATAGTAACGTAGCACACAAAATAAAATATATTTTGGGCACCACAGCACTCTAGATTCAGAAATAGATTTTTTAATAAAATTTTTAATGTTTATCAAAAAGTGACCAAAATGTATGTATTGTATTCAAAATTTCCTCTAGATTCCAAAAATGTAAAAATATATAGGATGTTCCATTTAAAAATCGAAAGTTGTGGGCATTTCAGGTCAAACCGGATGTGCACCAAACTTGATTTTTTATTGAAAAGATGGCATTTTAGTCGTGTAATAAGGCCTCCAAATTTCAATTTTCTATTCCAAATATTTTAGGAAATATCGGGGCGAGCGCAATTCGTGACTTACCCGGTGTACTTAACAAAAATGAAAAATTACAATTATAAGGCATTCATATATCTACCGCTGCTAGTTTTATAAGAGGGCTTTTAAATAAATTGTTGCAAAGCATATTGGACCATTATCATTGATGCCGGGTAGGTCCCCCAGGCGACTCTCTAACATAATATTATCCCGAATTTGCTAATGTTTTAATGATATACGGTTGATAGTCCAGAGAAAACGAGATGACAGGAGGCGAAGAGAACGACTCCAAGACATTGGATTGACATCCAAAATTCCAAACTCATAAGTTTGGAATTTAAAATAAGAAATTCTAGAGATTTCGTTTCAATACACACAGGCAAACTCCTATTTAGTGCGTATGTAAAATCTCGGGTTGAATATGCATTCACAGTGTGATTTCCCATGCATGCAGTCCATTGTGAAGATATAGAGAGAGAATACAAAGAACGTTCTATTTTAGAATGGGAGGCACATATCCTCCGATTGGATACAACTGCAAGATGTGGTTAGATATGTCTAATATTGCAACATTTGATACACATAGAGCCATGTAGTCGATTATTATACTCTGCGCAAATACAAAACGAAGAGTATATTGCATTCGATCGGCACATTTCTAAAACCGGTAATAGTGCTCGTAGAGAAACTGTTTTCATATCACTGTGTTGGTGATCGAATTCTGAACAACTTTCAAAATGCCCGTCCGCCTGTCTGTCTGTCTAACCGTCCGTCCGTGCGTCCGTCGGTCTGTCTGTGTGTCCATCCGTCACGTTTATTGTAAGCACGATAACTTAAGAACGCAAAAATTTGGACAGTAACTTAGTGTTAGCTAGATGAAGAACAATATTGTTTTTGAACAAAATCGATCAATAAATGAAAAAGTTATTAATCTTTTTAATTAAAAAAAAAACTTTGTTTTGTAATTAAACAAAAAATGTTTGAAACTAATATCATTTGCAAAAAAAACTGCGGAGAGTATCCTATAGAATGTGCAACAATTATATAACAAGTGTAGTAAATCGCCGAAGAGTATAATGGGAGTATATTGCATTCGATCGGTGCATTTCTACAACCGGTAATATTGCTCGTAGAAAAAACTTTTCGTATCACTGTGGTGATCGAATTCTGAACATCTTTCAAAATTCCGGTCCATCCGTCTGTCCGTCCGTCCGTCTGTCCGTCCGTCACGTTTCTTGGAAATGCTTAACCTTTGAAACGTTTTTCGTCCTTATTGTGGACTCATCAGAAAAGCCCAAAGCCACTCATAACGATGTTCCATGCAAAACCAAGATAGAACGAGAGGTAGGTCACTAGACAATAGGCGTAGCCTTAATATATCATTTATGTGACATCATATGTGATAAACATATTATTTCATTAACCACTTCTATTGAATAAATGTATTATAAAAATCCCTTTCTTTAACAATTAAAAAATAATTATTTACCTTTTAGAGCATTTTTACATTTCTACCGCCGCCGCCTATGTCCCATAAAGGAGATGCCAACTTTACTCCGAGTTTTCGCTATTATGCTTATATACTATAACAATATGGTTAGCTCCAAGTCAGAGAAAGCCTTTCTTTATATGTTTCTAGATTTTTGTTTTGTTTTGAGGTTTCAAAACTACATACTTATCTCGTTTTTGTAAGAATTAACAGAGGTTACGCAAGACGGCCGTTACACTTAATCAGCATTATATGATTATTATTTATATAGTACGTAGATGTAGATATGTATGTCGGAGACGTCCCCTTCACGTTCCTCGTGCGGATGCCTTGCGATGCTTTCGAAAACGCCTTTCGACAGTCTTGTAGATGCCTGCTAACTCATAATTCATTGAAGTCAGGAGAACGTTGTCAACAAGTACCGATTGCATTTAAAAAATTTGAAGAGTAAATATCTCGATATGTGGTCGTGTGAACCATCAGATGACGTCTGGAGTCCCTGGACGCCCTCTTACCGGAGAGCGGAACAACATGCCTGAAAATCCCGTAGATAAGTACCCATTCTTAAGATAAACTTGGTAGAGAGTAGTTGAAATCGAGGGACTGGCAGCGGTGGAATGCTAGCTCCAGTATTTTGGTGGTATTGTTTGTATTTTCAATTCTAAGACATTTATGTGTTTAGATAAATCATAAATCATGTTACTTTGTTATTTATGCGACTATTACTTAAGTGATTTTATTGTGTTTATCAATGTGTGGCCTAAATCTAATAGATCCGCCCTAAAACACCTCTCACCCCTGGCCTATCCGACATGTATCTTTTTTAGAATAACAGAGTTAGTGTTGCGTCAACTTTGCATAGACGAGTTAAGACCTAATATTAACGTTTATCAATAAAGTTATGTAGTATTACTTAATTTAATAGTGTGTGTTTTTGTTAATTCTTACATTTTTTTTGTTGGAAGGCCTCAAAATAAAGGAAGATTTCCAAGTCCTTCGAGTTCAGTCTATTTTTGAAAATTGCATTTCAGTGCAAAAAAATCAATTTCATGAGCATCGTGTATAATATTATACTCATAATATGATCTCTAATAAGACAGCGTCAAATAAGTTCGTAGTTGAAAATGATCACTGAGGCCAGTCAATAACCTCATAATTGCAACAAATTAAGCAGCGTCGTCGAATTATTATTTTCCAGTATTAACCTCGCTATTAGAGATATTTAAAAATTATCCAGATCCTTTGTAGGTACTTATAACTCTTGTAAGAAAAACTCGATTATTTATGGAGTAGCGGAATTCAAAAAACAGTTTTAAAAAGCACCGGGTTTCTCATCCTTTAATCTAACCTTTTAGGTGTATTTTTACATCGAGCCATATTTTTACAATTGGATGCTAACACAAATAATTCCAACCGAGGCTTACCAAATCGGTTACGTTTTTACCATCTTTTGAAGTTTCCATCTCTCGCCTACTTTTTATAGGTGTTCAGTGTCGCTTTAGTGAATTTAATAACGCGCTGGAATAATAAAAGCGATGAAAAAGCGTATATAAAGCAACCGAGAATTGAAAAGGACACATGAGTGGGAAAAATAAATAATCCACCTTTCGGGGCACGTATAAGCTGAGAAAGACAAAATCGACTAGCATCATAAAAGTTTGTTACAGGGTCAGCATAGATCGAGGCCTGCCTACTCAAATGTCAACTAAAATCCTTTATGGATTACATGAACAACCTGCAAAAAGAAACACGTTTTCGAAGCATGTTACACACTTTACTACTTTAAAGTAGTTTAAGTTTACATGTAAATTTTTTACAGTACTATTAGATGCATTTCTGAGAAACATATAATTTAGTGAATTTTTATTATACTCTACCTATATAGTCTTCAGATCAGACGATGACTCCTGTTATTCCAATAAAATAGGGAAAATTAGAGAGAGATATTCATGAAGTTTTGAAACTTGCCAGAAATGTTCATTCAGGGACCACTGAACATACCAACAGTCCCCACCTCTATCTGTTGGGCTCGATCGGCCGTCTTGGAAAATTGGTGCTCAGATTTAGTTTTCTTGCATATACAAGGTGGTCCAAAAATTGTCTCCCGATATATCTGCGGCTGTTATTTCATCAAAAATAATGGCAGTTATATAAACTTGTTTCCGAAAATGAATAATAAGGGAGATATTCATATTTTAAATTTAGTCATAGGCCATCTGAACACTAATTTACATGGTATCAGTCAAACCCTCTCATGTGTTTGAGGTGTAGTTTTAGGTTGTGATTTTCAGTATTCTCCTCGTAACTTTTTAATATTTTTCAAATTTCTGAAAATTGTAAAAAACTAGTTTTCATATCAGTAGAAATAAAAAAGGTATTCTTATTGCATTTCGAAAAGCCAAATAATTTGTGTTTAAAAAATAACGTGCATTTACAACATTTTATTAATAAATTATTTTACACAGAAACATTTTCAAATGCATACATCTGGAAAATAAAAGCTTTACTGACGGTCATATTAGGTCCGTCAATGAAGGAAAAATAGGAGAAATAATTCGGGTAGAGGTCACTTTATGTTTGGCAGTCAGGGGGAGTGCCCTGAGCAACATACTAAAAGTCCTGACCGGTGGATGCTGAGCGGTGGTGTGGGGGAGTAGTTTAAAGGTTTCACCTTTTTTTTTGACTAACTCGAAAACTACGCCCTCTAGCGTAGTAAACTACCTGAAATTTCCCCTGCAAATAAGTTCATATTCATATTTTTTTTTTTAGGATCAATACTTCACCAGATACAGAGGGTCGAAAAATCGCGAATTTAAAAAAATCATGTTTTAATGGTATAAAATGAAAGTCTGGTGTTAAATAAAGTAGGCCCAGACTAAATATTAATGTCTGTACAACATCTAAGTGCAATAGTGCTGGACAAAGTATGTTTGTTTAGGACACAACACCTAAATACCCGGAACAAATAATATGCAATTCACGTTATAGATAAATCATTGTTATGATTAATAATAATAATAAATTAAAAATAGGATTGTCAGAATTTTCAATTTATTTGAATATGGTCTCTGAAGTTTTCCCAATTCTTATGTCAAAAGGGAAATGATTTGAAATTGGTAATCAAGCCAGTGCTCCTCAAAAGTTTATGATATTTTTGAAAGACATTTACTGCAAAGAAATGGTACTTAGCTTTTTGTTTTATTGTTTTCAAAACATCTTCAGTTCATTTTTTATCGCCTACTTAAGGAATCACCCTGTGGATTAAAAACAAATAACATATTTAAACTATTTAACATATAAACACATGTTTAAATCTATATAAAATTACATTTTCGGGTTCGTGGACAGTGGAAGTGAATTATAAGAAGAGATTTGTAATGGTCTTCAAAAAACCGGCCTTCATTAGGAGCAGAAGTTGCTCATACTCCCAAATATCTGTGACTAAGACAATAGATATACTGACTTCACATCCCCCAACCGCAAAAAGGTACAGTTCACAATAGTAGGGGAAGTTGTGGACTTGTTTGTTCTACTCGTTGCTTTGGCATCCCTAGGTAGTAACTTATACTTCATGAAGCCTGGGAGGGAGAAGGTGGAATCAATATTGTTTTCAAGGAGCAAACTCCAACAACTTCTTTTTGCTGAAACTATTCTCTTTCATGGCTTTAGCGGATGCGTCACCATCTCCGCCATTTACAGTACAAGCAAATGAGGAATTGTTAAGCTGTTCATCAACATTCTCAGCCAAATGAGAGAAATGTTTGATATCTTCACTAACCCCTCTACACCACCAGACAAGGTGGCAGAGGCTGGTGAGAAGATGTTTTTAGCGATCTACCAAGCAACTGCAGATGAGCGAGATTAAATGAATACCGACATGCTGCCGGCATCTACCTACCAAGGCAAAATCTGATCTAGCCACACTGCCAGTACTGCCACCAACAATAGGAGCTGCGCAACAACCCTTTCAGAGTTTATTTACAGTCATATTAACTGTTTCTTACAAATATTTCTTGTTACTTACACTGGTTCGTTTAATAACAGATACAGCAATGGCTCAACAACACCCTACTCCCATACCAATGGGGATGGAACCGAGATGATGGATTGTTAACCCTGCTTACCACCAAAGACCCAGTAGCTCCTGAAGCGATCTTGAACTCCATCTTTCGTCGATATTCTACAGGGTGTGGGGACGTTATGGCTGCTGAAAAGCCTGCATTCCATGCGCCATGGTGTGCGGCACATGATATGGTACATGCATGGTGCATCATTAGACGACAATGTGGACGATGATAGGTTGATGATTTTAATTCAGCTGACTTTTGAAATGTTTGAATTTGAGATAGTGTTCGTATATTATTAGTATTATAGTTTTTCTGGTTTTTAAGTTCAATCAATATTAAAGTTTCATGTATGTCATTTTTTTAAATTCGCCATATTTCCACCCTGTATATCTGGTAAAGTATTGATCCTGGAAACTTATTTTTTAGGAAATTTGGTGTAGCTTAATATTGTATATAGACACGTTTTCGCTAGGAGGGCGTAGTTTTCGAATTATTCAAGAATAACGTGAAAAGGGGAGCAGTAAACTACCCCTTCACCTCCCCGCGCATCATCCATCGGTCAGGACTCCCGCCGATGACTATACAGAAATTGAGATCTACACGAATTATTTTCCCTATTCGGCCTTTTTTGGGCTTCGTTGACTGGAGTAAAGAATATATTTTTCGGATGCATGAATTTAAATTTTTTTACTAATTGCTACATTTTTGAAATAAAGCCTTTTTTAAATACATTTTTTGATAATATTATTGTATATGTTAAAATATCCATTAGATAATATATAAGCCAGCTCGGTGGCGCAATGCTGAAGGTGTTTGGCTTGCGACCACGGAGTCCCGGGTTCGAATCCTGGCTAGGGTATGGATGTTAGTGGCGTTTTTTCATGTGTTACCGAGACGGTAGTAGTGACCTAGACCACTGTTGGGTGGCACAACATGTCTAGTCGCTGTTATCTCTCCTGGGTTCGAGTCTCAGCTGCGGTAGATGGCAATATCGCAGGGAATGGTTGTTGTGTTGATGTCTATGTGTACGTGTCCTGGTTGAGTGGCAGAGCAGCAATAGCTGAACTCCGCCAGGACGTTAATATAAATAAGGCATTAAAATAAAAATTTTTTTAAAAAAATATCAATAATTGTTGATAATATGTATCCGATATACCGGTGAGTCACGAATTGCGCTCGCCCCGATATTTCCTAAAATATTTGGATTAGAAAATTGAAATTTGGAGGCCTTATTACACGACTAAAATGCCATCTTTTCAATAAAAAATCAAGTTTAGTGCACATCCGGTTTGACCGGAAATGCCCACAACTTTCGATTTTTAAATGGAACACCCTATATATTTTTACATTTTTGGAATCTAGAGGAAATTTTGAATACAATACATCCATTTTGGTCACTTTTTGATAAACATTAAAAATTTTATTAAAAAAATCTATTTCTGAATCCAGAGTGCTGTGGTGCCCAAAATATATCTTAGTTTGTGTGCTACGTTACTATAAAAATAAAAAGAGCAATTTGATTGCATTACTTAATTCTCTAGAGGCGTTTAAAATGTTTAAATGTGATTTTTACCCACTAACTCGGTTTTTTAAATGGGAATTTAATCGTTCACCAATATTTTTAAATACCTCATTTTCATACGAATCTAATGATATCAAAATTTTGAAAATCCGCTCAGAAATATTTGAGATTTCAGCCAAAATACAATGCAACCAAGCTTTTAGAAACATGCGGCTAATAGATAATAGATTAGTGGGCTTTGGAAACTAAAATGGCACATTTCTGTGTAAATCTGGTAACCTGATAACATTGGAAAAATCATAGTAGCCATTGAATATAATAAAACAATATCAGCTGTCAGACAGACTCGTGTAGTTATAGGCAATCTTGAGCTATCAAACATTTAATAATTGTAAGCGCAAAGAACGTTACAATTAAGTTTAGAATTCGATCACCAACATAGTGATATGATTTTTTTTTCTCTACGAGCGATATTACCAATTTTTGAAATGTGCCGATCTAAAATATATATATTCTTCGTTTTGTATTTGCGAAGAGTATAATAATAACAGTTCATTAGGGATATGCAAACTTATTTAGACAGAAGTAATCTCTTGAAAATAATCCGTTCAGTATTTGTGTTGTAGGAGCTTTAGGACAATTAAAATTGGGTTTTAGTGTTAAAAGTTGTAACCAGTGTATATCTGTAAGTCAACGGATTTATTGAATGAAAATTGTCGAAATTGTTAATTATGAAATTTGAATTTTTTTTACAATAAAACAAATCACTTTACAATTCTTTTACCAGCTGAAAAGAATGACAGTGAATTTTAGGAGGTAAGATATGCTAAAAGGAGACGCTCATGGTTGATTATAAAGAATCTTCAAGTTGCTGATGGCTGCAAACTGGAAATGTGGGCGAACAGTCTGCGTATGTCGGTTTCTTATTTCCATCAATCGAATACGAACAATTTGCAGCTGTCAGTCGTAAAATCTCAATAGGGAATAATATCGAATACAATTTGAGGTATACAGGGAGCGAAATGGACGCATAAAAATATTGGTTAGCGGGCGAATTTCTGTGTGTTTTTCACAATATTTATTGTTTCTCGAATGCAATCTTCATACAATAATTGTTTTCTTGGCCGCTGGCGCTGACCATAATAAATATACTTTCTTTATAGGGAGAAATAAATTTTCAGCTAATAATTCTGGAAATAGTGATTTCTTTTAGGATTGTATCTTGGACATATTACTATGCTCTTATTGTAGTAGAAATACAGCCGTAACGAACTCGTAATATAATAAAATAAAAAAAAATCACAGATTTCGCAATTCTTGCAACCATTGAGACGTTGGAAATGATAACACCATACATAAAACATAAACTTTTTCCGGACTTGGCTTCGCCTCGTCCAGAAACAGCTACGGTCCACTCTCGATTGCGACACCGCTGTATTTCGACCTTAAATGAAAACTGGTAACTTGACCCCCTGTGATATATGCAACCCATATTACATTTGCATATATCAGCCGTTGCATATACGACAGTCTCACTCGACCGCGACACCGCTGTCTTTTGACTGGTAACTCGACCCCCATATCCAATGTTAAAAAACAGTAAAGAATGACTGACTGAAAAGATCAACATAAAGTCTTCTCCTTACAAAAAGTCATTATCAGTCGTGAAATAATACGGTCGTATCACGTATCCCTAGCCCTACCTAGGGAATGCTGAGGTATTTTCTAGATAGAGGTAGGGATACATGTGTGTGATAAAACAACAAATTCAACATTTGTGATACTTCAAAGTTAAATTATTAATAGTACAGGAAAATTAGCCATTTAGGGTAACAAAAATTAATAAAAGGATCATCTCTGGGATTTAAGTAGTTAATAACCTGGAGAATGAGATGATGCATTCTTTGCACTTCTAAGTCTCGGGAAAATTAAAAAAAAAATTGAAAAAATGTTTTGATTTTTTTTCTCTAGTGGCCAAAATAATGAAAATAGAGAAAAAGTTCCCAACAAAAGTTATAGCTCATCTCCTTGTCTACAAAAAAGGTCTTTACAAATTTTTGTCTTACTTAAGCCGTTTAGAAGATAAATCGAGTTTTTCAGTTATAGTTTTAAGCCGCTTCGAAATGCACGAAAAATGAGAAGTCTCCGAGAGTTTCGTACGACTGGGCTCATCGATCGATAATTCTTACTATTCAGTGCCCATGAAAAAATGAGAATAACATAAAATGTAGGGAACAGTCTCAGCTTTAATGTGGAACTAATCACAAAATTCATAAAAAAAATTATCCTAGAGAAAAAGTGTCAGAAGATGACTTAGTAAATTTTGTACAGTTGATCCACAGATTTACTCATATCTTTGCCGAGTGTCGTTAGAATAATAATTAATTTTGCTTGTATATTCTTATATAATGATATATTAATCCAATTAACATTTTATTGCAATTACTTTTGTTGGAGAAATATGCCTTGCGATCAAATTAGAGGGTATATTACTCATCGATCAATCACCTTCAAATTTTGGAGTTCAATTCGCTATATCTTAATTAATAATAATAACACAGTCTTAATTTTTGGATTATAAGTACAATAAAACATATTCTTTCGAATGACTGTAGAGTTTTTTAATGCGTGCAGTACTTTTTGAATTTGTTTACATTATTCATACACGTTCAGAGAATGCACAATTATACAGTAAAACATTTACAACTTATTTGTTTCTCAATATTCTTCAATGAAATTTTCACGAAATATAGATTAAAGTGCGTGGAATCGAATCAATGTAGAGAAAAAGTACCCATTGTTACGGGAGAAATAGGCAGGATGCATAAAACTCGCATTTCGGAGCGGCTCAAAATTCTAAGTGGAAAACTGGATTTATCTCCTAAACGGCTTAAGTAAGACAAATTTTTGTAAAAACCTGTAGAGAAAGAGACGAGCTACAAATTTTGTTGAAAACTTTTTTCTGTATTTTCATTATAGCCGCTAGAGCAAGAAAACCGAAAATCAAAAAGTTTTTCCAAATTTTTTTGAATTTTCCCGGAACTTGGAAGTGCAAAGAATGCATCATTCTATTCTACAGGTAATTACCTACTTAAATCCCGGAGATGATCCTTTTATTAATTTTTGCGAGGTTTTTACAAAATTTTGCCTTCAAAAAGTATTTTTAGCAAAATAACAAAAATAGCATTTTCTTTATCGTATTAGCGGTAGTTCCTTGTGACATTGCCGTCTGTCGCAGCTGACTCGAATTCAGTGATGTTGTGTCACTTAACAGCCGTCTAGCCTACTACTATCTTTTCGGTAACAAATTGAAAATACCACTAAACTTCCATGCTCTAGCCAGGATTGAACACAGGATTCGATGGTCGCAAGCCTAACACATTAGCAGTGCGCTACTGAGCCGGCCATTTTTTATTAGGATTTAATGTGAGTGATCAAACGAGATCGTAGGAGACCATGGGATAATGAATTTGCTGATATCCATTCTTATAATGAAGAAACCAACAGAAGCACACTGTTTGTTAAGCAACTGCTTTGCATCCAAAAACCAAGACTTGGACACCTGATTTTGAAGATAGAATTACAATAATCCCAGAATTAGTGTTCGAAGACTAGCTGCTCGATAAGGTGTACCAAAAGGTGTTGTGTAAAAAGTTGTTCATGTCCATCTGCTTGGTTAGAAGGCACAAATGCTTATTGAGGCAACCGGGCTTCATTAGAGATGGCAAGAATATGTGGCTTGAAGAAGACCCTCATGCCATCTTTTAATTAATAAAATTTTTAACCAACGTTCGGACGCGTGTGATGATTTGATTGAACCATACATACTCCTAAATCGACTCAATGATGCCAGCTACCTAACTCTTCTCCAAAAAGGAGCAAAACGGATTGCTGAGTGTTATGTCCCACTAGAAACGAGCAGCGACTGGTTTGCGGATCATGAGCAGACCCCGGCTCCGAGGTAGTTATGACGTAAAAGCCAGAATCGGCTTTGCGCAATATGAACTATACAAACATTTTCATGCGCAACATTGCAATATCTTACTTTGCAATTGTATTTAGTGAATTCCGTAATATTTAAAGGTAAATGGCTAAGAAATGGTTATAAGTCATATTGTTGGATGCACAAGCACAGACACTTACTAGGCCTTGATTATCAGAATAATAAATACATATAATTTACATTTGTTCTAAATGGTCCGAAGTTAAACTCTGGCGCCTGTCACTAAATATCCACTGTTTCAGCAACACCTCCTGATACTCAGTTTTTATGACTTTCAGATGAAATATGCTTTAAAATGTTGGACTTGCGTGTCCACGAAATTGTTTCTTCACAGCTGGTACAGAAAAGTTCTACACCGTTAAAACGCAATTCCAGAAAATCTTGAAGCTACGAAAGTATTGTTTCATTTAATGAAAAGCCATTAGACGCCATAATAATTCTCGACACATTTATACTTCTATCAAAAGCTAAAAATATACTGAAAAGTTTGTAGTGTTGACTCCATAATGCGTATGTGCATATGAAACAGACTCACGTGTCAATGGTCGTTGTGTAATAAAATAATAATAATTGTTGGACCTTTTCTATTTCAAGTACTTTCTGTATGTTTAAAGTCTTCTGCAAAATATAAAACGTAATTTGCGATTTCTTTTACTAATATTATTGTTTACCTTATCCTATTTGCTGTCGTAAAAAAGTGGAAAGATAGCGACAAGAGTGGCGGTATCTTTGTGGTGTCTCGCCTTATATTTTTTTAAATATACCTAGTGTCTTATATTATGTGCGCAGATAAAAATAATATTTTAAATTAAGAATTGTTTAATACAGCTGAGAAGGAACATATAGGAGATGTTTACATTTCCTTAATTGATACAAAAAGTTGAAGTGGCGTATGCCGGTTAAAGTGTCGAGTTTTTTGTTTTCGATTAGACAATCACCGACGCTGTAGGTTATAATATGCGGCCGAAGTCTAGTGTTTTTTATCCACCAGTTTTAGTAAACATCTCTTACCTTTACTTGCTCAACTATACCAAATAAATAATTTCTACAAATTTCTAATAATAACTTATATATTTACTATTTTAAGAGTTTTATGCCATACTTTTTATTTCTTACCGCAAAAGCACATATAAATCCGCAAAAGTATTTGTTTCTTATAAATAATAATGTATTTATTTGCTTATGTGAATCATAATATTCTCCATTCAAAACATTATATTTATCTGTGTGTGAAAACCGTCTCTGGCATAACTACTTTTGCGCCCGGGTCTGATCATGAGAAATCACCTTTTAGAGTCGTTACACATGGGACTGATCGTCGGTCCTGATGATCTGACGGTACGCGGCTCAAAACTAATGGCTTCCATAGGCAACGTAAAAAATAGTTTTCAAAACGTACCTCACGCGGACGTAGCAACGCGTAGTTGCCGCTTTGTGGATCAAACGGTCAATAGATCGTGCAAGGAAAAGAACAGAAAAATGTGGGTGCATCCAATTTGTGAAAACGTAATTCAGCAAGCATTTACAACACTATTCAACGACGAACGGAAGTTTTTTAACTATTTCCGGATGCCGATTAGAATATTTGATGAACTCGTTTTTCCCATGGTTCGTGTCCTAACTGACAATAATACAACTCTGCTTGTCGTACGCGACTGACCATCAGAATCAGGATACATGTGTTATGCCGCATATGTACAATAGCCCTGACTGATGCGTAGCATACGCTGTGCCCAAGGGCTCACCGTATGCTCCAGCGGACCAAGCTACGGACTGACGGTACGCTGTACATGTGAAATGCGGTATAAACATAATGGCCCTCACGGATGATCAGGACCGACCATTAGTCCCATGTGTAAAGGCTCTTAGTGTAAACGTAATACAATATTTATGACTTCCATGACAGATAGATTGGTCAACTGGCTAGCTCGCTCACCGGATCTCAACCCCGTGAAATATTTTGATTGGGGTTATTTGAAATTCCTTATTTATGTGGCACCTGTAGACAGTGTGAAGATTTAGAGCGACGGATACGCAATAATAGTACACATATCAAATCACGTAATAAGAATATGTAAATCTAAGAACTTATTTATATTTACGTCTCTTCATCTGTTCAATGACGATATATAATAAAAATAGTTTATATTAGAATTACAAAATCAGTATATAAACAGTTAGAGTCCCTACGATACGTATGTATAAAATAAAATCTAGAACCTAAATAAGTTATCTACCAATTCACGAGGGACACGTAAAATGACAATAAATCACGTAAAGTGCCTTATCAATAATTTTTAATGTTTTAAACTTTGAAACATGCATTTATCATTAAAAATACAGTTTGAAAAATCCGAGTTGGTCCCAAACGGTTGTTTGCGATGTACTGAAAACTTCTACAGAGTTGCGATATCTCGTTATAGCCTTCTACCTAAGGAAGCTACATTAATTCTTGAAAAGTTGTGCCTAGGGGAGATCTGGACGACACGAAACATCCCTATTTATTTAACAAAAATACGTCTTCAACTTTGCTATGATTTACATAACATTATACGTCTACTTCCAAACCAACAGGACATTTTCTTTATAAGAAAGAGGACCCTATTGTTTCACTGAATATTTTATTATTCGCAGTAAATGAAGGACATTGTTTATTTACGTAACAAATCTGATATTGCTATATAAATCAGAGACAAAGCAAATACACACTACTTTAAAGTCGGATATATTTTATCCCAATGGCTTCATTATCTTTTAATTGTCTGCTGTTAACAGAAACCAACGAAACGAAAAGTGAGTAGAGAACAATAATTAACGGTTGTAATTAGTAATGCCCGAATGAAAGCAATTATAGAATAAGGTAAAATCACTTCAAATAAATTAAATTTATTATATTTTGTCAGAATGTTATATGCACAATGCATGTGATTGATGATTATTGAAATCATTGTACTACAATTTTTTATATGGGTTAATAATCTGTTGCAAATATTAGGAAGTTACCGTACTACATGACAAAACTCTGAAAACACCGTGTCACGTGGGAATTATGGTAATTGGTGGTTTGTTGTATTTAATACTTTATTTATTGATATGGAAGAAATTACGAAAGTGGCTATTCCATCATGCATCATCTTCAAAGGGATATTATGAAATAACTTCTCGCAGCAAGATATAATCTTCATCTATACTAATATAACAGTAATATCGATTTTAAGCTTTTCATAAAACAGCAGAAAATGAAAATACTTCAGTAAAGTATACCTTGTGTCGATCAAGAACATAACCAACCCCAAATGTGATTATTGTCACTTAAACACAGGCGATAGATTTGAATTTTAAATTATGTGTATTATATACGATAACGATAGATTTGAATTTTAAATTATGTATATTATATACGATAACGATAATACCGGCACACAAAAAATGTTGGTATAGAGAACACCCACCTATATACCCCATGTATTTTTGTCGCTAAATCCGAATCCGACGTCAGAATTGGCTCGTCACCCCAGGATTTTTCGTGAGAGCTGAAATAGCACGTGAAATCCGGCCAAAAACCGCTTCCCGAGACCATAACTCGAAAACGCAACGAGATACAGAGCTGCGGTTTACACCGTCGATTTGCTTCGTCTTCCTACGTACCGCTGAATTTTTTCAGATTTTTGCGGGTACTTTAATTTTTTTGCAAATTTTCAAAGTTAAAGTACTTATCTATCTAAAAAAATTATACGTTTCGACATCTCCACATAAATAGGTAACTGTTTCTAGACAAAATTGACTCCCTTTGTTATGCTTGGTCAATTGTAAATTAAATTTAAAATCCGATGATGTAGTGCATGATATCTTTCGGTGATTTTTAAGTGGGAAATCGGCCGCCAAAGTGAAAAGTCCGAGTATTTCGCTCCTCGAGCGACACGGATTAACTTTGAGGGCCATTTCTCCCAATACGGAAGCCACCAAAAATTTGAAAAAATTCGGTAGTGCGGAAAATCGAACAAAAAATTAAGTGGCGTAAACCGAAAGTTGATGAAGTCCTCCATTTCCCAGATACTCGCTCAAATTCACCAGATGGTAAAGATCGAAGTTTTTCATTGCTTCCCGAGAGCATAACTCGAAAACGAAACGACATACGGAGCCGCGGTTTGCGCCATTCGATTTGTCTCGCCTTCCTACGTACCCCTAAATTATTTATCGTTACGACATATAATGCACGTGCGCTTCATCTTAGGTTTTGGTAGGTATTCGTATCCGATAAGTTATCTTATATAGCGCGGTAACTCCTTAATTAGTCCAGGCAGTATGTATGAAATCCATATGTAGTAGAGGCTGACAGTCACTCGACTTCAGCGAGCCGTTTGGTCATTGTGGGGGGCTCATTAGTAAGTGTATTGGTGAGTTTTCAACCGAGGTTTGCCGCCATCTTCAAAAAGTGTTGAGAACCTCTTTTTTTCCAAATATCTAGGCTTCTGTTGAGATTACATCAAAAAATATATGGCGTTTTAAAGGGCATTTTTGCTTTGTTTGATTTTAATTTTTTTCGCAAGACTGAAATTGTTTATTTATTGTGAGAGAAAGTTTGAAATGAGCGCCCGGCACACGTACTTTCGCATTTTTCTCGATATGGGTAATTCCCACGAGAAAGTTGTTCGACAAAATTGTAGAACACCAAAAAACGTACAATTTCGTTCTTCTAATTTTTATTTTCGAACAGTTTGCACCATAGCGTGCCGCAGTCACCATATTAGCGCGTAACCGTAAAGCAGAAATGCTTTACATTGATGGTACTGTCACATTACAATTGGTATAGAATGCGGCATGTTCTGGTAAAACATATCGAGATGGTAAACACTCATGACGGTGTTTTAATTAGGGATGATTCAAATTGCGATTCAGTAGTAATCGTAGTATGAAGAGTGACAAAGGACCGATTCCAAATAGTCCGGCTATATTCGTTATTACGTCACGGTTCGTCGAATCGTGACAGAATTTTAAGTAGGGATGACAAAATTGGTTGAATTCGTGCAATCATGACAGTGTTTTAGTGTAAATAAAGGATTGTTCTTGGTGCGTAGAGGGAAAATGAAAAGCGAATTTACCAGCGGACATGAGCTGGATGGTCATAACTAAGAACTGTTGTTTATAAATGTTAAACAATAATAACTGTAAAACTTAAGAAGATTAAGGAAATCTTATCCAAATTTTTTGAAAAATATGTAGACTGCATCTCTGCCCCAGACCATCCAAAATATCTAATGAATATAGTTCAAATCATGAATGTTGTCGTTCACGTCATCATCTTTTAATTTCCAAATAAAACCGACTCAAGATCACACAGAATGGCACGCATGGGCGTTTGAAAAGAGTGGTTTGTAAAATAATTATTACTTCATACAATTTTAATATTATAATGTAATATTCTCGCCAAGCGACAACACTAATTTAGCGGTCGGTTAGGCTAACTACAAAAACTAGAAAATCAACTACACCATAGACTTACTTTCAGAGTACATATTATAAATTGTATCCCTCACATCCATCTTCCTTGCCTCCATCAGGTCTTTAGTTTTATTTTTCTTTCTAGGTCCATATTTCGCCACAATAGTATTTCGAGCGTCCTGCTCCTTACGCGTTTCCTTACAAATCCGTTGCACTGTCCGCATACAAATACCCAATGCATTAGAAGTACGTGAAAAGATAATTTACTTTATAAACATCTGCCACATTTAATGTTCCGATTCACCTCATGGACTGCTTCCTCCATTGCATTTTTCCTGATTGAAGTACTCAAACTAATTTCACCACCATGTCTCTGGCTGCTGCTTTCAGTCTTTTGCATTTTAAGATTAGTGTCTTTACAAACAGTACAACTAAAGCACTTACAAACTATTTATATAAAAATTTACATAAATACGACTACAAACGTATATAAATAACGAGAGGAAATAGAAAATCATTAAATGTGACAAATGCGCCAACTGCACGCTACTGAACTAACAGAATGCTGAACGTTGGTTGCGGCTATAACAAGCGGTTGTATTATTCGTCTCTAAAACGCATCATTACGCTTGGAACCTCTGTTGTAGACCCCGTGACTTTCTGTAATTTACATTGTAATGCGCTAGCATTTAAGCTGATAGAAAAATCGCATGTCTTTGATAAGTACATAAAATTGATGATGTGAACGACAACATTCTTGATTCCGATTATACCTGCATGGTTGTTACAAACCTTCGTGAAAGCATTCTTAAAAATAACTACAAAATGTCTTCCGTCTTCTTTTAAAGATGAGTAACATTTCCTGCAAAATAATATACTATTTATCTTAAATATTTTGAATACATTAAAAATGATAAATGCTTATGGAAGCTAAAAGCAAATTTAAATACAATTCTAAACGTTTTCCACCAGGAAGGATCGTCGTCCTGTCCACTAATGAAAAATTAAATTAAATGTTAACAGTACATGCATTCTAAAAATTTGTAATGTTTAACTTTGTACAAGAGCAAACTTTGATAATTCTCATTATTGCTCGAAAATGAACAGGCCGTATAAAAAGAGGGAAGAGTAATTAAAAATGCATTAAACGAATTTACATACTTCTGGCAAGGGCTCGTAGATTTTGTGTTTTTATCAAGAATTCCTTTGGTGGTGATCGTTCTGTTGTGTTCTGGCTAATAAACTTCGTAAATAATTGAGCTTGGGAGGCAGACGGTGATAAGGTTTCCCAATTAGGGCACTAATGTAAAAATGGTCCTCAGAGACAACAAAAATTGCTGTTTTTGTATTTTTAACTAGCTCAATATTTTCAAGTACAGTTACGTAGAGTTCTAGATGGTCCCTAGGCAACAATGGATCGGTTCATGTGATTAAACGTACTGAGGAAATAAAAATTCTTCTGCTCTCCAGTATTAAATTTTCGAATGAAATTAATTTCATTGTAATGTTCAGTAAAAGAAATCGAGTGATACCAAACAGGGCCGTTGAAAGCCACAGCGGGTTTTGGGTCAGTTTATTTCTGGGCCCCACTACGTACCCGAGTGTGTATTAAAGTAGCAAGAAATATTTGTAAGATATCTACAAGATGTCCAAAATATCTGGTTTACTTATTCTCTTGTCCGGGCCCCCGATAGAAACCCAAGCTCCGGGGACTGTTAGCTCACTCGGCTTCGCCTTATCCGGAAACAGCTACGATCCGTCCAAAAAACATGATTTTAGGTACTTGTTACAAAAATAACTATTCGCTATTTGTCAAACTTTGTGAATCCATGGCGACTACGGTTGGCGTTGGCCACAACCGCATTAGGGGCAATCCGTTAATTACGTCACACATTTAGGAGGGTGGAGGAGGCCATAAAGTGTGACAGAGTGTGACAAGAGGGGAGGAGTGGTCAAACTTTTGTGACATCACGTTATTTACATCTATGTATACCATTGTTTTAATTGAATGGAATTTAAAAAAACAAAAATTAGAAAATTCTACCTAAAACTTTAAAATGTGAGACGCCACAACGGGGGGAAGGGGTTGACTCAAATGTGACAACATGTAAAACCTACTAACCTAACCTAAAGAAATCATAGAAAAGAATTTGTGAAATAATGTATTGAAATGAAATTAAAGAAAAAAAAATCAGCAGGCATAGGAGTTCGAACCTGGGACCTTTCGCACCGTAAGCCAATTCCAATTTCCAATTTAACAATTCATTATTTTTTAAGTTTACAAAATTCAGGCCAGTTAAGTTCCTCTTTAGAAATACAGTGTATAAAATAAGAATATAAAAAAATATATAAATACAAAACACACAGTATAAATAAAATCATGTTGAAACGGCTGCCTAATTTACCAATTGCAAAAACAGCCGTTGCCGTGCCGTGCCGTTGGTATGGCAAGGGACTCTTCAGCAGCCTGTTATAGGTTTCATTCGTCCATCAGGCACTTGTTGCAATCTATGCATATTTTTTGTGCGGGACGTTTTCCCGGAGGAAATAAAAATACTACACTATACTTGAAGTTCTATGTGGGATGGTTAATAAGCGTGTTGGAACACCGTAAGCCAGAACATTACCTATGCGCCAACCGCGCGGCTGATGATGAACACTAAGGCAAGGAATTAATAGTGAGACAAATGGCATCACGCTTCTTTATTCATCCGCCGCAGCAGCACTAATGTGTCCCGGCTCAATGCTACAAGATTTGCTCTCTCCGTACCGCCTTTTGTTGAACAGGCGGTACAATATTGATCGGCGCTGACCGACTACACCGCATTCGCTTTCCACATAGTAACAGGCTCTCGCTCAGTATTACATTATCTGACCTTGATACTTTCATGTCGACGACCTTGGAAAAAACTCATGGTAAACTTTTTATCGGTGAGTCGTAAACTATAACATACGTTTAGCCAAATTAAGAAAGGACCACTTTCCATAAGGAATAGGCAGAGTCCTTTTAATTGGGGCTTGCCTTACAAAATATTAAAGCGACATTTTTGCTGTTTCTACACTATAATGTAAATTTATACATTATTTTTCTTCGCACCCTTGACATTTTGTCGCAAATATAATAATTTTTAATTTTAACGGCATTGCGAATTGCTTTCAGCGTTTTTTCTAGCAGGTTTATGAGACTGATTATAGTGCTTTTAGTTTACTTGTGATTAAAATGTTGCACCTTGTAATTATAAATAATGTTAATTAAGAAATAATCTCTGAGTGACTAAGTATAACGGCGAATTTTATAATGTACAATGTGATGGAAATCCTTAATTAACACGAAACCTTTTTCAGTATGGATTGATAATTTCGCTCCGAATAATTGAAAACAATGTGAATGAATAACCTAATTATTTGAAAATTAATCAGTATGAGTAATTTGTTCTTCTGCAGATGGGTTATCTAGCAAACCAACGAATTATCTGATGATGGAGTTTTATTACTGTTGGCGTGCAGCGGGGTAATTTTGAACATTCATTATGAATGTAAAGATTTTCTTTATCGTTCCTTTTCATTGTTATTATCAGTTGTGTGAAAAACACTATCTCTACCAGCAAAAAGAATGATTATGAAACTAATTAGTAACATAATAAATAAGAAAACATATGTATCTTTTAAGGTTCTTTCATTTGTACCTGTCTTTTGACACGTTGACGTAGATAATGGTTAACATTGAAATAGCAACGGAAATAGCTTTATTGTAATAAATTAAATAGAACAGAATAAATAATTTGCTAGAAAAGGTGCTGTAATAGTTATAATAATATAATGGTAATAAAATAATAAGAAGACTTTATATATAGCGCTTGTGATACAATTAATCATTAATTATTTCGCTTCATAATGAATTTGACAATAATAATAAATTACGTACATAATTGTAGGCATTACAAATTCTGGACCAACGTTAGAGGTAAAAGAAGAAGTGGTTCCATTCTTGAAGTAGGTTTAGAATGCCATGAAACGGTAGAGGTAAATAGGGCCTCAAATTTCTTTTTAATACGTCTCAACGCCGACCGACGCCTAGCGTCGTTTTTGTAAAACTCGTGTATTTGATAAATTTTGATTCCTAGATTCATATTCTTACATTTTTGCGTCTCGACGCCGACCGACGCTCACCGTTGTTTTTATATAACATTGATATCTTATATAACATTGATATCTAAATTTATGTTCTTGCATTTTTACGTCTAGACGCCGACCGACGTCTAGCGTCGTTTTTGTAAAACTTCTGAATTTGATAAATTTTTATACCTAGATTCATATTTTTCATTTTTTCGTCTCGCCGCCGACCGACGCCTAGCTTCGATTTTGTGAAACTTGTATATTTGACCAATTTTGATACCTAAATTGATCTTGCATTTATACCTGTTGATGCCGACCAAGGCCTGTCGACTTTATAAAATTTGTGTATTTGATACATTTTGGTACCTGAATTCATATTCTTGTATTTTTACGTCTCGACGCCGACCGATGCCTTGCGTCGCTTCTATAAAACAAGTATTTGATTAATTTTTATACCTAAATTCATATCCTTGCATTTTTACTTCTCAACGCCGACCGACGCGACGCCTAACGCCATTTTTGTAAAACTTCTGAATTTGATAAATTTTGGTACGTAGATTCATATCCTTAAATTTTTACATCTCGATATAGACGGACGCCTAGTCTCACTTTTGTAAATCTTGTATATTTGGTAAGTTTTGACACCTAGTTTCTTATCTTTGCCTTTTTACGTCTCGACACCGACCGACGCATAGCATCGTTTTTGTAAAACTTGCATATTTGATAAATTTTTATACCTAGATTCATGTTCTCGCAGTTTTACGAGACTCAACTTTTTGTGGAATATTAATATAAAGCCTATTACAATTACTCCGAGTTGTGTAACTTTTTAAATTTTTTATCCGCAGCTTCATAAAAGTTTGAAAATTTCTAGAAGTTCTTTATTTCTATCCTCTATATATTTTGCAGATTTTGTAAATATCATGTCAGGCTTGAAAGTTAGGCAAGTTCATTTTCAATGTCTAAACGAAGCTTCTTCTGTACATTTTTTTATGACGTCTGCCCCAAATATTATTAAAATTCTATGACTAATTATTTCCGCATACTAAAGTGCGAGTATAGTAAGTTTACCCTTAAAGAGACTTGGACGGAAAATCTGGATGTGGAAGTAGTGATTCCTTAGGCAGCGGTTTTTTATGTATAATATTGTAGCTAATCTCTATACACTGCGTCCCCTATTGTTGTTCGAATGGCATAATATTGTTTCTGGTGGTAACGTCATTTACTATTAAAATAGGTAGTAAAGATATGTCATATACCGTTTGTGGTGTTGTGCCAGGATTTACAGTTGACTGAATAAGACACACCAAGTTCTATGGAACTATTGAATCTTCATAATCTTCTATGTAGACATGATTTGGATAATCGATCACGTAAATAAAGAAGAAAGAGTTAAACCGGAAGTCGCTTATTTTTTTGTAAATTTCGATCATAATAGTTGAAAAACCGTGGGCACAATGTTCGTATACTTGTTACATACCTGATTTAATTATGTTTCGTCCTGATATGTGGTCAGTTAGGGTCGCCGCTTGTACTCGACGTAAGAAAACGCTTGCTTTTTAAGGTGTGTTCCTAGTACTGTCTTTCAAGAAATTTCTTTTATTTTAGGGTACTTATTATTTCTTGATAGTTTTCTTGATAACCAAAGTCGACTTCATCATGGGCCATGGATTTGACAACTTGAAATATTTATTTGAATTTTTCACCTTAATAAGCCAGAACAACTGATTCTGCTACCTTAAAGACTTTCTTTTGCTGACATCAACTGACTTGGCTTGGTACTTCCTTTCATATGGATGTCTGGACTTTGTAAAAAAAGTTATACAACATATTTTTCCCTGCAGGTTTTTCGAAACTGGGAAAATGATGACGTCTAAAATAGCTGGGTTTGTTGACTTAGACACTTGGTAATGCATATAATGCTACTGTGATAATAATTTCTTATTTAGGCATTTATCAGTTTGTCAGCCATTAAAAAATGTAGGTTTTGATGTGTTTTGATGTCTAATTTAAAGTGCTTGGTACCTGATACAAAAACATCGTGTATAAAATTCGAAATATAGTTCGTCCTTTTATATTCTTATGTAAATAAGTAGTACTATATTTTTATGTTCTAAGAGCGACTTTTAAAATTCAATACAATTTGGTGGTGTTCATATTGTTTTTTAGTTCCTGATGAGTTAGTTATCGAAGTTGCTTACATTCATTTACTTAGTACGTTACGTTTGTGATTGCCGTATACCATTTTTTTTTTTTTTTTTTGTAATGAAAACGATGTGAACTATTATGAGGTTGTTGACTGGTATGTTAATGTAAAATTCAAAGCTCTTAAAGCAAGAAAGTTACAAACAGACTTAGTAGCACCACATGCAAAATGCTTCTACACAGAATTAAGACGTAGCTGTTAATATTTTAAGCTAATCCAGCAGTGCAACGTGCGCTGCAGCAAAGCTGTTATTTACATTATTAAGATGTTAATTGTTTCAACCCCATTAACTTTAACATAATTAATGTTTACTTTATATAATGTAGACCTTCACATAATGCGATAGTGGGAAAACTTATATAATAACTAATTCGTTGCAGTGTATTCATTGCAATAAAACATAATAGTTAGGGAAATGGCGTGCAAATTCGACGACGAAAAATTACCGTTAGCCAGTCGGTAATCGAAGAGAGCAACGAAACTTTTTTCTCTGGAATTTTTTTTATGGTGGGAGAATATAGAGGGGTGGGTGACATTTTTTTAAACGAATTTTTACCGATATCTATCCGCATAGGTAGTTAGTATATGTACTTCACATACCCCAATTACACTGGCAGACGAAACTTCCGGTCGGTGCGCGGTAGAGCGAATTTAGAAAAAAAAAATTCCCTCCACTGAACACCGATCGGAAGTTTCGTCTACCAGTGTAATTGGCTTATCTTAATCTAGCAGTGTGCACATCCTTGATATTTCTTTATTATATTCCTTGTTTTGATTTCTTCTTTCTGTAGCAGGGAGATGTTTCAGGTGTCATTATTTGCTTTAGCGAGCTTCCATTCTTCATATACTTGGTATATGTTGTTGTTTTCCTGCGGCCTTCGCCTTTAGTTTTTCGTATTTATTTCTTGAACAAATGCAGAAAAATATTCTAGTCGATAAAAATTCACGGTAAGCAAATAAATAGTCTTTCGATTGTTGATATAAAATTGTTTAGTCCATATGTCGAAATTAATATTTTCATACATACAGTGTGTCCCACTTCGTACTAAGCCACCCCTATAACTTGGCTATTTGTATTTGGATTTGTATATATTTTTTATAGCACATAATACCCATAATGAACTACCTTTGGAAGGTAGAACTGTTACTCAATCTCTATTTCAAAGCCAACTGTGATTTTTTAAAATTGGAATTTTACAAAAGTTCAAATATGAATTTTCATTTAAAAATATTTTTATTTTTTGAAAAATATTGCGAATATTTCGATGTTTGGATTAGTTTAGAGCATCCAGATTGCTATGAATTCCAGAAAATAGTAATAAACCATTTTACATAATATTGATTAAACCATTTTCTCACAATCAACGCATTATGTACTGAGCAGCCATCTTCTTGGAAGTGGATATCTCTTTGCAATGCAAGCGGTAAATCGTCTATAGCATCGGACAATTCTGTGTTAACGAAATTCAAGTAAACATCAGCATTTAAATTTCCCTCGAAAAAAAAAAAAATTACCAATTAGCCGGGTTCCCAGTATACCACACCATACATTCACATTTAGGGAGTACTGACTTTTGCATGTGATTACCCAATTTGGATAATCCGCAGCCCAATATCTACAATTTTGTGATGAAACCACGCCATTAGTGGTAAATGTGACTTCGTCTGAGAACAGTATTTTTTTAATAAAACGACGGTCCTCTACAAAAATGCATTGCAGCCAATAACAGTATTATAATCTTCGTTCTGGGTCCCCTTCTTGCAACGTGTGGAGAAATTTTGGCTTGAAGGGTTTTAATTTGTGCCTGCGAAGGCAACGCCAGATCTTATTTTTTGATAAATTTAATTCCCGCGCAATTTCTCTTAGGCTGGTTCGTGGGTTTCCATTAACAAAACTCGGTATAATATCATCATCTGATGTCTTTTGGTAGGCTTCAATGTTGACTTTGCAATAGTGCCGGTTTGATCAAATTTCTTATTAAGGTCAGCTACGGTGCAATGATGTAGTGGAGGACGATCGGGATGTCTACGATTAAATATTTTAGCAGTCTCTCTGAAGGAACGAACATTATCTCCAACGAGATGAATAATTTTCACTTTTTCTGGAATTGTTAATTTCAAAGGCTTTTTGACGTAAATATTGACAACTATTGTGTTTACAATAATTGATGTGTGTAGATTAACATTCATAGCAATCTGGATGCTCTAAACTAACCCAAACATCGAATTTTTCTGACAAAATTAAAAAAAAAAATCATATTTTTAAATCAAATTTCATACTTGAACTTCCTTAATTTTTCTGAATGACTTTTCCAAATACATTTTTCCTCTATCTCAATCGGTAATGTTACTTTTGTAAAATTCCTATTTAAAAAAAATCACAGTTGGCTTTGAAATAGACTACCTTTCGAAGGTAGTTCATTATGTGTATTATGTGCTATAAAAAATATGTACAAATCCAAATACAAATAGCCAAGTTATAGGGGTGGCTTAGTACGAAGTGGGACACACTGTATATTGTCTAATTTTGCTAAATCTTACAGAACATATCTTATCTTGTCATAATTCTTGTTACAATGTTACCGTTCTTGCAATGTAAACACCATGTACATTCAAAATTAACGATACTGTACTGTTTAATTAACCTCCTCTATTATTGGTTCTAATTCCTACGTGTTGCTGTAGATTTATAGAGAAAAACAATCTTGTCTGCAAAACAGCTATTGTTTCACTGCGTTTCATGTTACGCCAAGTCCATCCTATCAAAGCGTGTTTCGGTGCGTGACCGCCAGTATTACTCCGCAGGGATCCTTATAGCGCACCTGATATCAAACATCACTCCGTTGACTGAGATTGCGACTCCGCTGGGTATAATTTATACAATTGACATAATAAGTCAGGGTTAAAATAGAGTGGTCATCCGACAGCAAAAAGTTAATATCAAATAAATGGTGCCAAATATGGAAGGTTTGCGTAAATACCTTTACAAATTTCCTTCATAGTTGAATTATTTGTTAGGATGACCACCCTTCATATTTTTCAGTAAAACTATAATATGTGCCCTCCTTGCCAATTGTATTAACTATAAGCCGAATATAATTACCATTTGTCACATTTTTACTTCCACATCCATGTATTAGTTTTAGAATGTCCTGAAACGTGGAGATTTTACATTAGAGCAAAACATTTTTCTTATCATCTATTCTCTTTAGACGCCCTGTATATTCTTCAGTGTAAGTCTACCCATTTTCTCGCTGGCAGTAGTGCCATCTACCTATCAAATTTAACTGTTCTCCGTCATGTAGTTTGTTAGTTAAGGTGTCAACAGATAGACTGACGAGACTGAAAGACCTTCATTTTTGTAATCTACATGGTCTGAAACGCGAAAATCCGAAGAAATATCGGAGGGTGATTTTTCCACGAATGCAATACATGCCTTCGGTAAGCGAGGGAAATAAATGGATTTTTGTACATTTCTTTTCTTATTAGAACAATAATGTTCATTATGTTACTTGTTTGCCAAATAAATGCAAAATTTGAGACCGGAAACCAATGCTGAATTTTACTGATTTCTCTTTATCGAGTATTTGAAATAATGTAAAACTCAACTTGGAATCTAATATTTATTACTCGTAAACCACGTGTATAATTACGATGGTAACAGTATTTTTAATAATGCATTGCAGTATAGTGTTACGTGTATTATGTCATATAGGGCTTTCTGAGTGAAATACACGACGTCCACAGGTATCTCCATATTGCCCCCTGTTGCCCGGGGCCATATCTGCGATACCCATGACTAAAGTCACTTTAACTGGCTTGGCATACAAGAGGGTTTAACTTAATTATCGAATGAATACTTTATCAAATAAAACATTGTGGTAGAAAACAAGATACAAGTTTATTAATAAAATGTGAACATATAAGAAAGGTGTAGTTACATTTTTAATATAGATATCAATCACCCTTGGTGTGCCACCCTCCAGGGGAGGAGTTGATTCCACGCAGTACCCAAGCCACTACCTTCTTTTTTCAAACTCAAAATCCAATTGACATTTTTACGGCCCACCGGGTTACTTTTTTCGAGATTCAGCATTTCTGGCCCAGTTACACTCAGTGACTTACTTCGTTCTCGCTTACTCAGGCATTTCGATGCAAAGTAAAACGTATTCCGTTATAATGATAGAATAAGCTAAAGAATCTAATGTAATAAATCATATCCGTTACTAAAAAAATGATATACCGGGTGTCTGGAATAAATCTCCATTACTCCAATCTTGACGTCCACCAGGAACTATTCTAACACTTCATGATGGTTCACGTCAAAATTACGGCAAGGGAATATCTTATTAGAGGTCTTTTATCCGTTTTTATCATTAAAATACTATGCTTTAATAAAATTGGATGACATTCAGCGGCTTATTAATAAGGTAAATAACTTATTTAATAACTTTCTCTCATTAGCAGATGGAGGCATAATGGTGAATCAAATGAGATTTTTGAAGATTATGTTATTCATCTCTGATTTAATATAAGCACCTGGCAATGGTATGTCCGAGATGGTAAGCGGTCATTTTTGTCAAAAAATCATGAACTTTATTTTAGAATGCCGTTCTACATAACATCCAAAATTTGAAAAATCTTGTCAGTTTGCAATTACCGGCCGGTTTTTTGTGTAAGATTGACTAGACCAATTATTATCACTACCCAATAAAATATACATGAGTTATCAAAACTTCAAAAATATGCCTGGCAGTGGGAAATTTGAGAGAGAGTGGACAGACAAGCTTCCTTTGAAATTGAATAAAATTCATGTACATGTTTTAATTATTATGTAAGAGAACCCACATTTCTGCTTTTTTATTTTTAATTGGTTCTAAATCGTAGCACCCTTCAGATATGCGAAAATTAGTTAACAGTTCGCATGTGCACATATTTAAATTAGCTTTATTAGATACTTACCTACATTCAGGTACCGGCACATTTTTTTAAATTATTACCATAATTTCAGATCAGTCTGTAAATGTTACCAAATGCAATTTTATAAACGAGGAACAAAATCTCGACAAAATTTTTATTACCCAACTATGGCCCTCGACGCTGCCATCCCGCAGATCCTCAAGCCGTCGTAAAACTTGTATTTGTTGGACTCGGTGATTCGTTAAGGTTATAAGTAACTTGGCAGTAGTTTCGCCGTCTATATACGTATGTTTATCGCAACAGTAAAACCACAGCTATGCCGATAACATTCACGGAGGCCATCTATTGTGACCTGGCCTCGTTGAAATACACTGCGAATGACATCGGGACGACGTTCAACAACCAGTAATACAAATAACAAAGTATGAAATGGATCCTTATGACCTCTTCTGATGCTCACAATGGCTTATCGTAAACTTTACACTTCACCTTCTAGCGGGAGCTAGTGGCTATAGTAACGTGTTATGATCCTCTTGTCTAGGATTTTTACTTTCAAGTACGTGCCATTAGAAAATAAAATTATTTATATATTTTAATAATACTAATTTTTATTCGACCCAGAATAACATATCAAAAATCGACAAACTGCAGAGGTAAAGAACTATTTTTAATTATGCAAATTAGATACCAAAATCGGGTTTTTGTGCAGTATCTCGTTTTCTATCGATCTTACGCTCATAATAACGGTATCCAAAGATAAATGTGATGAAATTCACTATAAAAAGGTTATATAGATGTTTTCCCTCAGATCAATAGTTTCCGAGCAGTAGCCGCACAAAGATGAAATATTCTTTTGCGCGCCGGGTGCATAGTTTTGCACTTGGTCAAAGTGGTTTTGTGCTATATGATAATAATTTACTACATAAACAACACAAGTCGTTCAATTATATTTGTATAAACGATTACACATTTAATACACAAATAGCCATTGTAGTTGAAGAGACATAGTACAGTCAATGAAGGCTTTTGCTTCCGAAATCTTTCAACCGTCATCGATTTGCGTGAAAATTTGGGAAAAGTTAGTGCATGCCTCAGATATCAAAAGTGACATGGTGCCAAATTGCGCTTTTACCCTGGGGGTGGATGCCACCCCTTCTCGGGGGCTAAAATTTTTATGGCCAAAATAACCCCGGGAGTCGATAGAGAACCTAATTCGAAGCAAAAAATGTTCTATGAAGTTTGTTCGAAAACTCCATAGTTTTTAAGTTATTCGTGATTGAAAACTCGCCATTTTCATTAAAAAATGACACTTTTTTCAACGGTTTTTTACGAATAACTCGAAAGTTATGCGTCTAATGAAAAAAATGTAAGGGACATAATTGTAGCTTATAAAAAAAACAAAGAGATCTGTTTTTATAGAAATATCCTAGGTGCAATATAAAAGGAGATATGGTTGAGGAAAGGAAACTTTTTTTTTGTGAGTGCTCGAATCGGTGCATTCAACTTGAAATAATGGAAAAATAATCGACTTTAGGGGTATAATGCTAATAACAATTTTTGTAGTGCTTGAAAAGACCTTTAAAATGAGCACTGTAAAACGTCGATTGCATTTAAATTAAGCGAGATACAATGCCAAAAAGATTGACTACTCGTCTTTTTTAAGAAAAAATGAACAGTAAAATTAACCTCACGACCACCAGAATTGAAATGCATCATTTTCCTCCTATAGTATGTTTTATTTTGGTATTATTCAAATGCTCAAAAAGTTTAACTGATTTAAAATGCACGCTTTTTGAAAAACTTTAATTTTAACGTGTTTTTTGAATTTTTCTAAAAATTTTTATTTTAAAAAAAATAACTTCGAAAGGGTGATAGATACGTAAAATTTAGTATAAAACAAAAATATAGATTTTTCTCAGTAAAAATTTTGGTTTTAAAAAAAAATTTATACGATGAAAAATAATGAAGATATAGGCGATTGAAGTTGATACCGACGTGTTAGTAACAGCTGTTCTGAGCCCTTTAACCCTTTAGCTTTAAAAATCTAAGGGCGCCGAACCTCCGAAAAGTCCTTAGTCTTGTAGTCCATCAAATTACCTTTAACATGGTTTTTAGATGGGCTCAATAGCATGAAAATTGACAGAGATATAGTCAAAAAACCAATTTAATTTTTTCAGAGAAATTTTTGCAGTAAGCAATTTGTACCTATTAATATCGTGTATACGTACGCATACACACTCACACGCATACAAGCGCTCGCAGACACACACATTTAAAGATAAAATAACGGAGCACTCTGTGCAGTTGACTGGGGATGGATTATTGCTGAAGGTTCATTACAGCTAATCAAAACTGCAAATCCGCCTGCACCTGAAGAACTACTCAAAATGATATTTTGCAACTGCATAAAAGGTTGCGGCGCCTCTTGCAGTTGCCGAAGAGTTGGTCTACTTTGCAATGCTACATGTGGAACATGCAGTGGTGAAAGTCCTCCATTTGACCAGGAAGAAGAAATCGAAGGTGATAATAGCTCCGATGAAGAGTAGTTTGAAAAACAGGATGTTGTAATTTTTATACATTAATATTTGATAAAAACTAAAAAACTTTGAAATGTTGTATATTGCAATGCTTATTTTAATCTAAATCTAAACTAATAAATTGAACTATTATAAGCCACGGATGCACTAGTAAAATGTTTTAAAATCTTAAAAAAACGATTTTTCACCAATTTATACATAAAGGATAATTTTGGGGGTTGAAAATTAGAAATAAATAAATAAAATAAAATATATCATGTGCAGTGAAAACGATTCTGAAAAACTGAAGCTATAAAACTGCTAAAAATTGTTTTTATTTGATTCTAAAGTTAGGGGTGGTTTCTAGGGGTTGAAATTAAACAATAAATTGATAAATAAATTAATTAATAAACTTGTAAATATTCAGTAGAATCCATTTTTATTTATCTTTTACTGGAAACCCAAAATTGAAACAGTTATATCTGCTAAAAAATATTTTTTTCTTTAATTTTAGGAGAAGGGATAGTTTTTAAGGGTTGAAAATTTACAATTCATAAATAAATTATATATAATGTGCACTAAACAATTCTTTGTTTCGTTAATGTGCGATTTCACATGACAGAGAGACAAAAAAACCGATTTTTTCCTGATTTACGACTTTACGGGGTAGTTTTTAAGGGTTGAAAACTTTATGGAAATCATAAATCAAGCTTCAAAATGTTGAAGAATATTTATTCTACATAACTAAGTAAAATTCCATTGATAGAATGCTTAAATTAGTATTTTTTTCAATTTTTCACAAAAGTCGTTGATTTCACCCTTAAAACCCAAAAAGCGCAATTCCGCACAATGTCACTTTTGAAGATAAGGGTAAAACAAGTCTGCTCCCAAATTTTCAGAAAAATCGATGACGGTTGAAATATTTCGGAAGTAGGTAATAGCTTATTTTTACCTTCATTGACTGTACTAACAGTCAATATCAACAACAATTAGAGATAGTTACATACCTTTGCAGTTTGTACATTTTCGATATGTTATACCTGACCTTGAAACAAAGCCGTTCAGAAAAAAATCACTGCCACCTCAATTTATCAAAAAAGGACATTCTTTCACCTTGTTTGTTGCCTGGTATAGTGAGTCGTATTAAACCAATTAAAAGTTGACAACGAATATCATTAATATACAGTTGATTTGAAAAGGTTAGGTTTTGTCCTTTTATGTCATATTGTTCTCTACATATATTATGCTTTTCAAGATGAACAGAGAAGGAACAGGAAAGATGTACGACTTAATAATGCTGCTTTTGCAATCTTCAATTGTAGCCTATCTATAATTCGAATCGAGCAACAATCCTAAAGTTTCGACAACTTATCTAGAAGGCAGAAGAATATTACATGTCTATGTACCTTTATTTCGTAGACTACAGTAAGGCTTTCGATAATTTAGAATGGTATAAGTTGTAAACTATATTATTGGAGGTGGGGACATTCCCAAATCTGGTATTTATTATTCAAAGATCAAAGCTTCTATTTTTCTGAGCACATCAATCGGTGATAGATTAATATAGAATGACTGATAGTACAGCCAAAAGCAAGACGTTGAAATGTTGTCACCAAAGGGCTAATGAGAAAGAGCTTTGGTGAGACTGTGCGCTAACAGACAACCGCTAACGCGAATGCTGAGATAGCTATTGGTCCGTGTTTGCAAACCAGAAGTTCTAGTAATAGCAGTATCCTCGTGCCAGCAGGGCATTAAGTGCAATGGTTTCAATACATTTTCACGTCGTTTTACACAAATTCCTTAAACAATGTGTTAGTTTGATTGATGGTTTGTTATACAGTAACTAACCTGTTGGCTTTTACAGGTCAATATCTGATCAAGATATAGACCCCTAAGAAATTTACATATTCTTGGTTCCTTGGTGGCGTTAGTAGATAAGCTATAGGGATTCTGCGCCAAAATCCCATGTTATTTCTTATGGAGGTTCATTCTGCTCATTTTTGTCTGATTTTACCCCCCACCACTTTTTAGGTTCCGCCTTCGGGGAAGGTCCTACCGGTCGGGTTAAACAGGTTTTTACAGCTTTTAAACATGTTTGTACAGGGTCTGTATACAGATTCTGTTTAAAACCTGTACAAACCTGTTTAAAAGCTGTAAAAACCTGTTTAACCCGACCGGTAGGACCTTCCCCGAAGGCGGAACCTAAAAAGTGGTGGGGGGTAAAATCAGACAAAAATGAGCAGAATGAACCTCCATAAGAAATAACATGGGATTTTGGCGCAGAATCCCTATAGCTTATCTACTGGCGTTATATCAGATGAAAAGTTTTTTGTTTTAATTTCATTTGACCCTTTCTGATTAAATGTATCTGGTTGGGTCTTCCTAACCTTTGCTTAAAAGTATTGAACATTTCGCCACAATTTAATGTTATGTCGGCGGCGAACATAAATAAGTATTGGGATCATTATATCATGTCATTATGTAAATATAAGATGATACTAACCCGAAAATTGATCCTTGAAGCATACCACATTGAGTGTCCAGTCACTGATAATTTTCTCTGTTTATAGATAAAAATTATTTCGTGTCTTTTGAGTGTACACCAAGCTTACGCTATATTTGTTAAATTTATAGTACCTTTATCTTTCAAGGAGTTTGTTAAGTGAGACGGTCAAATGGCTTCGTCAGGTTACAGTACAAGGATGTTGCGTAACAACTCGTTTCATAGCATCATCTCATTTATAGCTATAGTTGTTGTGAAATACGTATAAAATCAAGTTGAGGAGATGGTAGTTTTTAGTGCTCAAAATATTTTAGTTATCAGTGTACTACGTCTTTTTTAAGGACAAACTGATTATTTTTATTTGTTTGATTTACTGAAAATAAGCATTTATTACTCTTAATTTTGTTTATCTAGAAATTCTTATTTCCCTGAGTCATTATTACCGGAAAATGCAAAATCAGATAGAGCGGACCATTGAGAAAAACCTTCTGGGTATATTTGAGGTAATTTTCATACACATCTAATATTAATATGAGAAACCACAAATTACTTATTCATTATGTACTATACTGTTGTTTATCTGATTTTGACCATCCTAGTATACCAATAAAGTCAATCAGTGACATCATTATGAAACTATAATACTTTTTTATCTAAAAGGCAACAGTGAAAGCCCTGTTCCTTCTGTGAGTCTTTAACATGCATCTCTAGTCCTACCTATAGAGAACACATGATTACGTGGCAAACCACATGTTCAAGAGTCGTAAGGGGCGGGTCACTCTGTGTTGTCTTTTAGATAAAAGAGTATTATTATAATTTAAGAATTATATCATTGACTGATTTTATTAGTATTGCTAGTATGGTCAGAATATGGAACAGTATAAATAATGAATAAATAATCACTAGCCGACAGCCTACATGCATTGGAAGTAAAAATAGCAAATTCTTAGTAACTTCGTCATGCTAAATAACTATAAAAATCAAAAGTTCAAGTTGCCTCTGATTTTCCCGATACAGGTAGTAAAATGTAACGTAGGTAGGGTAGTATTATTATGAGAAGATGCTTGCAAAAAATAATGCACAGAAACGAGTTTGTGTGCCTCCATTGTTTTAGGCCAATGAGAACGAACTGGGTCATATTTGACGTCGAAGCCAGTGGCACCCCGTCAATCTGCAGTCACAGGATCAGTGCTGCAGTATACTTGTTGTGTTCGCCGTTTTTGATTGAATTAAGTGATATAACCTTACTTTCAGTGAAGAATGTCTTCATCGAAAACACCAGAGTGTGACGAGTTTTAATATTCTACATTACACAGCTCCTCAACCTCGAAAATTTGATTACAATTATTATATATCCTTCTACCCCAGATGATGCTGTCACTGGTAAAAATATTCGCTCACGGTAGGTCCGCCCGAACATCTTCTCATAATAATACTACTCTATAGATGCTAGTATATGGGCGGTCCTATATAATAACAGGTAGAATTAGAATTCAGCGAACAATAGACATACTATACCGTGCTAACTATCTACCTCTTTATTTGTCACTAAAACTAATATTTATTCTTAGGTAGTCGTATTCTACCTTGTGCATGAAATACCCCATTTTCGAAAGTAAATTGTGCTATTTTGAAAATATGCCACGAGATTGTGTAAATACACCTATAGTCTGTTTTTAAACCAGGAGGAGCGTCTTAAAGTTAACGCGCTAAATTATACATCTGTGATTGGACAGGCCCTCGCCAGTTTCACACAAGGCGATAGTCGTAAATTTTGACATATAAAAATTTTAATTTCATGTCATAAATTATTTGGTTATAATTTCTATTTTATCGTTTGCACATTATATATCAGTTTTTAATCCCTTTTGTATAAACCTGAAGGTAAAAGTGGCTAATTACTTGACGCCGTTATATTGCGTAAATGGTATGAATGCTATATAAAATATCTAGAGGTCAAATAGAGGTCGATGCATTATATAATGTAATAATATACACACAAAAACACTGCGGTCGTGTATTGTTGGTTGCCCAAAACGCCAAAATGGTTTTAGTGTATTTTCTAGTTACTTTTATGGTGTGAATGGAACTTTCATGTTTACTCCTCCTGGTTTAAAAACAGACTATAACAACTTTTGTTATATTTGTGGTGAAGTGACTTTTGCGCGTCAAAAACGTAATTTTACTCCCAAAATTAAGAAGGCGTACCAGTTGTATTTTGGTTGTACAATTGGAGATGAAGACAAAAAATGGGCACCTCATGTATGTTGCAGCGATTGTGCGAACAATCTTTGCAGTTGGCTAAGTGGAAGAGGACGTTCAATGGCTTTTGCTGTGCCCATGATCTGGCGAGAACCTAAAGAGATGTAACCGATTGTTATTTTTGCGTGATACCTCCTATTAGGCAGGGTATTAACAAGAAAAAAGGATGGTAATACAATACCCCAATTTACCATTTACCACCTGCCATTCGCCCGGTTCCCCATAGTGATCCACCTCAAGAATACAGTCTTGATTCTGACGTACAATCGAATGATAATATCTTAGTCCAGCCATTAACATCACAAGATATCGATTTATCTGCCGAAGTGTCCGGTGGTGAACCACACAAAATTAATCAACGCGAATTAGTGATCTGTCCAAGGCGAAAGCGGAGCTTTTGGCATCTCGATTACAACAATGGAATTTACGACAAGAAAATTTCCATGTATCGAAGTAGTCAAAAAGATTTTATACCTTTTTTCAAAATGGAAAATGACTTGGTTGTCTGCAAGGACATTGACGGTTTAATGAGTGTTTGACACATTCCCCATGATTCTAGTGACTGAAGACTTTTTATTGACGCTTCGAGACAGTGCAAAGGCTGTGTTACTTCACAATGGAAATAAATTGCCATCAATTCTAATCGCCCATGCTGTCCACATGAAGGAAAATTACAGTAACATGAATGTATTGCTACAAACTATGAATATAACAAGCATAAGTGGCAGATTTGTGGAGACTTAGAAGTGATAGCTATCTTACTTGGTATGCAGCAAGGGTATACCAAATATTGCTGTTTTCTTTGTGAGTGGGACAGTCGAGCGCGATTACAACATTACAAAAGAAAAATTTAACCGCCAAGACTGGGTTTTGAACCAGAAGCAAAACATGTTACTGACATTGCATTAGCTGGTTCACAAAAGGTAATACTGCCACCACTCCACATAAAACTGGGGCTTATGAAAAACTTGGTAAAAGCTACGGACAAAGAAGGACGTGCTTTCAGTTATTTAAAACAAAAATTTCCCAGACTTAGTGATGCGAAAATTAAAGAGGAAATTTTTGTGGGTCCTCAAATCCAGAACCTTCTCAAAGATACTGAATTTGACAACATTCTAGAAGGTAATGAAAAAGCTGCTTGGAATTCCTTTAAAATGGTAGCAACACACTTTCTCGGTAACAAAAAAAAAAAAATCTTCTTGCTACCAGAAATTAGGATGCAATATGTCATTAAAAGTCCAGTTTCTACATTCACATCTAGAATATTTCCCAGAAAGCTGTGGTGTGATGAGCATGGAGAGAAATTCCACCAGAATATTCAAAATATGGAAAAAAGATAAGGCAAATGGACTTTTGCGATGTTAGTAGACTACTGTTGGACATGTATAAGAGATGCTCCAAGACAGGCTAAAAAGCGCATGAGGAATAATTAATTTTCTGATTAAAGAGCTTATATTCTAATTAGATATATATTATATAACATGTATTTGAAATATATATCAAAATGGCAAATATTTTTTCACATGATGTAATTAATTGCTTTTATACCATAATATGTTAGTTAGGTCAGTTATTACATTTTTTAGAGCCAACACATTTTTTTAGGACTATGTTACACGTAACTGGGACCAAAACAATACAAATAAGTGGTTTTGGTTAACGATACAAAATAAAAGTTAAAATTTGTCGGTTAGTGTAATTCGTTGTTCCTTATATTAAGTATTAGATGGGGTGAGTGATAAATATCTGAAAAATACCCAAAGAATGTTTTTCTCGAACAACTGTGCAGAAATACAAAATATCACTGTTTGGACTTATCATTGTTCCAGCTTCTAATACGCTATTTAGTAAAGCAACCAAAAGTGATGAACTAAGCTGTGTCAGGACTAACCAAGATATAACTCGTGATTTAAATATGGAACGAGCATACATTCTGTTTTTATGAAAGAGAGGAAATAGTAATTACTGTGTACGATTTATGAAATGTCAATGTTTGATGATCCCTAAGTAACTTGTGTTTCATCAGAAAACATTCAATCACCAGGTTAGTTCCTAATTTCGTGATAATAATTACCGTACACAGTTTTAAAGTTTAAACTCATTACCTGTTGTCGTTTTATGTTGATTAGTTCCGTTCCTTCTAA
This sequence comes from Stenurella melanura, assembly GCA_963583905.1. Lineage (NCBI taxonomy): Eukaryota > Metazoa > Arthropoda > Insecta > Coleoptera > Cerambycidae > Stenurella > Stenurella melanura. The sequence goes on from OY757311.1 coordinate 123,412,672, forward strand.
ATTAAAGTAGAGAAACTACAAACTAATAAAGTGTGCAGCGGTCAATGGAGAGCTGATGGCCGTGCTCGGAAGATTTCTTGGTTAAACTTTGCCTCGTCTAGCGTCCGTCGTAGTGCTAAAGTGCCATTTCATGTGGCAGCAACTACCGGGGAAGTAACCATCATGTAGCCGGTGCGCTGCTGTAAACGGTGTATATACCGCGCGAGAGGCAAATTGCTCACTCAATCGCGCCCTGATAATGGCCCAATATAATCAACCAGCACCTTCCTGGCGCTTAAAGAGAAACCCAACTAGGGTAAAGGAGCACAACATCATGCCTTGTTCTCACACTGCTTTCATTAGGAAAGACGTAAACCAGACCACTTTTCTATAATGTTCTATTACTGAGAGAATGCGCTGGGAATATTTAAACGGGGAAATTGGAAATAATAAGAGTAATGAAGTTTTATGAGGAATATAATTGCTGAGTTGATTTGGAAGATTAACTAAAAACTAGATATAAATTGCGTGCATGAATATTATAATATAGGGAAAAGGACATGGAATCCTGAATGGGGCCGAAACCTTCGATTTGACGCTGCCTATTATTACAAGAGCCAGTGATAGCCAAAAGTTTCTTGCATATAAACTGATAGTCATTTCAGGAAGGTATCGAAATTCTGTATTGAAAATTACAAGGTGTAGGAGCAAGCTTTTCCTTATAGTGGGGATTATTTAAAATTCTGCTTTTTGTACAAACTCCAACTGATAGGCATTTGTGAAATATCTTCATCTTCAAGTGAGAAATATAAGAATTTCGGTAAAATTTCCTGCTTGCTATACAGGAGTAATTCCATGTAAAAGCCGAAAGAAAAAAGTTGAAAATTATGTCATAACCCAAGCACTTGAAATTATTGGGATTTTGTCGGATTTATTATCTTCTTGCGCCAAATCAAGCGACTGCTCAATCGGTTAGTCCATTGTTTATTTATTCAACATATGCGATGAGAAATTGTTTTTTTTTAAATATTTTTAAAGACTTAAAGAAATTTGAAGAGTGAAGTTTTACCTACGGTGAAGTCTACCCACTTAACAACATCTGAGGGGATTAAACCGAATGCAAGTAGTGTGGGAATACTAAAAAGGAAAGAGGGAAGCTGCCAATATAAACACAAAGCGACCAAGAGATAAGTCTAGTCTAGTATATGTGTTTATTACACAACAGAAGAAAAAGTTAAAAAGTAAAATTGAAAAGGTATTAAGTATAAGCAATGAAATAGAAAAATATCCGGAATTGAAAAGCGGAACTGGAAAACGGAAATTAAAACTGATTGCTTCAAAAAGCAATATGCAGGGTGTACAACATATTCCCTCGGACCTCTTTCTCATGAGCCGCTATAAAGAGCTCTTGTTTTTTTTAGCGGGAGATACTGCCCTTCCCAGCACTCCACCGTAAATGGATATTTACCTGTGGAACGGTTAATAAATAAAAATAAAAAATAAAACTAAAAGCTGCTAGATTCAGAAACAGAAGAAGCAGAAAACTTAGAAGAATAATAAATAAGGAAATTATCATAGATGGAAACTTAAAAGAAATCTCGCAAACGCCTACATTTCCCAACCAATGATGGCGAGTGGAAACTTAAAAGAAACATCTCACAAACACCTACACTTCCCATTCTATATTCCTACACCGTGCGTCATGTGGCGGCGTATGCAGCCGGTCCGGCGGTATATAAAACATCGGAAGTTTAGTTCCGGCACGCGGTTTGGCCGTCCGTTGGGCGTGTTCGGCGGACGACCAAGCTGCGTGTTGGATCGAGTCTCCAGGCTGGATGCCCGGAATGAGCAGCAATGCTCACCTTACGCTGGAAAACATTTTAAAACTGAGGTTGAATTGCAAACTATGACTCCAAAATTTGGATACACGTTGTTGAGGGGTTAGGCAACGAGAATTTTCAGGTGCCTTGTCCATATCACCCCCGTGCCCGGGGGAGGCTATTAGGGCAAATAGGGGTTTGACACAGTTTAGGGGTCAGAGTGATGCTAATATGTTTTCAAGTGGTTGGGGGTATGACATAATTTTTAACATTATTCTTTCATCTTTTACATGGAATGACTCCTGTATAAGGCACCTGGGTAGCTGGAATTGTTGTTCTGTCCACCGCCATACAGTTTAGCCATAATTGGACTGCAAATCGACGTTAGTTGTTTCTGTCTATCTTCATATTCCTCCTTCTCTGCCAAAGTATTATTATCTAACCACTGTAAGCAGTGGCTTTATCATCGGCACTCAATTTATCACCACAATCTGAAACTGCTTGTTTAAGTTGGAAGACGTAACCTTCCAGTTGATTTCTTGCCGCTATTTTCTGTCGTTGTTTCTCATCTTCCTTGTATCTCTCGGCTTCAGATACCATGCGGTCTATGTCTTTTTGAGACAACCTTCCCTTATCGCTTTTAATGGTGATGTTACGTTGATTACCGGAACTTGTATCCTTAGCAGAAACATTGAGGATGCCGTTAGCGTCTAGGTCAAATGTAACCTCTATCTTAGGTACACCACGAGGAGCTGGTGGAATTCCAGTCAAATCGAACGTACCTAAAAGATTGTTGCCTTCGTCATCGCTCTTTCACCTTCAAAGACTTGTCTGGTAACTGCAGGCAATTTTACAGAAATTCTGATATTTCCTTACTGAAGATATATATATTTGTATATAAAGTAAACTTTTAAATAATCCCCACTACAAGGAAATGCTGAGTGTTCCCTCTTTATAATTTTGAACAGAGTATATCGACACATTTCTGAATCGGCCGATAAGAATGATTATCAGTTTACATGCAAGAAACTTTTTGGGTGTCACTGGCTCCTGTAATATCTGAAGTAATTTCGACAAACACCAAAAAACTTGAACGCAACATTCGAATACCGTTACTCAACGTGCGTTTCGTCAACCACGTTAATATCATCGGGAATTGAAGCAGAAATATGCCTATATTTATACTAAATATTGTCATGGTTGAAAAAATGCAACCACTGAGATGGTTAAGATGATATATTCGTAGTATTCGATACAATGGTTTCAGATGCCAATTAAATAGCTATTTCACTTCAGTAAAATTTACCTATGATAATTTAATAATTTGGAATGATGAGAATAACTTGAAGTTTGATGTACACAATTTCTTGATTCACCGTCTGTTAAGGTTTCCTCTGAACAAATAGAGATTTGCAAAGCAGAAAGCTTTAATTAAGGATATAGCTATCTGTAAATTGATAAATTAAGTAGGAGACGTAGATTTAGGGAAACCCTCTCGAAACTCCTCGACCTTCCAAACCGAACGTAATTCAAAATGTGTATCAATTTCATATAAATCATGATTTACCCGGAAGATATTTAAAAATTTAGATTCAACATTGTCCATGCATCGAAAAATAAATTGCAACACATTTTAGGCACCCCAAAGTACCTAATTGAACTAAAACAAACACATGGGATTTACGAAATTAGTTGTAAGGATTGTATTTATAGTATGTTGGACAAACGAAACGACCAATTGTTACAAGATTCAAAGAACATATGGTCCTTTTCAAAAACGGAATAATTGAAATGTCTAGTGCTGCCCAACGTCCTTCTCATAACAATTACATAATAAGTAGTTAGTTAAAGTTAATTAGAAATATAGCAAATAATATACAGCTGGATACATCTGAAAGCTTATAAAGTTAAAAATGTAAAAGTAGTATGACTAGTGACGAGAGGCCTATTTCCAATAGCCCTCTTTATTGAGAACAGTTTACGATTTATTCACGGCAAATGGCAAGTATTTACTAGTATTTTTACCGAAATCCTCTAATAGAAAAAAAATCCTTAAGAAGCTATTTTATTTGCCTTCTCGAATTGCATCTTGTCTTAAAATTTTCGATTATTTTCATCAATATTTAATTAATATTGTATAAGACTGTCTTTATTCAGTTTGACTCAGTATAGCACTAGTTAAAATAATATTCATGGTATATCACTAACACCCAGTATATTTTTTTATTTAGACGTCTCGTGAAGTTATTGAGAAATCTTGATTTGAGCTGAAATTTCAATGTATAGAATTGTCTCAGTTAGTACATTACTCTCTTACTATTATATCTACGATGCACCATTTCTGAATAAACTGGAAGCAATAAAAAATGTACAAGCATTTCTTACCTTCTTTTAAATTTAATAAAGTGCGTCATTTTGAATTTTTCAAAAAAATTAGTTTTGGATTATAACTTTTTCTTTGATGTGCAATTGTTTATTTCTTATTGCCCTCGAACTTCACGAAAAGAAAGTACATCAGATGGCATTTGAACCATAAATTATCTCGGAAACTATAGAGAATTTTAACTGTTATGTTTATAAGTCGTTACCGCTGCTCGTCAGTCTGTCCTCCGTCAAATTTCTTACAACCGAGTATTTAAGCAGAAATAGTCCGATGATATTGCAATTTCGATGGTAATTTAGTTTTTGCTGAAACAAGAACCCCCCTGTTATTTTTAAAAGAAATCGGTATTAGTAAATATAAGAGTTATGGAAAGTGTCGTAACTTTTGACACGATCCATAAAGACAAATATACTGTATAGCATAACTAGCGAGCCTTTCACCAATCAAGATGACATCATTGGGAGGTCGTTAAAATACATAAAGAAATACAGCATATGTATCTAACACTATCTAAAATATACAAGTATATAAATACTTCTATAAAGCAGCGCATAGTGTGAGGTTTTCTAGTTCATATTATAAAAGTAATTGATTAAGTGATGAGAATTACTTCCTAAACGTTTCCTTACATTTGTCTATCTCGCCAGTTTTCTATCGTGAAAAAGGAACATGACAAGTCTCCATTTAAATTAAGTTAATATTAGAGAACCTTTTTACTTTTTTGCCTCGTTAGTTCGTGCCCTAGTAATCGTAATAATTAAAGTCTTCATGATGACTTGTGACGATGTCACTTCTGATATTTCCCTGGTTCAGTTGGAAATACAACGAGATGCGCCAAAGACGTTCCCATTATCCGGGTAGAAATGACTTAGGATCTGGGCATCTTGAGACGTATAGTCAGCGAAAACTCCAAGACCGGCTGTCATCTATGGTTATTGGATTGTCGCCGTGTCTTCGGGAGTTCTGAACTTTGTTAATTAAAATTGGTAATGATTCTACTTATTAAGTCTTGTGCATAGAGTGTTCATGTTCAGACTAATCTCTTTATATTAACTTGCAGAAAATTTTATGATATTTTAGACAAAAGTTTTTTTTGTTCTCGGAAGCCCATCGAATTGTATGTTGAAATAAAATAAGTTAAATGATTCGCTTTATGAACATTGAAATTCAATAATTTTAACAGTTTCAAATTTTCTGTGCGCTAGTCGTATGGGTCGGGTCATTTCGCACAATGTTGCAAAGTAACGAGAATAATTCAATATCCAGTGTGTATTACTTCCTTCACTTTCTGAAGTTTCTTGTTTAATGTTCTAAATATATAATTAAGATGATAGGAATAAATAATTTCCTTGAAACTTGTTTCTCTGAAATAGCCTTCACATATATTTTATAAATCAATTTTTTCTTAAATGAAATGGTTCTCCCTCTGCTTAACACTAATTTGCCGTTAAGTTTTAATAATATTGGACTTTTCGTTCTTAAGTTATTGTACTTACAAGAAATATGGCAGATGGATAGCCGGCCGGACAAACCGACATACGAACAGACAGATGACGGATATATTGAAAGTTATTCAGAATTGCATTTGAGCGATATTTACAATTTTATAAATGTGTCGATCAAATTATTGTTTTTGTTTTTTGAAAGAGCATAACAATAGATGCGGAAAAAATGTTTAGGAACATTTTCTGTAGAGAATTTTATTAGCCTTATTTTATCATAGATTTCGCAATCCTTGCAACCATCGGGACATTGGAAATGATAACACCATACATAAAACATAAACTTATTCCAGCTACGATTCGTACGATCCGTCCCAAAAAACATGATTTTAGGTACTTGTCACAAACATTCGCTCTTTGTCAAACTTTGTGAATCCATGGTGACTACGATTGGCGCTGACCACAACCGCATTATAACTGAATGTTCTCCGCGCATACTCATACTGTGCACACTTGCTCAGTATTACGTCATCTGATCTCGACTCTTTCATGTTGGCGGCCTTGTATAAAACTCGTAACTTTGGCCCTATATACGAACACTAATATTGCCAATGTTAAAGAACGGTGAGACATCCCCCGCACCCCCTTTCTTCGTCTGCGACGCTAATACTGCTTGCGGCGCTGGTAGTTGTTAACAATTAGATAGCAAAATAAAAATCAACCTAACTAACCTATCACCTAACCATCCTACGAAAAATTGAAATCATTATAAGAAAAAGAAGGAAAACATTATTTCTGCCGTCAAATCAAACCTAAAATTGTGAAAAAATTCAGCAGGCATAAGAGTTTGAACCCGGGACCTTTCACATCGTAGGGTAAGCGAAAACATTACCTAAGCGCCAACCGCACGGCTGATGATGAACACTAGGGCAAGGAATTAATAGTGGGACAAATGATATCACGCTTCTTTATTCCTCCGCCACAGCAGCACTAATCCGTCCCGGCTCGATGCTACAAGATTTGCTCTCTCTGTACCGTTTTGTTGAACAGGCGATACAATAGCGATCGGCGATGACCGACTACACTGTATCCCTTCCCACATAGTTACTAACAGGCTCTCGCTCAGTATTGCATCATCTGACCTTGATACTTCATGTCGACGACCTTGGAAAAACTCGCAACTTTTGTCCTATACGCGAACATTATCATTTCCAATGTTAAAACTTAATTCGAGTACAATTTTTTCAAGATGGCGCGGCGGCTGGGGGCTATAGGTAGAGATGGGAACTTTTAGCTTTAGTTTATGTTCAATAGTATACCTTAGTAAATATCTTTTGCAAATTTTCAAAGCTACATCAATTGTGTCCGTCAAATGTCGACTATTTGACTAGTATAAAAATTTAGATCTATCAAGCCCATTAATATTATGGTGATAGAAAAAAATCGTATTTATTCTGGCGTGATATTTCGCAATCGCACTTTGTAGTTCTTTCTTCACACTACTTACATAAAGGCCGTACCATGGAACCTCTATGGCTAGTCTGCAAATTTCTTTATTGATAGAAAATTATCTAAATTGAAGCTGTTGGTTGTTCTTGAAAGTGGTATGTCCTAAGTCGAAATTAGTTTTAAACAAAGATGATGAGAACTTTGCTGTACAGTGACGGTTCCAACTACCTAGCAACTAGTAGAGTTTCAGCATTATAGTCTGGGAGCTAGCGGTGGTTCCGAGTAACGGGCTTAGCACAAGGCTAAACATTTGTAAATTAATTTTTTAGTACCAATTAATTAAGAAAGTAATGACCTGCCAGGCGTCCCGCGGTTGTGTCATCATCCCCTAAATTTTTGAAAATGTAATAAAAATAGTAAAATAAATGTGCTTCTACAGAGCTGCAATTTTAATATTTTTCAATTTGCATATGTATACATGTAAAACCATGATTGCAGGTGATTTGAAGGGTTGCAAGATGCGTGACAGGCGATGGTAAAGTTGTCATGGGGATGGCATTTTTTAACAAGCTTCTACGAGGCTGTAATTTTGAGGGAATGTTCTGTATATTATTTTAAGTATGTATGTTAAATAATTTTTGTTGAAGATGAGTTCGAATCTGTTTCTTATAGCTGGCATCAAGATCTACTTATATACTAAGTAACAATCCAGTAAAATAAATCTAAATGTGTGTAGTAATATATTATAATATCCCGCATTTCCTAAAATGATTCGTAATACAATACAATAATAAATTACAATAAGCAAGTTTTGATTTTCTATAGGTATTATGTAAACTTAAGAATGCGGTAAATTGCTAAAGTAGTGTAATTGTGCATTTACCTCGAAAAATCCCATTGATGCTATTACTGTGATTTTTCTTAGCAAATATGACATTTTTAAGATCTTAATACTAGATAAGAATACAATTCAAGCACTTAAAGCAGGAAAATATCAAATAATTGCAATTGCAATTTAACAACAGTTAGATTGAAATATGCAACAAAATTGCTCTATTCGCACACAAAAATTATTACATGTATCTACCAGATTTAGGTGGCAGGTAACTTGGTATCTCGTTTCAGCGATTTTGTCATTTACGGGAGTTTTGCTTATCAGGGCAGTATTGAATAAACTTGGTAGGTGATTATCTTCAGTTATCATCCATAAACGTTGCGCAAGACGAAGAGTATATTGCATTCGATCGGCACGTTTCTAAAACTGGTAATATAGCCCGTAGGGAAAAAAATTCGTATCACTGTGTTGGTGATCGAATTCTGAACAACTTTCAAAATGTCCGTCCGTCCATCTGCTTGTCTGTCTCTCTGTCTGTCCGTCACGTTTCCTGTAAGCACGATAACTTAAGAACGAAAAGTTCGATTGTAATGAAATTTGGACGGTAAGGAAGAACCTTATTGTGTTTGAACAAACTCTATTAATAAATAAAAAAGTCATTAATTATTTAAATTCTTTAAATTTATATATTTATATTATATAATGTTACATTGCAATAGTCCCCATTCAGATATCAGATATCGGCTTATCAATGGCAAAAAATTTGCCACAAATGCGATAGGATTACTGACCAACCCTTGGCCGCTTTCATTCATATTTTTGTATTTACGATAAAATGCGAAGAGCACACTATAGAATGTACAACAGTTATATAAAAAGTGCAGTATATCGGCGAAGAGTATAATGGTTAGCTTGTTTAATATATTAATTTTTAGTCAGAAAACAAATAAAATGTTTGGTATATTTTATTTATTACTATAATTTAATCTCTTCACAGCAGAAATACATACAATGTAATTGAAATTGGAGTGTCTGCCAAAAACGAGTACAAGATTCACAGCCGGTTTTACAATCGCAAGTTAACTTTCATGTTAGTTGTCTCTTACTTGCAGATTAACTACAACTTTACCGACACTTGCGTTTTTCAATATAAAGTTAAGTAATGATTTGTAAACCAGAGGTTGTGAATAAAATTTATAATGTTGGTACTGGAAAAATGGGTAATATACATAAAATGTATACATTTTTGTCAAAGTCATGTCACCTGCTATCAAATATAAATGTCAGAAGCAATTTATGAGTTAGTGGTCTATTATTAAATAAGTTCATAAGTAGGTATAATTTAGTCTCGATCTATTTAAAAAATCTCTTCCATCGTATTTTTCGAAAAAGTTAGGTCTTTACTGGATTACCTTGGCACCTCATCATTGCTATATGCATTTACTTTGTACATATCCATTTTTAAGCGAAATATCAAAAAATAGTTTTGTGACAGTTATTTTATAGGTTATATATTGCCAGTAAACTGCCAATTTCTAGTTAACCCACATCTCATCTGCTGGTAAAGTTAACTACCAGATAACTACAACATTGAAAATGACTAGCTATTGTAAACCCCAATTTCTATAATAGCCTGAAAGTTAACTCTGACTGGAAGTTAACCAGCGATTGTAAAACCGGCTGTCAATCTTGTACGACCGATAGTTCTGGAGATGTGGACTGCCAATGTGGAGTTTTACTACACCTTGGAAATACTGTATACTTTTGAAAAGAATTCATAGAATTCTCATAAGCTAGCTATAAATAATGAGTGAACAAATATGTTGCAGACTACATGTCGAATTGAGAGTATTAAGACCCCCACTCCTTTTTGAATTTGTTAAAATCGGTTAAAAATTATATCTCACCTCCCATGCTCCGTTCAATCATAGTATGTAATATCACGTACTTGCATAGTAATATAAAAAGTGTAATATACATTTTTAATATTAAATTTTTTACTAACCTATTTTTTTTATTCCATAATTTATATCGCAGATTTATTTCCAAATTTACCCGGCCAGCAAAGGGTGAAGTAAATATAAATATTTAACAAATGTAACCACAGAAAATTAAATGTCCATCGCTTTGACATATTTTACATGTAATGCGACTCTCGGGCAATCCAGAAAACAATAAAATCTTAAAGCGATAGGTATGTACTATACTGGACTAACCTGTCATCTAGCGCTGCTACTAGATACTACATAATCTGCGTATTTAAGGCAGTGAATGATGCAATGATAAGAATTACCTATTTAATCTTCATTTTTAACTTGAGGAGTTAAAAATTTAAGTTACGGTTATTTACACATAGTTAAGCAAAAAATACCTTTTATAATACTGAATAAGTGTTGCCAGATACGAATAATTGTAATGAACAGTGCAATAGTGAAAGTTCTTATTCCGAATTACTAGTGTTAATTATTACTTTTTAATGATACCGTAAACTTACAAGTTACACGAGTTATATTAACTTTGGGGATAAGCTCAAGGAAAAATTTATAGATAAAATTTAAAAGTACAACTGATACCTATTTGAGGATAATATTTCAGGATGTAAAACGTGACAAGTGTCAATGTCTACATTGTCACGAGGTAAATAACTTTTAGGGTTGTTTGGCTTATCTGTTAACCAAATGCTGGTATCCACAGGTATCCCATATTATTCTGTTACCCAGAGCAATACCGGCGATACCCATGACTAAAGTCACTTGAAATCGCTTGGCATACGAGAGGATTTAATTTAGTTATTGAATGAATACTTTGTAAAATAAAACATAGTAATAGAAAACAAGGTACAAGTTGATTAACAAAGACACATATAAATAATGGTCGTACTTACATTTTAATCGCTTCTTGGGAGCCACCCCCCAGGAGAGGAGTTGGGCCACGCAGTACGCTATCTGAACTTAATCTTTAAAAACTCAAAACCCAACTGACTTTTTCACTCTTTCCCTGCACCGCGAGTCTTCTTGTAATTCAGTATTTCGGTCCTAGTTACAACGTAGCCTATGTAAATATACTCAGTTTCTCCTGACTAGGAAATTTCTCTACATTTCAACAATAAAGTAATTTAAATAATCTAATGTAATAAATGATATACTTTATTGACAAATGCGGTACCGGGTATTTAAAATTAATCTCAAGTACTGCGTGACAACATATAAGTATAGCGACAAATGACAAGAGAGAAAAATTACAGCGATAGTACTTCACTAAACGCAAGTACTAATAATGACATTTGATTGGTGCATCCCAAAAAATGGGTTCCGTGTTAATGAGTGTAATAATTGCGCACTGCTTGTCATAAAATACTTTAAAGATCGTAAGCACACTCCTGAAAATAAATTCTCATCAATATTAACTTATATTAAAAATATTTTCTTCAAATTTAGTATTAGTTAGTTTCACAACTGCATCTGGTGGCGATAAACTTTTGCACGTCACACAGTCATACACAGTTTGCGCATAGGTATAACTACTTAAAAATTGGAATAGGACTATTATGTTCCCCGGTGGTAAAGTGAATTTAATAGAATTCTAAAAAGGGATATGTACGATGCAAGTGGCACTGCACTTTACCGACGTATCTCAACTTTATCACTCTTAAAATCGTATTAGCGACCATTTGGCGCCGCGAAAATGCTGGTATAACACGTAGTGAACATAAATACGTAACGACCAGCAGAACTAGATTTAACACTCTACATGTTGGTCCATATTTGAGTCTCGTTAGCGACTCCGTGTTACAGATAATTTAAATGTTGACCTATATAGACGCGATTTCTGTCAAAATTCAGTTTATATGGTCGACAGACGAATAACGTGGTTTATGTGTATAGATTTCTATGCCTTTTCATTATTGAAATGTCAATAGATTGTCTTTAGAATATATATTGCTGTTAGAATTTTTTACTAAAGATCTAAAAAACGTTGTTAAATTGTTTTTTATATTAATTCTAGATTTGTAATTTCAATTGACTTGAACAAGGTTCTAATTTGAGGGGCCTTTTTACTTGGTTTTTAACGACATAGTAAATAAATTTACCTGTATTTTATACGCGGACATTGGTCTGTAATGTTTCGTGGAAAATTATCGGTTTGAACTGCGAAATAGTACTAATCATGTGGTAAACAAGGGTCAGAATTTCTCAGCGATAACAGGGTCGGACTTGACTTGATATTTAATTTTTCAAGAAATTTATAACAACAATATTGTATTTTGACAATTGTGAATTAATTGTAATTTCTTTTTTTATGTTATCTCTATTTATAACATTAACATACCTATTACCTTTTGTATTTTTGTAAAGTTATTTTATTGATTTTTAATAATAAATAACGATCAGTTGGAACCGAGAAAATGTATTTGAAAAGGACCTACCCCGGATGTTTGCCTCTTTGTGATCAGATTTAGACGCCACAAAAAAGATACCAACAGCCAAGCCAGCTTCAGGTAGCTACAGTACAGCATATTGGGATCGAAAGAAAGACGCAATAGAAAATGTCTTATTCGTTTATTTTATTTACATATATTTATTTACATGGTATAAAATCATTATTCTTTCCAAATTGTCTAGTCATTTTTTGACGCCTACTGTTAGATTTTCACTTTAATGTTGAAAAGGAGCGTTCTACATCAGCAGAAGTAATCGGCGCATACCTTATGGCCAAATATTTTGAATGTTCGGTATTACCCAGAAACTACCCAAAGGTTTGCTAATGTTTGGTTTGCTAATTGTTGCAATTCCTTCAAACCTGGGGTTATTCGAGAACGTTTGATTCAATTTGTGGTATACCGGGAGAGTCACGAATTGCGCTCGCCCCAATATTTCCTAAAATGTTTGGAATAGAAAATTGAAACTTGGAGGCCTTATTACACGACTAAAATGCCATCTTTTCAATAAAAAATCAAGTTTGGTGCACATCCGGTTTGACCGGAAATGCCCACAACTTTCGATTTTTAATTGGAACACCCTATATATTTTTACATTTTTGGAATCTAGAGGAAATTTTGAATACAATACATCCATTTTGGTCACTTTTTGATAAACATTAAAAAATCTATTTCTGAATCCAGAGTGCTGTGGTGCCCAAAATATATTTTAGTTTGTGTGCTACGTTACTATAAAAATAAAAAGAGCAATATGATTGCATTACTTAATTCTCTAGAGGCGTTTAACATTTTTAAATGTGATTTTTACCCACTAACTCGGTTTTTTTAAATGGGAATTTAATCGTTCACCAACATTTTTAAATACCTCATTTTCATACGAATCTAATGATACCAATATTTTGAAAATCCGCTCAGAAATATTTGAGATTTCAGTCAAAATACAATGCAACCAAGCTTTTAGAAACATGCGGCTAATAGATAATAGATTAGTGGGCTTTGGAAACTAAAATGGCACATTTCTGTGTAAATCTGGCAACCTAATAACATTGGAAAATTCATAGTAGCCATTGAATGTAATAAAACAATATCAGCTGTCAGACAGATACAAAATAAAGCGTTGCGGAAATCTCTTTGAGTAAAAATTAAAGAAAATGAATAATTTTAGTAGAAATGAAAAGGTCGATATGTTACTGATATATGGAGAGCGTCTCAAAAATTCAACTGCAGCTGCAGAACTGTATCAGCAACGATATTCCAACAGACGTCATCCAAGCAGACACTTGTTTGCCGGAGTGGAACAAGAATTAAGAAACGAACCCAATCAACAAGATGACCATCAAACATTTATTGTAAGTGAGGACAAAGAAATTGATGTATTAGGATTTGTGATGGTACACCCAACAACATCAACAAGGGAATTGTCAATGGAATGCGACATTAGTCAGTCTTCGGTTTGCAGAATTTTAAAGAAACATAACTTTCGGTCTTATAAATACCAAATACACCAACATCTTTATGGAGATGATAACGACAGGAGGCTAGTATATTGCAACTGGTTCTTAAATGCAGTACAACAAAACCCAGGTTTTCCTTTTCATATTTTATATTCAGATGAAAGTAGATTTACGAACCAAGGTATGTTTAACAGAAATAATACTAGGTACTGGGCTCAAGAAAATCCGAGGTTGGTAGGGTGGGCGAATATTCAGGAAAGATTTGGGTTTAAGTGTTGGCTTGGAGTACTTGGAGATCGAATAATTGGACCCATATTTTTTGATGGAACACTTACTGGCGAACGATATTTATTCTTTTTACAAAACCAGACAGCAGAATTTCTTGACTTACTTCCTCTTGTCTATTTACAAAATCTGTTTTTCCAACAAGATGGTGCTCCCCCACTTAATTCCAGAAGAGTGATGGAATATTTAAACAACTTGCATGGTGAACGCCTTATCGCAAATCAAGGTCATATCAGGTGGCCTCCTAGGTCACCTGACTTAACACCCCTCGACTATTATGTATGGGGCACTCTCAAAAATAAAGTTTATAAAACGTCTTCAAATACCCGTGAAGAGCTGCAAAATAAAGTTGTACGGGCTCTTAATGAAATAACGCCGGCTGAATTGCGTAGAGCCATTCAAGCAACTGTACGCAGAGCCGAATTGTGTATAGAAAAAAATGGTGGACATTTTGAACAATATCTATAAATTTCAATTTATGGTTTAATTATATGAATTATTTTAAAGATACCTACTGTTACCTAGTTTAAGTTTAATTGTTCAAACGGAATTGATTTTTATTTATTTATAGGCCCGATATTTATGTTCATTTAAATAAAACTCTGAAAACCGAACTGATGTCGCATTCTATTGCAAATGTCCTTGTGGATGTAATTGTGTTTACCTCCACATACCTATGCTAAACTTAATTGTAACGTTCTTTGCGCTCACAATTATTAAATGTTTGATAGCTCAAGATTGCCTATAACTACACTAGTCTGTCTGACAGCTGATATTGTTTTATTACATTCAATGGCTACCATGATTTTTCCAATGTTATTAGGTTACCAGATTTACACAGAGTCGCGCGGCACAGTGTGAGTCTATAAAAGCACCATTTGAACATATAGAAGACATTCTTTTTACGTTCAACAGCTCTGATGTCAACCTTTATTCATTTTGCAACACCCGTATATCTTAGCGCATACAGTGAATTGAAGTATTGAATTAAAAAAAACTTTTCGTGAATGCTCTCGAGGAGACCTACACACTGATATATAACTCGTTGCTGTTCGCCATATGTCCCAATCTGGGACGGGGTTCTTTTTGACAAACCAAATGTTATACTGTTTTACTGTAACATATTGCAACCACAACTTCTCAGCTGGGTGCTGAGGAAGCTATGAAAGAGTAGCAACCGGTTAGCTCAGGGGTTGGTCGAAGGTCACTCTGTGGCGAGAAGAGTTATTTAATAATTTGAATGTTACAAAACAAAAATAAACAAAGAAACTGGGCGCCAGCTTATTCATACAACTGATATTCCTGAAACTGTTTAAGGAGGAAACAATCAAGAGCAAAATTTAAACAAAATAACAATATATTAACAAGAAATGTTTAAAATTTACAAAATCTTTACAATAGGTTGAGTGGAAAATTTTTGATATTTACAATATAAAAAAAAAATATATAAATAACGTTTATATTGATAATGACATTTTGTTAAGAGAAAAACAAAAAAAAAATTAATTTGAAAAGGTAAATTGAAAAGATCAACTGGTTTACAATTATATCTAAGTAGTAGTTATCTTCTGACCAAGAAAAGCTACAATGATAGTTAGTTGCTTACGTAACTTTGGGTGGCGAGTGCGGAGTTCCAGTGTGTCAATTCCTGGAGATGGCCACAGGTACCTGGGTTTAAGGACTTATATTGTTTGTCCGGGTCTACGAGGAGGTTCCAGGATGACACGAAGTTGGAAATATTCTGCGAATTATAGTTCTCGTCCAGCCACTAGCAAAACTACCATGTGCTTGATCCAGAGTTGGTCGATCCAGTTATTACATGAAAACAGTGGTAAATCAGGAACCAGTTGATACAAATTGAGTTAAATTACACAAGAAAGAAAACTAATGATTTAGATTTAAAATGACTCTAAATAAATTATTAATTAACTTTAAAACTTAAATTTTATAGAAACTACAAAAAACTAGGTATTAGAATTTGTAAAATTTAAGCAGTAATGTAAGAAAATGGTTGAGGACCGATAAAAAAAACTCTACTACTAAATTATCACCAAAAATTTGGCCTTGAGGCTCTGAATCAAATAAATTACTATAAATTATGACAAAATTTTCAAAGCAGCATAAAAGAAATCGATATTAAAATATGCAATCTAGAAAAAAAATACAAGAAAATTTAAAATTTTGGAGATTATCTCCATACTATTACAAAAATTGATTTAAAGAAATCGACTTTACGTCTCGTATTTTAAGAAATTCAGTAATTAGTATATTAGTCGTGAAATGAGATTATCTAAATAAAAGTTTTAGAGCGACCCTAAATACCAAAAAATATATTTATATATGTAAGTATATAATATAAACTACTGGCAAACAAAAATTATTGATATAGGTAATACATAAACATCCAGCAGGAACTGTCCCAAAATGACAAATAAACTGCTGGGGCAATCCACTAACAAGTGGTTTCTTAATTAACCACAAGGTTAACCTCAAATATATTAATAATTTAACTAAATGCCAGTTTAAAATTTAATATTAATTCAAAATAACTAGGTTATTATTTAAGGAATTATCATTATAAAAGTTAAAATTTCAACAAAGTATTGTAGGATGGCTCTAATAACTACAAATCTTTTAAGAAAAAAAAAATAGAATTGTCTCACCTCAGCGACGTCAAGACGGAAAGTGCCGGTTTTCAATTCCTGTCAGTTCCTCTCTCAAATATTCCGCTCGCGCATGCTCAGTTGCTTCTAACTTGGATTTTATTTCAGTTATTGTAGCACGGTCGCTAAACATGAGTTTTTGGCAACAAATTGAATTTACTCCTAGTACGGGTGCTGAATGGAAATTATTTGGCAACTAATTAAATAATTAACAAGTTGCGGAAAAAAACTTGTTACGATATACGTCTTCATTCATTTGGAAATTTAAGTATAACGTGATGTAACAGGAAATTTTATTTTATATACTAATTTGTATACATCTATACTATACTTTTTTAGAACGTCATTAAAGTAATCGTCAATATTTTCGTGAACTACATCTTGATGTGGTACAGTAACAAGGCGTCCAGTTTAATGTGCACATATATTTTTTTTAATTCAAAGGTGACTGTATGTAAGACTTTTACAAAACCCTGCAATTCGCTGTTCCTTCAAGATAGAGAACCAGTATTTGATTTCTGGACAATACCGTGTATTCATTGTAAGTATCTTTGCCTATTATATAAATCTGTTAGAGAGAGTGGCGTTTCTACACTCTAAAACAAAACCTGTCGCTCAAAGCATAAGAACTGTTTGTAGTTAAAAAGGGTGCAAGTTTGCATCACCGCAAAATGACCATTACTTTGGCAATCGGTTGTCTATGGAATTTCTAATAAAGATATCCAGACCTAAACCACTTTAATTAACGACTAATATGTAAATATTTTAAAACCGAAAGCATTATTGTGACAATGATTTAAAAGTGTATTAGATATTCAGTCTAAGTAAGAAAATGGTGATATACTATTTTTGATCCTCCATTTAGTCCAGTGTTTGATGGTTTCTCGCTCTGAACTCTTTTGGATAAAACTGATTGGCGTAAAATTTGGACAGTAAGTAGGAAATGGCTCAAGGAACAAAAGTTATCTAATGCCGATGTGCGCCTTTACCCTGGGAGTGGATGCCACTCCTTCTCGGGGGTGGAAATTAGTACACTGAAAATCAAGCAGAAATCGATAGGGGGATGAATTTTAAGCAGAAAATGTTCTATGATGTTTTTTCGATAAATCAATATTTTTATTCGGGATTGAAAGTGTTGATTTTTCATCTAAAAATGTATGTTTTAGAGCAAAATCATCAGAATCGAAAATAAAGTTAATAAAATAGCAATTCGATCGTTTTTTTTAATTCTGTAGATGCAATACGAACCGAGTTATGGCTCGTTGATGGTGACTGTTTGTTCGCAGAAAACGGAATTTGAACCTTTCAATGTTAAATAACGGAAAGACGACGAATTTTTGGAGGAAAACTTGACAAAGCTTTCTTAAAGTACTCGAAAATACCTTCAAATCGAGCTTTAGTTAAAGTCATTAGCATAAAGGAGTTATGATGAAAATAAAATGGTTGTCTCGTTTTTTCGGAGGAAAAATCAGCAATGAAACCAATGGCTTAACCTCAAGAATTGAAATTAAACGTAATCCATTTACAATTTACTTTATTTGGGTACTGACAATATGTTCTAGAGGTTTGAACGGTTTAGAATGCCTAGATTTGAAAAAAAGTTTTATTCAATTTTGAAATGATTCTTGATATTTTTTTAAAAAATTTCTTTTTTATTACAATGACTTAAAAACTAAAGAAGATACGTAAAAATGCAAGAGTCCAAAAATGTAGGTTCTTCTTTGCAAAAAATTTTGTTTTTTGTTTTATTTCTCTAGGGTGGGGAAAAAATGAAACCATTTTATTTTCGTCACAACTCCGTAAGTTTTTATGCTAACGATTTTTACTAAAGCTCGTTTTAAAGGTCTCTTCAAGTACTTTCAGAAAGCTCTGTCAAGTTTTTCTCCAGAAATTCGTCGTTTTCCGTTATTTAACGTTGAAAGGTTCGATTTCAATTGTTTTTTTACAGCCTTCATGAGTTCCAGTTGTTCTAATAAATCGAGTTTTTTGCCTTTATTTTCAGAGTGAAATAATTCAACATTATTTAAATTTACAAAATGATTGTTTTTATGCAATGCTGTGCTATCTCTATTATTGAAAATAGACTTTTTATGTTCATCAAGTCGTTTTTTTATATTACAACCTGTTTGACCTATGTATATAGCGTCACAGTTGTTGCAATTTAATTGATACACCTCTGTTTTTTGCATATGTTCTATTTTATTTTTGTTGTTAATAATTAACATTTTCCCTAAATTATTTTTGTTTACTGAAATTATTTTACATCCTAGTTTTTTAAGATTGGTGCTAATTTTATTACTCATGTTAAGTATGTAGTTAATACATTTACAAATTGTGTTGGCTTCATTAGAGGAACTTGCATACAACTCATTAAGTATGTTCTTCTTTTGTTTGTTTTTTATTAAATTGTCTGTCATGACGTCGTTTTATCTATTGTTTCTGGCTATTTCTATAATAATATTAACTTCTTTTTTAAAATTTACTTTTCTTTTTTTTTTAGTATTGATAATTGAAGATGCCACTTTCTCATTTTTTCTGAGGTCAACAAATTTCTTATATAAGTTATCTTATGAAAGCGTGCAATTTCAATTGTACGATTGTGAAATTTACTATTTAATAATATGCTTTAATTGGTAGCCCTCAAGATATATACGATAAAATTGTTTTATTGTCCTTACTGACGATTTTTTTCCACCATTATACCACTCAGATACACAATTTGTAACTAACAATGCAAAATATAAACTTCGTTAAAAAATCAATGTAATATAATTTTAGAAATTAATAACATTTAGTTAATTTTCGTCAATGAATTATAAATTGTATCATTTGATTACCAGAAGAAAAAGCATTTTATTGTCAAAACACGAATCCGCATCTATGGATAAATCCACTCGATTCGATTAAATATTATACGGCTTCTGTGAAAGGCTTTATAAAAGATTACATGAGCGGCATTTATAGCAGATAGAAAACTTTTTTCATAAATATTGGCGGATTGGCAAAAGTTACTTTAAGGGAAAAATAAAATCGACGATTCATTCGGACGTCGTTGTCATTTTATAAACTTTTCAGTTGGCCCCTTATTGTTCATGGAAAAGTTGGACAAAAAGCAAGAGTCATGGCCTGTATCTCAATAAGTAAGTTTTGTGCAGTTGCAGTCGCTTGCCTTCTGGTGCTCTTATTTCAGACCACGGGCGATATTTCTTGCACCAGCTATGGCCCCAAACGTGAGGTAAAGTCAAAAACACAACCCTTAAATCATCCCAACGCCGGCGGTCTCGCGATATGAACGCTCCCGCCTTCTGCCGACGTTACAAGCAGGTCCGGAGTTACCACCTGCTATTCTAGTAAAATAATAAAATCCAATTATGATTCAATATAATCGTTTTCGGTCTTTAGTAAATTCTGATATACTTGTCATATAAGTCTTAACAAAAACTTAAGATCGGATGCCTATATACTTGGTGTTAGCACTACTAAATCTGTTTTGCAACAGAAACATTAAAGCCTGATTGTTTAATTAATTTATCCGAATAAGAAAAAATAAATCGAGTTTCCCAAATGGAATCTGCCAAAAAAAGTGTTAATTTTAGTGTCAAAATGTATGGTAATGTGTCAGCGGTTCAAGACGCCATATGGAAAATATCCTCTCGCAAATATCTTAAAATCTGTGGGAACAATAGAAAAGTAAAGATACGAATAACATGAGCTTAAGAAAATATCTAGTTTTATTTAATCTCATTGAGATGTGGCAAAAATTGCAATTTTAGCGATAGCCAACTTTTGACTATTTTCGCGAATGTCTTGAAAATTAGTTACCTGTAACTGAGAACTATACAATGAGTTATTCTAGAGAAATAATTCTATGTACCTTTAACCTAGATGTGAGACACAAAATTGTGGGAGGTTAATAAAATTGGTTCAAAATCGAAAATTGAGATAACATCAAATCTGTACGTTTTGTACTCGAGAGAGGGTGGGCATATTTGCACACAAATTTGCAAAAACTGCTTTTTCTACAACTGTCAAAAAGGCTATATTTGCGCATTAACGTCAGTGTCTAAAATGAGACAATTTTTCATTGACATTATTTTTTTTGCATTATCACGCAAAATATTTTGTACATCACGGAATAAATTACCTTAACTTTCGAGACACTCCATTATTATCTTATTAGTATTATTTTACTTTAAGAAAATCACAATATCGAAAACGTCAGTGAAAAATGTTTGTTGTCAAACATATTGGTTTCCATGGTTTACACCTGCTACTATGTTTTTTAAATTAATTTGCATTAAATATAATACAAGATATCGTTTTATGGTTTTAATTTAATCAAATTAAAGTCGTTGTAGAGAAAATATTGTTTGCATCTCGTATGCGAAATTTTTTGGTCATCTTGAACGATTTTTAGACTCGGCTGCACTTCGTCAAAAAACTTACGTTCTCGATCATCAAAGTGGTATTTCGCACCCTAGACACAAAAATAACTATTTTCGGCGATAACTCGAAAAATAATGCTGTTTTGAGAAAAGAGTCTATTTCAGGATTAAGAGAATTTGAAAATACGTGATCTGAGCCAAGATTTGTCCAAAAATATTAATTAGATCTCGAGTTATGGGCAATTGAAGAATGCGCTTAAAAAGTTTTTTTGCCGGTGGTTTCAAGTATTAAACTGATGATTTCTGCAGGAAAGAAGGATGATAGGGACCTGAAATTTTTGGTGGATGTAGGAAAAGTGTAAAGCTTAATTCTGGCCAAAATGTGAAATTGGTGGGGGAATTAGGGAGAGAGGGAGACGGTCAAATTTTCGCAGCTACATAACTTCGCCCAATATCTCGACAAATTAATGGGTCTTTTCTCATTGTATGTATAATCCCATCAAGTTCCATAGATGAAAACGGTTTTTGATTTTTGAAAAATATTGCGAAGCTACACCCGAAAAGCGATTTTGCACTTTTTTCAAATCGCGTTTCTTGCACGAAAGAAAAGCTATATTTAAATGTTTTTTTCAAATTGAGGGGTTTTTTCTCTCTTTAATTTGAGAAAAAAGTCATGACAGTAGGATGATCAGGACGGAAGTTAGTGCTGATAACATTCTTGTCTCTGTGGAGGGGGAACAGAAAGGGTTATCGACTTCGGGCTAGGCTCATTTTCAAGTTCAACTCTCTATTCAACTTGTGTTAAAAGGGAGATCAAATCAAAGAATATTTTCAGGCTGAAATGGCGAGTTATACATTGTGTTCCTTAATGACGTGCTAATATTTCAAGGTGTGATTCGTTAGCTCATTTTGCGAAGGAAAGCTCGTATGAACATATGTCGGCAACGGCTTCAATTTTTTGCTACAGGTGTTGAAAATTTTTTTTAATCGTTATGTTTTAATATATCAGAAAGTACTTTAGATATTATTTTCAATTTTGGTTTATGTTAATAGGATAAGAAGCCACATATTTTAGTTAGAAAGTTATTCTATAGCTCCACCAGTGGCGTCCATGTAACCATGCCCCCAATATTTTATTGGTCAGGCGAAGACATGTGGTTCGATGAAAAGGAGTCGAATATTACCTGAACCTGATAATAAGTTGTGCCAACCTTAAGGTAATTGTTTCCTCTTTGTAATCTAAATAAAAGCTGGTTATACTATAATGACCACAGTATTATATAGTGTACTACCGGCACGCCGCGCCACGCGCCGTACTCACAAGAACAAGTAGGTATTGTATATTGTTATGCTGATACTCAAATGAGTTTAAGGTAATTTTTTACTCAAAACAACAATTAAAGTTTCAGAGACCTTGCTGCCCTTGATCGAATTCTGTTCTCAACTCAGTATGATTCGTAGAATACTATAGGACTTGTAGCTTTCCAAATCAAGTGTTCCTCAATGATCCACTATAGCCTTCATTTCACTACTACTTTATTTGTCAGCAGATTCATTTGCTGATGTTTTGAAAATATATGCTAATGTAAGATTGATAGATGTCCTTGCAAACTGAACTGGTCACAGTTAGTAAACGGTGTAAAAAATGCTTAAAACTTGGTATGTTGATGACATCATAATCAAAATTCAATAATTGTTTGGTAATATTTTTTGGCAATTTGTTCTTTAAGTTGTTCCATACTTTTGAATGTAACTCCACGGTTTTTTTTAATCAATGTGTGAAATATAAATTATTAAGTGATATGCTTAATTACTACTTTCATAGTCGGTTGTTGATACGTGAATGTTGTATTCAATACTTTTGATCTTATGAAATTTACGTCCAGCCAAAGGTTCCAGCCCTCTCCGGAAATAATAGTCAATGTTAAAAAAAGCCAAATAAATTTCGTTTTTATGGATGATACGCAATAGGAGTTCAGTAATTGAAAATATATGAGTACATGGACCAATAACATACGTAATTCTGTAGAAACGTACAACGCAAACGATTATTTAAATGAATAATTCGGTCACGAGTAGTAGGAAAACTATATTCAGGATTGATCACCTATTGTCATATTGCTAGAATCAAGTTGAAGTCAGACTTGATAAACATGATAATCCGATTCTGGTTAAAATGGCAGTCTTGTTCCAGAAAATCGTACATAGTTTTAAAGTTTCTTGTTCGCATATTTTTGTATTGAGTTGGCACATTCAGCCGTCGTTTTTTTGTTTATAAAAATGGATGCCGTAGATGTGGAACGATGCTGAATATTTTAGCATAGTTTATAGTTTTAGTTTATTTTATACCTGTTTTTATGTGAAAGTTGCTCAAAGTTTCTTATTATCGTTTACTTATTTATTGTTTCATTTTAAGTTATATGAAGAACAGTCGTAAGGTTTTATCACCGAGCATTATTTGTGTATATAACGATACTAGAGTTATCACCATAAAATCCTTTAAATAAAAATGACTTAGGATTATATCAATATCAAAAGTACTAGAACCGTCTTAGGAAACGAAATAAAATGGTTCAAATATTCATTCTAGTGAGGACAATTCAATTTTAAATCTTAGACGTGTCCAAAGGATTCCAGCTATCGCGTTTTACTTGTGCATGCAATTGTACCAATGCAACGGTATCATACATTGCTGTTTTAAATTACTTTTATAATGTAACACTTGATTGCAATGTCCTACGTGTGGCAAATTTTCTCCTCAATATCTTCAAGGATTTTAACGTATAGGAATTGGATGATGAGACGCTATTATCCATTAGAACCTCAAATACAGATCGTTCTCTTCTGCCGAGAAGGCAGTGGCAAGGATTATTTGAAATAAAATAATCGTGATTCATTTGAAAATGTATATTTTTTATATGAAATTATTAATTATATATTAATGATATTGATAACTTCTCTGAAGATCCAGGATGCACTTACAAACATTTTTCGGAAATTCTGTTTGCAAGCATATGAAAATGATGTTGCGCTTACTGATATTTTTCAGTGATTTTTGGAAATGGATTGTACTGTTTGTAAACTGCTTGCAAGGAAGTCCTTATTTACCAAAGAATCAAAATGTTTTCTGTCATTCATTGCAAATGGACCACACGAAAAAAAAAAAAAGAAATTTGGACCTGTAACCGTGTTTTCAAACAATGTCTCAGTATAGCTGCCTCCTAAGTTCGCAAATAGTTGTACTGTTTTTGTGAGCAACAGACACATTTTGGATTTTCAGAGAAAGTTTACAATGTTTCCAAGTTCCTGTTTACCAAACAATAAACAGTGTTTTTAAGCAATGTTTCAAATAGCATTTTCGTATGTTTGCAAATTGTTGTTTTTTTAACGATTTTTTATATGTCAACGTCCTGGCAGAGATTAGCCAATGCTATTCCATCACTCAATCAGGACACATACGCATAGACATCAACACAACAACCATTCCTTTCGATAATGCCATCAACTATAGATGTTGTGCCATGCAACAGCTGTCTGGTCTACTACTACCGTCTTGCTAAGACATTGAAGATGCCACTAAACATCGATACTCTGGTCAGGATTCGAACCCGGGCCTCCGTGGTGACAAGCCAAACATTTTAGCACGGCGCCACTCAGCCTGTTTCTTTTGTCTTTTAACATGTCAATAGAGACGTGTACCGTTGTAAAATACATTTTAATTACGTTTGCATCGTGAAGTTCACTGTGTTTTATCAAAGATCAGGGCCTTCTGCATACGATATTATCTTAACGTGGTTTTAAGACTTTCAAAATGAGGTATAAATTTATGGATTACCTGTGATTCTGCCTGCATTCTTCGTGAAACTTCAATAGCGGTTAACTGGATTGTTGACAAGGGCTCCAAGGTATAACATTCCGTTTACTACCTTAACATATTTGAATAACCGTCATCTGCTAGATCTACAATCGTAACTTCTGGCTTGTTGTACAGCAAACGCCCATTATGAAGAAGCTGCGCGTTAAAAAATGTTGGCTTCACTTCGCTCAGTCCCGAAAACAACTGATCACTCAGTAGAATAACGTATTGGACAGTGTATTTTATTTGTGTTGTAACCGAGTACTGAAGAAAATGCCACCTTTGTGTAATAAAACACATGTCCTTCGAACTCCAGTACATGGGTAGTCCTCAATGTATTTAGGTATTTTAAGAACTCTTAGAGTGAAACATCTACTTTATTATGTTTGAACCCTTAAATACAATAGTTTACAAGCATTGAAATATGTCTGTCACTGTTTTGTAACCATTGCTTATTTCACTTAATATATTTGGAAGAAGTGTGGCCTAGCTGCACATCGAAACCTCACCACTCGCGTCTGCTGTAATTCACGTTTAAACCGTACTCAGAAGTTATGGTTTGAGTATTATTGAGCATGTATATGAGCTTACTTTTACTTATTCCAACTTATGGTGCAAGTATATGCAAATATCTAGTTTAATGGTGCGCCGAAAGCTAGCACAATTAGTTAGTTCTCCGACTATTTATATAAAATAGCATTGACGAACTTTACATTTACCGAAATTAGTCACCAAGTCAGAGTTGTCTTAGTAGAAGTTCAGAATACGAAAAATTGTCTAGAAATGTGTTTCGTGGAACTTTGAATGATAAAAATGTACCGAGTACTTTATTATATAGTACTTAACATGTATTTATACCCCTAAATTCGTCTGGCGATATCGGTGTCCAAGCAACTCCCAGAAAACAAAAAAAAAAAAACGAAAATTAGATTCTTTACTTTCTAGCAAATTTTTAATTTCTAATAAATTATCTAGGATAATAGCAAATTGTGGCTATTTATAGGCAAGAAAAATGTATTATTTAAAGCGTAAAATATTTTGTAAAACCTTACGTAACTCTCTTATTAATAAGATTTGATTTGAAAGATTTTCCTTCGAATTTTCTTGGCAAACGTTTTCATCAAAATTGCTTAATATCATCGCTTCCAACTTTCTTTAGATCCTCTCTCTTTCTTCGTTCTGATGATATCCTCGCTAATAGTTTCTACAGCTCTCTTCCTTCGTCCATTCATATATCAATTGTCTTGTTTCAATTTACTATTATGTCTCTCAATATTCATGCTTCTTCTAATGATTTTGTCTATGAATTTTTGAAAACTTTAAGCATCTTCTCTGGAAATCGGTCTCTATGGGCAGGAGCTCCTCCTTGTTGATTTTGCTGATGTGTCACATTTCTATATATTATCATCACACTTCGAACAATAATTTTCCAGATATGCATTTTGGTTTCTTTTCGGGCGCCTCTTTACCCTAGACACTAGTTGGCTGCTTCAATAATAATTATTCTTGAACCTCATCAATATTCGTCCCCTTTTTTTGAAAATTACATCAAAAGTAGTAGTAGTAGTAGTTATTAATAACTGCACGTGTTGCTTCCGCTGTTCTGTATATTGTCGATCACGAGTATTATTACTTACGTGCGCCGTTTTTGGAAATTACTTTCTTCTTCCTACTCACTCTATTTTGTAGTCTAAGATCCATACTAAGGACGACCTTTACCGATCAGGTTACCGAATGAAATATATTTTTTATGAAAAAAATATGCTAACAAACATAATGGTGATGGGTTGCTTAACGAAATATGTTCAAGGCTATATTTAACTGAAAATTCAATAATTAATTTTTCTTCCATACCTTCACCGATCTTCTAACCAAAAGAAAATGTAACACTAATCGAAAGTAAGAAACCTATAGATTATGCAAACATAGGGTTGTTTACGTTTTTCCGTTCAAGGCTATCCGATTATTCAAATTGGTGAATCGAAAGTGGTACCTTCACTGATCTGGTAACAAAATAAATTATATATCAAAATAAATATAATTTTATTGCGAAACAATATGTATAAGGTTGCTTGTGAAAAACCGATCAAAAGAGTCGGGGTTCCAAGGCTTTAAAATTTAAAAATTGAACCGTATGAAATTGTGCGAGAAAGATAGTCTATCCATTATATCCAGTACGATAGAGGAGGACGCAGCATAGCAGTTGCTCGCGCCACCTCTGCCGTTTGAAATTGTGCGAGAGAGAGAGAGTCTATGCATACTATCAATGCGATAGAGGAGGATGCAGCGTAGCAGCTGGGCCCGTATGAAGGACAACGCGCATGCTCTGTGCGGTTGAAAAGTTAGTGAACGTTTTTCATTTTCCGGATAGCCAACTTTGATAAACAGTTTTTGAAATTATCATCGTCAAAGTCGAGAACAGACTCTTTCGAGTGACACAAAAAGCACTTTGTCACCATTTTTAATCAAATTCACTGATGAAAAAAAAAATACACAGCACGATTTTATTCTCCGTACCACCTTATCTGGATATTCACTTTTATAAAATCGTACATTCAATCAAAAATGACAAGTTAATGTTTAGCAATTCAAAAGTGCTAGCCTACTTGATTAAAACTATCTGATTTTTCAGATCCGCGATTTTTTTCCATATGTGATCTCTCAAAACGGCGGGTTTTTCGCCTTTCGCAAAAGCGTGCTTCGCGTTTTTTTACGATAACTTGCCATTCTCGAAATATGACGCTTTTATGTGATTCCCAGTCACTAAGCTAACTTTTGCTCTGAAAACAAAGAAAAACCGAAACAATTAAGAAATTTCAATTAAATGAATATCAAAAGCACTTGCAATAGCAGAAAATCCAAGAAATATGAACATATGTGGCTGCCATCATGAAAGGGCTAAACTTATAAAACATGTCTATTCTGTAACCTTTTGGTTAATTTTCAATAGCAAGGTCACTGTTAAAATAATTAGTCAAATAAAGTTAACTGTCAGTGGAACTATTTTAAAGCTGCTATACTGCGTCCTCCTCTATTGCACTGGATTTAATAGATAGACTCTATTTCTAGCACAATTTCGTACGCTACAATTTTTAAATTACAAAGCCTTAGAGCCCTGACTCTTGAACAGTTTTTCACAAGCAACTTTATACTTATCGTTTCGCAATAAAATTATCTTTATTTTGATACATAATTTATTTGGTTACCAGATCAGTGAAGGTACCACTTTCGATTCACCTATTTAAACCTAGCAACCGTATAGCCTTGATCGAAACAACGTAAACAACCCTATGTTTGCATAATCTATAGGTTTCTTACTTTCGATTAGTGTTACATTTTTTTGGTCAGAAGATCGGTGAAGGTATGGAAAAAAATGATTATTGATTTTTCAATTAAATATAGCCCTGAACATATTTCGTTAAACAACCCATCACCGTTACTTTTTCATAAAAAATAGATTTCGTTAGGTTACCTGATCGGTGAAGGTCGTCCTTAGTACGAATCCTGTACTCTTGGGAGAATTTTTGTGATCGATACATTATTTTAGTTGGCATGCCTTCTTATTGTGTGGCAAGCCTGAGAGCTTCACGCCATTTGTCGCAGTTGTCTGTTAATTAAACGACCTCATCTAATCCCACTCTTTTATAATGTAATCATAATATTTATATTATAAAAAAAATTATTTTTCTCTTCCTCGTTTTCCACTTTTAACATAAACTGTAACCAGTAGAAATGTTTTCCTTAAAATACGCCGTCAGCAGAAACATAAAATTAGTAAAAAGAAAGTTATTCTGCAATATGTCGTTGATGAAGGTGTAAAAAAAGGCGTTCAGAACTTTAGGCAGGTAAATTTACCGAGTATAATTTTGATTTTCGCCTGAATACTCATGTAATAAATTAAGCACCATCCCTTTAGATATTGAAAGTCTTTAGTGTATTTACCCAAGGAAACTTTCGTTGTATAACACAAAGAGATTGAGATCTAATTCCGTCTTCCTTATCCCGTGTGTATTATGCTGGTCTGCGCTACCTACAAACGTAATTTAACAAAGGTTCAAGGTTCACATTCGCAGTAGCAAATAGTAACAGTTACATTACAATTCTACAGTTTGCATCGCGTCAGCACAGATATCAGCGAATTAATTCCACACATCGATAGGTGTATTGGCGAAGATTGCGATAGCATCTCTCCGAGTCGTAGCAGATACGGTCCTCAGACTGTGAAATGCGATTGTGTATGCAATTTGCCTTATATTATCCAAATTGATACTGCAAATGAATCGATAACATTATCCTATGTAATACAAGGCAGAGATAGTGCACACAAAGGATTACCGAAATAATTTCATTGCAGTGGTGTAGTAGAGTCTTTTCAAATTAAAATGGAGGTATTTGTGGAACGTATAAGAAACTTGCACAGTTTTCCAAGAAAGTACGTAGACCAAATAACGGATTCTTAATTTTTAAAAGATATATTATAATCTAGGAAATACGACGATAAAAGGTTACCATCTGCCAGTCGGTAATTGAAAAGAACATATAAGTGCTTAAGTGTGAATTTTTTCACTCTGGAAATATGGTATGGTGGACAGATAGGGAGGGGTGAAAAATGGACTAAAACTTCAAATTTGGTCCACTTTGATGGCAAATTGCTCATAACCACAGCTCGGGAAATTTATTTCGGTGAAGTGAAAGTCAGGGTTGGCTCTGTCAGCGTGGAAAGATTTTTATGCAAGTATGGCACAATATATCCTTGTACTTTCTTTAGGGAATTCCATAATATCCAAAGTTAATGCGATAAGTTTATTATAAAGACTCACTCGAAGGGATGTATTGGGGATGTAACATTGAATAATATTATCTAGATTCGACTACGGTATGCTACATCCCACTATTACTTCCACTAAGTCTAAATTAATATTACGTTGGGTGTCACTATCAGTAGAGCCACTAGCATACATATGATTTTGTGAGGAAATATGTCTAGTAACATTTGTTTGAGATGTCCAAGAAATTGTTTCGTTGCAACTACTACAATAAAGATTTGTTCCATCAAATTGCAGTTCTGGAAAATCGAAAATTCACAAGTATACTACAGCCTTAGAAGCACTAGACTATTTTGTATATCACCGACTCTGTATAATTTCACTCTAGATTTATAGATACATATGTACATACATATGACTAGATTTGCACTACGGAACGACGTAACTGTGATCTCGGATGGTCTACTCTTTCCCTTTATTAAATGTTGACGTAAATGCCAAGAATTGCCATAGTAAACCTGGGTAAAAAGAGATTTTGTCAAAGCAATGTTTCACAATTTCGGCGACGTCCTCTAATTAAATGAGATAATAAAACCGCATTAGTAAAAAACATATAAATGTACCGCCATACACTGAAATCTAATGGTGACACTCAGTCGGAGTTGAATGCAATCACATTTTGAAATGAAATAAAATTTACTTTTTGGGTTTTTATATTTAATTATTATGCAGATATACGAAATATACACGCCACACATATTAAACAGAAGAGGAGAGTATGCGTTTGATTCAAAGTTGTCTTTTTATTTGCTGGATATGTATCACATGTTTTTGTAAGAACCATTACCGTTTTTATACCAAAAACACATTGTAGCTGGTAGTAATGAATATTTCCCACTTCTCCGTTTTTTTTATTGTTT
The DNA here is from genome assembly GCA_963583905.1 of Stenurella melanura. Taxonomy (NCBI): domain Eukaryota; kingdom Metazoa; phylum Arthropoda; class Insecta; order Coleoptera; family Cerambycidae; genus Stenurella; species Stenurella melanura. The sequence goes on from OY757311.1 coordinate 123,443,347, forward strand.
CAGAGTGTTTGCAATATAATATCCTGTCTATATGAGATCCGTTTCTGTCGCCGAGATAAATCTCCCGAGCCTTGCTCATAACTCATATGGAACCCAACATAAACTCATAAACTGCTCGAAATTCTTCAAATAATAAGTTCTGCATACAGATCTATTTTTCGTTTAGTTTTCACAATGCGGAGAATACATTTGAAGTTTCAGAACATCATTGCTTGTCATTAAGGACATATAAATCGAAGGTAATGTTTTGTGGAAACAAGAGACGCAAAATGTACAATGTTTACAGGAGCTACAATGTGTTGTAGCAAGAAACTTAGGGCTAAGATTCAACCTAAGTAACGATAGATTTATGATATGCTTTTGAAAAAAATTTAACTAGAGGCATTGTTTTGACCTAATATACAAGAAATCGATCCTTGTTAACGTCACCGCTACACACATACACGTCTGCTCGCTATAAAAAATCATGATAACCAAATTGTATGATTCAATACCAAATAACTTGAAGCTATTTAACGATACTAAATTTAAAACTGCATTTAAATATGCTATATTTAATAACTACCTCATTTTTATATAAATTAATGTATTTATAGAGACCATTATGAGCATGGCATCGCACAGTGGGTCAGAATCTAAAATTTCTGGCCAAAATTCTGAAACTCTGCAAATGTACTTAGTGTGCATAGATCGTTAAGGGAAAATAGTGAAAAAATTACACCTTCTGGGGGTGAGATATAGGAGTTGAAAATATAAACAACCTTCAATATTTTTGAAACTCAGTTTACGTACTTTTAATACCAAAATTTCTATGAGAAAAATAAGGGGAAATAATTAACAACCCCTGGGGGTGAGATCTAAGGATTGAAAATATAAATAACGTACGATTTTTTTCAAACTTTCATGCGTGTTGATTGCGCTTATGTATTGAGAAAAATATTTTTAAAATACCTTCTCATCCTGGGAGTGATATGTATGAGTTCAAAAAATTGTTTAATCAGTGTTTTTAGAAAATAATTCAAAAAAATCGGTAAAGGTATTTACACAGAACTTCCCTCGTTCATGGCAGTCTCTCTAAAAAAATAATAATTACGAAATGACATTGAGAATAATAATCGGAGTAGAGTTATTGCTATTATTACAAAGAAAACTTGATAAGTTTTGGTCAAAAAAATATACAGATTGCTCATCCAACAGCAAAAGTTCAATACTAAATAGCAGGTGCCACATATGGCAGGCTTGCGCAAATACCTTTACAAATGTCCACCATGACTGAATTATTTCTTGGGATGACCACCCTGTACATTTTTCAATAAAAGTATAATAGGTGCATATGCCAGATGTTATTGCCGTCTGTCACATTTTCAATCCAACATTCACGTAATGGAGTGGAAGTATAGTGGTGGTTAAAAAATTTCATTTTTTTTAAATTTTTTAAAAGATGGTAAAATAATTTTCAAATTTTTTTCTTCTGAAATAGGTTTAAAATGTCAAAGTTACAAATTTTAAATTAGAGCAAAAAGGAGTTTCCTTCTGTTCTATAGTAGTGCTAAAAAAAGTTTAAAAATTAAAAATGATGTATTTTTAAAATAGGTTTAGAATGCTATGAAACGTGAAAATTTTAAATTTCAGCAAACAAAAAAAATTCGATCTATTTTAGTGGTAAAAACTTTTTGAAAAATGTTGGTGAAAAAAATTTTCAAAATTTTTTTTCTGAAATACCTAGTTTAGAATGTCATTTAAATTTGAGCATTCTGGTGTTAAATTTTTTTCCAAACTGGTAACAAAATGTTGCAAATTTTTTTTTCCGAAATTGGTTTGGAATATCATGAAACGTGGAAATTTTAAATTTGAGCAAAAAAAATTTTTTCGTCTGTTCTATAGTAGTGATACATAAATGGATTAAAAATGTTTTCAAATTTTTTTAAAAATTCTTCAAAAACATTTTTAAATTTGTTTGAATAGTTTTAGAATGTCATGGAAACGTGGATAGTTAAAATCTGAACAAAGAAAGAAAAATTCTATCTTAGTGATAAAATTTCAAAAAACTTTTTTTTTTAATCAGGCTTAGAATGCCATGAAACGTGAAAATTTTAAATTTGAAGAAAGAAAAAAAAATTAATTTTAGTAGTAAAAATTTTTTCAAAAATATTGGTGAAAAAAATTTTCAAATTTTTTTTTCCTGAAATAGGTTAAGCGTGTCATGAAAGGTAGAAATTTTAAATTTGAGCAAAAACAAATTTTTTTCAACTTGGTAAAAATTTTTTCAAAAATGTTTGAAAAAAATTTTCAAAAATTTTTTTTTCCTGAAATAGGTTTAGCGCGTCATGAAACGTGGAAATTTTAAATTTGAGCAAAAAAAATTTTTTTTCATCTTGGTAAAAATTTTTTCAAAAATGTTTGAAAAAAATTTTCAAAATTTTTTTTTTCCTGAAACAGGTTTAGCGCGTCATGAAACGTGGAAATTTTAAATTTGAGCAAAAAAAATTTTTTTTCACTATTTATTCCGTTTAGACGGTCCACCCTGTATATTTTTCAGTGAAAATTCTACCAGTTCTTCGCTGACAGTAGGGTTAACTACCTACCAAATTTGACTGCTCTCCGTCAAGTAGTTTTTTAGTAAATGCACCAACAGACAGACAGACAGACTGACGGAATTGAAAAACCTATATTTTCGGAATCTACGTGTTCTGAAACGTCAGAATCCGAAAAAATCTCGGAGGGTGATTTTTTCTCGAATACAATACTTCCCTTCGGTATGCGAGGGAAGTAAAAATTATATATTATTAACATTCTCGAATAAAAAGAGACATTCAAAAGATAAATGTATTATAGATATTCAAACAGAAATAATAAATAAAGTACAACCTATCAAAAATGCACACTTGTCAGCCTAATCACTACTGTCCTATTCATTACTGGTGTTGGAGGTGCTCTCCTGTGGTGTTTATGTCATCGAAGCCGCTGAAGGTTTGGGTACTTCTGGTATTGCTAGTAGACTTAATACTTCGGAAAGTATGTTGTTGACCTCTTTTGGGGCAATTTTTTAAGTTCTTTAATGAACGGGTCGGACGAAATTAACAGGCAATGAAGAGAATCCTCGTCCGTTAGTTGTCTAGGTGACTTCTAGTGTGGCTTTGTCTGTATTGTTTAAGGTCTGTATTCCTTGACTCCCGAGCTTTTTCTGAGAGTTGAACGATTAGTAACATCACTGACTCAATAATTTCAGCTCCGTGTATGCAGATTTTTGTGCGCAGATGCCGGCATGTGATACCATCCGTAATTGGTGACAAATAGATTCGCCGTCTCTTTTGCATAGTTACAGAGGGTCAGATTTAAAAATGTTTGGCCACAATTCTGAAACTCATGGAAACGCCCCAATATCAGCTGACAATTGCAGGATAAATGATTTAAAAAATCCATCGATAAATGGGGGTGGTGTGTTTCAGGGGGTGGAAATTGAAATAGTTGTATGAAATTGTGAAATATAGGATTCGAATAAAATATTACCTCCAAATTGAAGGGACAACTGTAAAAAACTTTCACCGATAAATAGGGCTTGGTCTCAGATTGTGCAAATTTATTTATTTATTTATTTATTTAACAATACCCTACCCAACAGAAAATTCCAATTACAGGGTAGGAACTCGAAACTCATTGATAAAATGCGAAAAAAGAAACGTTTAATAATGTATTATTTTACAAAATCAAGGGATTACAATGTTAAAAATAGATTTAATCGTTGATTAATAGTCACTTTCGTAGTCACTTTGTGGTTCACTCGAACTACTTTGGCTTTGAGATGTATGTGACTCTTCATAATCAGCTGAGGTTTCCATTTCTATGTTTATAAATGGATCAAATGAAACCAAAAAAGTATATGCAACAAATCCTTGTTGGTTCGCTTGGGTTTATAAGATGGGCGCTAGGATCTGAAAGAAACGCAGAAGAGGATGTATTATAATGTTTGCCAATTTCATCTGCTTACTTATCTAATATAGAGGTTGAAAAGTATAGGATGGTGTACATTAGAGATGTTGTGTACTGAGAGTAAATTTCACTTTGAAGTAGTGATTAGTGAACAAATTAAATGAAATCAGTGACTGCAATATCAATAATAATTATTATTACATTTGAAATTTAATATTTTTCGCATGTGTCAACATATTCAAAATCCCTTAACCCAAAACATGGCAGCTATAGGCAGTTGCAATTCGTAGGACGTGTATTGGACGCTGCATTCAATATAATAAAGAAACTACAATGCGGAAGCTTAGGGAAGTAAAACGTAACAGAAATGTAAAGTTTCATTTTCATCAAAATTTACGGCAAAAACCGCTTACTCGATAATAGGCACCAAATGGCAAACAAATTCAACTAACTGAAGACAAAGAAACAAAAAATTCACTGTTCGAAAAACACTAAATATTCACTGCACAAATTTAATACATAATACATGTTTCGTTCTCGAGCCGTAGAACGCATGTGAAGCAGATATTGGGTTTGGGCTCTTCTGTATTTAGCCGAACAAGTAAATAAATAAGTAAATGTTAACAGCCCCGCCACGTAAAAATAGAATTCATACTTATATTATATAATATAAATTGAATTATCAATAAAAAAAGATATTTTTTTAAAAATTATTTCAAAAATTTTGTTTTGGATTTCTACACATTCTATTACTCAAGACCACTTAATAAACATATGTTTATAACATGAGTACGTGATGATAGTTTTTGCTATGTACGCAAATGAAACGTCCGCAAATAAGATACAACCATGAGCATCACTTATCGTTACGCATTGTAACTATTCTATTTTTCCAGACTTCTCTTTAGAATTTCCTTTCTCAAGCTTAATATTAGTTATTATTTTCTCTTTCACATGAATTTATGATTAGAAATTTTAACTGAATTTATAATTGTTAATATGCTGACCATTATTTTGGTTTTAACTTGTTATTAATCATTAAGTTACGCGGCAGAGCACCAAGCTTGCTACTGGTAAACTGTGACATGTCTGGTATATATTAAAATATGTGTAAAGTTGGAAATATTGGCAATAAAGATTATTATTATTATTTATTAATACGCGTGTGTGTGTGAGTGAATAATATTTTTTACATTAACCTGTGAAGTATACGCACTCCACTGTACTATTTAATACTTCGACTGCGTTGTTTCATGCTGCAGCAAGTAGAATCGCAGTTACTGGATTTGTTACCAATTGTTTTTACAATTGAGTTGTCGAAATAAATCTTGTCGGTACAGTTTGTTTGCGTTTTTATTTTCTGGCAGATATTTCATTGCTCCGAAGACGGAAATTTATAGCGAACGCTATTAAAAATCTCCAGTTCAGATTCTACAAAATTTTATTGTAATTTTAATTTATTTCCGATTTATCACTTGAAATGTTTAATGCATGAAGCATTCGTGCTGATTATTTTTGCTCTTGTTGTGATTCGCTTAATGTATGTCTGAATCTCTCCAAATAGATAATCTAAGTATGTGATTTTAACATTATTTTTAAGCACAATTTTGATCTTATGATAATAATCTTTTATATTATAATAGGTTCACTGTTAGCTATTTTTTTGTACCTGACATTTATTGTATATTGCTTTAGTTGATTATGTTCGTGCAAAATAGATTTACAAAATGAACAGTATTTTTTGGCATAAAATAACAATGAAAATTTTACAACAGCGTCAGCATTCAAAATGGCCACCGTTATTTAATATACAAAGCTCATACATTCTTCTTTCTTAAATTATTTAAACAATTAGAAATGGACTTATTATTTTTCCTATTTAATTTGTAAATTGTTTCCCTAATTTTATTTTTATTTATTTTAACATTTTGATTAAAATCATAATTCATTTTTGAGATCCCTCAAAAAAGGTCTTTGGGTAGCGTGCGAAAAACTGAACCGTTAAACCTATATTTTTTATGCAGAACTGGAGATAAAATACATAGGGGTATTAGGGTCAGTTCTTTGGACAAACACTTGTTTGTGTGCGTGTTATTATGCGTAGGGCATAGAAATATATGTGTACAGCATAGTTTTATAAGAGTAATACTAATTGAGCCTATCGCATTCCGATACATTACTCTTAATTTCATTGACATCTTTATAAACAGTAAACTCATTTACTTTGTTAAAGGAGAAAGTTCTATTAGTTAATTTATTGTTTTTATAAACATTTAAAGTGTTAATTGAGATATCTGTAGGTAACAAAATAATGATTTATTCCGTGAATATCTTTAAGATGACCTAACAGTTCATTTATTTTTTTGGGGAAGGATACTATACTCCAGAATTTTCCAGCACTCACGCGAGGTTGACTTGCCTGCATTAAAATTATAGTTGGGATTTTTTTTCGGTTTTAATCGCAGACGTCGTGTAATTACGTATTTATTAAATTTATAAAACAATAAGCCTTATATTTCCTTGTTTTTATATATGTTAAGAGCCTTCTCTTGCCTTGTCTCTTCTCCAAGGTGCTGGAGGTTTCGTAACTTTAGAAGATGTTAAGGGAGCATGCCGATCAAAAAGTTTTATTCCATAAACAGTTATGCTAAATAGGTCTTGTTCAAAACTATCGTCGACAAAATTATTGTTGAGGTGTGGTAATTGTTACTTTTGGATAATCAATAATTTGTGTCTCATTAAATGCCTCCAGATTTGAATAAATGTTAATCGCATTTCTGCTAATGCATTAAAACAGTTTATATTGAAATTTCCTGTACAGATAGACAATGCCATCTGCAGTAGGTAAATTATGTAGTATATACATAACACTAACAGCTATATTTTAATTCTTTATTTAATCCATAACTGCTCAATTGTGGTACTACAGTTAATAATAAATAAATATGTCGGAGGAATAATGCCATTTACTTGCAAATAGTTCAGAGATTCTAATAGAGTTTAGAGTTTATTAAATCAATAAATGAGCTTCAATAAATCGACCGCTCAACATAAATTTTAGAAAAAAAAATCAAAGGGGTTACTTCAGTGGTGGTTAGTAGACACATCGCATTTATTTTGTGTTCATTAAAAAAATATTGTTTAAAATTGTAATTATGCAATTTCTAAATATGCGCCCTGGCTATACCCAGGTTTAAAGCTTTAATCTGCTGACCTGTTTTGCAAAGGGGCTAGAACAGGAAAGATAAAGTATTGAGATTGCATGAAGTTATATTTATGTTAGAATTAGAAGGTACATAGCGTGCATGTTTCGGTTAGCTCGGCCAGGAAAGCATTATATCATGTTGTTTATAAGTAATTGTAACGATCAGGCTAGAAACTCGTGGTCGAACTAAAGTGTTTAGCCACATCTGCGCTTAATGAAACTGTTCGTAAACTTTCGATTTACCACCAGCCGCAAATTGTTGTAGCCGGGTAGACTGAAGTCATCTTTAGCTGTTTCATAAATTGAATTCGGTGGAACACAACAGATCGCTGTGAAGGTGGAAGTAGGGAGTGTGTCACAACAAAAATTAAATATTTTGATTAGCGGGATGTCTCTAAGTTATTTAAGCATGTAAGCAACGTTTTCTGCCAAAAGAAAATTGTGCATATTGGTCGCCGAATTTACAAACGTCATTAGGCCAACATTTTAAAACCAAAATGGCCACGGAAACTGTTCTCTATGTGTTTCGGAAATTTAGATAATATTTTAAGAAAGGAACATGTTTCGAAACTATTTCTACAGTGTTTCTAAATTGCTTCGGAAATGTTAGCAAATCGCCCGGCGCATGCGTATCTTGAGGAACTTTGTTTATTTCTTTTGTATATTTTTCATTTTAACTTTTTTACCTTTCTCAATATTTTCTATTCAACGAGGACACTCTTCTACTTTCGCCACATTACAAAATTTGTTAAATTGTTATAATTTGTAAGAAAGTTCTCAGTTTCTGTTAATAATCTATTTTGTGCTGGAAACAAGAATGAGTGTCAAACACTTTCAGTGGTGACACAATAATCACAAGATTAGTTATAAGTGAGTTAACTGTTAGGAATGCTGTTGAACGAGGGGTAAGAATGGACACAATTCAACTTCTAGATAGCTTTTCACACTTTTATTTTATTACAAAAAAGAACAAAGTAAACATGTAACCTCCACTTATGAACTTGACAATCATCTGTCATTTCTGTAACTATTGCCAACCTAAATAAAAACATTATGTAACTAAATGTTCCTAGAAATTTTGTTCAAAAGTAACAGATGATGCAGCATGTTTCGAAATTGTTCCGAACAATTGTGAAGAAAGTTGTACTTAATGGTGGAAAGAATTACTAAACTATTGAGTAATATATGTAAAAGCTAAATAATTGGTAACAATTTCAGAAAAATGTATGTAAATCATTGTATCTCACATAAGTATCGAAATAGTTACAAAACTGTTTCCCACTACCAAATATGTCTCGAAACTGTGTCTAAAAATGCTACTTCGGTGGTAGTTCAAATAGTCTGGCCGCGATCAGCGCCGACGCCGTGTGGTAATGTCTGCGGCTCTGGTTCTGCAAAACTAATTATAGTTTACGTTGAAATTATAATATATGAATAGATAGATTTTTTATTTGTACTATTTCACTATTTCTGTAATTTTATTTTTTATTGTTAGTTCTGATTAATTCAAAAATGAGAGACTTAAAGAAAAATTACAAATATTAAAAAATACACAAGTTAAGGGTATAGATTTAATTAAATTACCTATAAACCGAATATCTTGACAATTACTTAAATTGTGAATTACATTACCTGCACATATAAATAATAGAGCCTTAAATAAAGCATGAGTTAAAAGATGGAAAAAAGAAATAATTCAGCTCGTAATTGGGTTCTCAAAAATAAACGTTTTAGTAAAAAATGCAATAATTTTTACTTACTGTACCATAGAATTTATTTATAATTTTTTTGAGGTGAATGCATACTTTCATATTTGTTCGAATGTAGAAAGTTAAAAACCTGGAATTTAGATAAAATATTATCTGGAAATCCTGGTAGTCAGATAATTTTAAGATTAAGATTTAGTAGACTGAGATGCAACCAATCTAAAGTCCAGTGAAACGCCATCATGCTTAAATAAGATCCAGACCTTTTCCATAAATGATGTATATTCGAAGATATCTGGTAATACGTATTCTAAGAAACCATATTAGACGCCTTCGAGTGTAACAGTAAGAAAATGAAGATTAATTAGAAAGTTTCTTGCATAAAATTTCTGGAAAAGTTTGTCTCGTCCATAGTCCAAACTGAGACAAAAATTTTGGAATCGCCATTATCGTTTCTGTGGTTAAACAAAAATCCATTGGAGTGATTCCTAGGTAAAGGAGGCTCTACCTGTATTACATTATTATGCAAAACCTACTTTGTTATTTTCACGGAAATTACTTTGCAAGTACCTCTAGGCACCAAATTGCAGAATTAATTTTGAATATGTTTTTCACGAAAACCGTGAATGCTACGTCCAATTTAAGATGAGCATTCATTTTTGTAGAAAAATTGTAGCATTTGAAAAAGCTACATTAATAATTTCAGTTTGAATACTGTAAATTAACCTTGATTAATTCATTTGTTTGAGTATGCAACCCACGATCTAGAGTCCGATAGTAGATGGTTGCCTATCTTGATGAGAAATTGTGGGTAGTAAACATGTTTTCTTTAAGCATAATTTTGATAGAGGTGTTACTCACATATTCTTGTAGTGGAAATATTACATAATCGTGTAATTCAGTCTTTAAATTGCAAAGTCCTTTGTTGGCTCATTTTTATTGGCTAGAGAAAGAGTTCTCTAGATGCTCAAGTTGGCAACACTGAGAACAGGGGAACTGTAGAGTACATTTCCAGCTGGGGGGTCGTTCTTCGACAGCGACGAGAGAGCTGAAGGCGGCGGTCCCGGTTTTGTAGTGAAGAATTTGGGTTTTACATCGCTGACACTGAAAAGGGATTTGATTTGATGTACCCAGTGTTTCTTTACCATCCTGCCAGAAGCATTTTGTAAGTTCCAGGAAGAAATTCTGTTGCTTGTCGTAATCCGATCGCCACGTGTTGCGTGAGGTTATGTAATACTCTCTATATGAGGTGAGCTCTTATTTTACTTAGTTGGGTGTTTTATTTAGTTCTTATTTATTGTAATTATTACAGAGTGTTTGGAGGGACTGGCCCTTTGAAAATAAGTTATGTTTGGAGAGGCTTATACTTGGTATAGGCATATATTTTGGAGAGGTTTATGTTCAGAATGAATGGTGCTGCCATTTTGGTTATGTAAGGGGGCCCAGTAGTTAGAGGAGTAATAGGAGGAAGTCTATTACTCAGATGTTTGATTTTATGTGGGTTCCGCTGATACTTGGAGGAGTTTAGGACTTGCATAGTCATTCGTAGCAGTATCCCGGAGATTCAGGTAGAAATTTGATGCAGCACGGAGTTGCAGTTACCGCCAACGTCGAGAACGTCCATGAAATGGTGACAAGTCACACTGCAGTCATCACAGAAAATGCCAAGGCCTTAACCAGGTTTTTTTGTTCATTTTAGTTAAATATTTTAAAGTAAATATTATAGTTTAATTCCGTGATTTTTGTTCGTATGTTGAGGTAAATTATACCACCATCTTGCAACTATAAATCGAGCTCTAAGCTTATGTGTAGAATGATGATACATTTAAGAGTTTTACTGTAAAACACCCATGGTACCGTGAGATGTTAATTTACCCACTATTACGTCACACATATAAAAATTTAATTCATGGTAAATCTTTAATTCGTGGTTGTAAGTTATAATTCATAGTTGCACATTGGCAAACTCGTAGTTGCAAGAGAATCTCAGTCAGAGATCGAAGTTTGAATTCAAATTAAGTTTTTTGATCAACTGCATAGAATTTCTTTAATACGTATGAACCACGTTTAGGTAAGGTTTAAGTTTTTTATTTATTCTTCTTTCTGTTGTACATCTCATGTGTGTTGCAATAAATGTCTAATGTTTATATGTTCTTGTTATTTGCACTTGTACTCCTGATATTTGTTTAAATTTTGAGATTTCATAGAGTAAAGTAGAGTTTTGATATTGATATATTTTGAGTATTCCATCGCATGGTTGCTAGTAACTTAATTTTGTTCCGAGCTGGCAAAATTATTTAAATCATATTACGTAACATACAGCCGGTGGCGCCCTTTTGAGTGTCCACACACAATCCTAACCCACGGCCTATGCTCTCCACCAAAAATCGGCTGCCGTTCGCATCGGAATAACATGTTTTAATATTTAGGTATCAAAATATGTTACAAAATGCTGTTTTGGTGACAAGATATTAAGACATGAAAGGGACACGTGTGTATAAACAGTTTTGACACCTCCCAATGTAATATTATTTTGTAACAAAAACACAAAAATTTAAAATAGTAGCAACGTGTGTGCCTTTATTAAATTTCAAGTGTTGTTCTGACTTAATAAGTACTCTAAACATACCTTATGTAGGATAGCAGTATTGTTCTGTATGCAGCGAAAATACAAATGCAGAGGCTTGTAAGTTATAATGTATTATATCCGACATAAGAGAGACTAAAACCAATAAAGGTTATAACGGGAACGGCAGTTGTTTTAGTGATAAAAGGGCGGTATATTACGCCTTCATTGGAACTTTATTCATTCACATTATATTTATTTACCTACTGAAGTTTATATATATTGTTGTGATAACTTGCCTGGACCTCAGAATACTATGTGCAAGTCACAGCGTATGAATTTGAAGCAAAACTAAATGTAAAGGCACAGCCAAAGTTTGTACGATGGTGAAAATGTCGTTAAGGCAGGGAAATAAAATAGAGTCTTAAATTTCAACAGTGACACAAAGATGCATTATCAATAAGAGACGTTACTAATGTATGTGGTGAACAACCTCAGCAAAAATGTACAACGTTAAAAAAAATAAGTAACGGGTAAAACCATACCTGGAAATAGTGCGCTCGTGCATGTAAAAGGGCATTTCAAAAGACTTATTAAACAGTAGTGCTACCTCCGAAAGAAATACAGTGTGTGTAGAAGTCGGTAGAAACATCTCTAGGGCATCACAGGTGGTAGGACAGCATTGGCACTGAAATAAAAAGACAAAAATTTGTGAAATTCAAGTTATAAACACAGCAAAGTAAATGCAATTTTCGTAATTTAGATGATAATGTGCAAATAAAACATTACTGATGTGCAAACATTCACACAAAAACTTTAAAACAAAAATGTTTTCAAAACATCGGCAACTCATGCCGCAGATATGAACTTTTGAATTTTATGAATTTTAACTGCTCGTAACTAGGGTAAATACTATAGAAAAGTTGCATACTTACGTAGGTATTGTAGAGAACGTCAAATATCTCGTACATTATGAATATAAGGACGTATACTATCAAAAGCCTCTGCACCACTAAGCAAAAACGCCATAAACATTATCAATTGTTGGAAAATATAAACTATTAGCAGATGTATTATTCTGTATTTTGTAAGACAGGATTCCACATAGTAGATATACGTTGTTTTCGTTTGAATTTAAATATAGGGAGTCAGAGCATCACCATGTTAGGTTGGGCCGCTCCGCCTAAAAAACATTTCATCATGTAAAAGTTATAAAAAGTTGTTTAGACCTAAGTCAGGGGTATAGATTTGTTTACTCTAGGATAATGATCAACCTGGGATAGAATTTTATAGGTAATAGGTAGTATTTTAAGCAAATTATGTAAAGTTTGGTGATATAGAAAAATTTCAGAAAAACACAGAAAAACTCAACATATGGTATATCATTCGATTCAGAATAATCTCTAGTTTGCAAAAATAATAATAATTTAGTCATATAACAATCCCAAAAGAGAATAAATTCAATTCAAAATTTCGGAAAAATAAATTCATAAAATCAAATATGCCATTCCTTGGAAAAACGTCAAAATGGGCCTATCAGAGCCGCGTTTTCCAAAGTTAGTCTCGTTTTGTCTTTGAAAGCGTGAGGACGCTAAAATTTAAGAGGAAGTAACCTCAAAATAACTATTAAAAGAAAATAAAAAGGGGAATATAATTTATTCCAAGTAAATGTCAAGATTAAAAAGGGAAGCAAGTCCCAAATATAGAAAATTAAACAGTATATAGTAAATAGAGTCCATGTGAACAAAATCACGAGCTTTCTTCGTTGAAATAAACTAAATTTTACATAAATTAAATTCAGAAACGCTTCTATATGACAGAAACTTAAATAAAACCAATCTCAAAAAGGTTAAGTCGTGGAATGTAAACAGTGCATCGATTAAAAGTATAATTCACAGTTACAAAAGGTACCTACTTACCTTAAATATGAATAAAACAGTGTATCCATAAAATATTCAGAGTACTCTGAAAATAGTAAACATAGTTTCCTAACTAGGAAATATAGTCCTTCTGACAAATTCGTTTGAAATAAAAGGCCATAAAATTGCATAAAATAGTTTATTTTAGTTTGTAAGTCTATCATTTTCTTTCAGGAGTGTAAAATCTAAAATTCTTTCCCAGGAAAAACCAAATATTGTTAATACATGTTTATTATTAAAATTCATAACGTCTTTTATTGAAATTCTAGCTTTTCAGGTCACTTTTGTGTTTCATGAACTCAACTCTGAGATAGAGAATTTTTACAAATTGTAAAACTCGTGCTCGAAAATGTACATTTCTTTGTGATATTTGTTGCTACTAGAGCAACCTTCATGACAGTAAGTCTGTCTGGCGCCCAGGGTAAACAAAAAAATAAATTATCACATACACAAAGAGATAGTGCAATATACATAAGTAACACCCTGTACATATAAGTACCCGAGATGTGCTGATATTTTTATTTACGGATGTGTGTTGATTTATTAAATATTTTAAAAATCCGTTAACCAAGTAGATCTGGTTTTCATTGTTGTCATTAGCATTACTGCCAATGGCATCCTGAATGACAAAAACAATAAAACTAGTTAAAACCGAAAATGGCTAGCTTTAATTTTAGAGTGCATGAGATATCGGGACACCTATGAAACAATAATTTATTCAAATTGCATTTTCCACTATGGCCTGCGAAATTCGTTATGCACGTAGTTAAAAATAATTCCTCCGCGAATAATAGTGCAATTTGAGTGCGCGGAAAATTTATATAAAATGCAAACCCGCGGAAAATGGGCTGTTATTGTAAAAAGAATCGCATATGCGGCCGCATTACGAGGATATAGCGGCCGGGAATGGCCGATATATTTCTTACGGTTTTTGCCGTAGTCCCCTGACAGTCCCATATCGGAAGTCCAGCAGATTTATGGGAGAGCGCCAGCCGGGCCTCATTCTAAATTCTTAACCGGTACCGATTTTCTACAAATCTCTTCCGGAGCGAGCGCACGCAAAAAACTTATTACCGTTATTCAATTGCTTTTTGTTATATAACGTAATCTGATGTCGGGGCCTCGTATGTGTCATATTTAACGAAAGCACGATTCTTGGTTCTAGAGACACGTTTGGTTTGAACGCCATATAAACAAATTTATAAAAAAAATCAACCATTTAGAACATGTTTTTTATGAACTAACAGCCATAAAGAATTTTACTAACGCATTTTATTTTCACGTAAAATACCTTTATGAAGAAACGACTAGTCCTCACGTACTTTTGTACGATTCTGATCGTACATCCATATTTAATATTTGGAATGTTGTAAATTTTTCAATGCCAATTTTTCTTAAATGATAAACGACCTTGTCAAAGACAAATACAATGCGGGGGCACTATTATAGTTTATTTCAGCGTAATGCAGTGCGGTGCAGTGCTTGTGAATATAGGGAACGTGTGACCTCGTCTCTGATTGGTACATTTGCAAGCCAAGTTTACGCAGGGAAAATTAGTAAATCAGAACAGATTTCTACCAGGTCCGGGAAATACGTTGTTATTTAATACATTTCTGTCCGATTTATTATCATTTCTTTTACTAATTTTATTTTAATTTCAAAAAATTTTATTTCAGATGAGATTTTGTTTTCTTTAAGGACCGTGACCAAATAGTAACACTGGGCAAATATATTTACTCAAATTTTGTTAATAGATATTTATTTAAGAACAAAAATTTATATTTTTTTGGTGTGAAATGGTAAAGAGCATTCGATTCATAGATCAACATTGTATTTATTACATTGAGTTCGCCCTACGGAGGAACACCCTTCACCCGCGCAACGTCTTATTTTATTCGGTACTGCACGTATGTTAGTTATGTCGTCTGACATTCTGCTTAAGGTAAGACTATTTGAGTCATCGAAGATCTTCCTGGTCGACTTGGAGGATTTGCATACTGTCTCACTACCTGAACAATTTCACTTTTAAATACTATATTTGTTTCTTTTTCGGTCTAGACTCGAATTTCAATATAAAACCAATGCATTATGTATACCGACATCTAGTGGCCACGTAAAAATCGGCCAATACCATTTTTTCCCGAATAGCTAACCTATATCTGTTGATGTCCTTGTCCATAAAATCTGTCCCTCCCATATATTTATTATATTCCCCGATCAAATATGGTCGAGGCACTTGAATACATTTTTTTTGTGAAAGAATATCTTTTTACTGAGCTGATGGTTAGTACCATAACTTAAAGATGCAGCTCTTACTACGGCATTGTCCATCCATCTATTAAAATTTCCTTGTTTTTCGAAATAGTTGATTAACGAACCTTTGTCTTTTTTGTCAGTCAGAGGACAGTCCTTAGGGATGCGGTTTTTTGGCATTGTGCCTGCTACACCATATCCCCGTTCTTTTAAATTTGTTAAATATCTGTAATTAAATTATCAACAAAAATCTGACAGGACTTGAATTTTTCTGGTAATATATCCAACATTGTCACTAAAATAGCCGGGAAGTTTTTCAAATGCTGAAATATATTTTACAGTCATGTTTGGAGATTTTCCTTGGTACAAAATAAAACTTATTAAATATAGATTCTTAGCATTCAGTCACCTGGCTTTATAACCGAAGCGAATCGGTTTGTCTCCAATAAATTGTTTGCACGGATGTTTTCCATTATGCCTAGTCGCTGACTCGTCATAATTGATATGCTCTGTCCGTTGATACTGTTTTATTAAGTTTGAATTCAGGTGTTCTATGAGAGGTCGTAGCTTCCACATTTTATCATTTGTGTTTATTTTCCTATTGTCTGTAAAATGCAAGAATCTCATAATTTTTTTAAACATATTTCTCATTGCATTTTTCATCATATCCACTTTCATGTCATTTTATTGGTCCCAGTACAATCTTCTGCCTGGGTGGCTGTAGTACTCGGAGAGAATTAGAATTCCAAAAAGCATTTCAGTTCGTCTAATGAAACAGCAGAATCTGCACAATTCTTAAAACGAGTATATTTTTGCTGTTCATACATAATATTTCTCCAGACCTCATCGTCAAAAAGCAGGTATAAAAGCTCAAGTGAAGACTTGTCTTGAAAAGATGAAAAATCTGGAGACTCAAATTGTTTCTTATTTTGACCCCCCTTTTAGTAGTATTTGATGTACCTGTCTTCGTTACACATGTCTTTTCTTTTTGAACATTTTCTGAGTTCCTCACTTCGACAACTGTGAAGTTCTACTTCTACTTTGTTCCTATTATTTTTCAAAAGCACCTCCATTGGAGCTGAAATCTGTCGTCTGGACAAATTATCAATCAATTTGAGAGGTTTCAGAAATGAAATTAGGGTAGCTAGCGAAAAACTAAACTGTGAAACACACTTTTGGTGCAAATTTGGATTCAGTAAGCTAAAATACATAAAGGTGGCGGTCACCTTTGGAGAAACAATTGTTTTTTTTGGTGGACCGGTGTAATGTTAGGTTCTGTAGTAATGTCAATGCAATTGTCGCCCCTTCTTGCAGTACGTGATTTATGCCACTTTGCCAAAGAGCAAAATTAAGAACTGAATAATTGAATCAGTTAATTTAATAATTAATTTTTCTGTATAATTTACTTAAATGTGAAGAGAAGTAGTGGTATCCCCCTCACGGTTGGTTTATTACCCTCTGACTTTTCCAGACAGAGTATAGTTCATAGTTACATAATGATACAGTAGTACCTGCATCACAAGTTTCGAATAACTTGTTATGTCATTAATTGAAAACATGGCCCGGTTAGCCACCAATGTCGGTTTCTTACTGTATGCCAATACTGTCATCGCGTAGATGGAAATAATGACCTGTTTAATAAATATCTACTTCAAGATATCGATTTATTAAATTACGTAGCCAATTTCACACTTTTTCAGCATTCACCCTAGAGACCATAAAGGGATTCAATTACTTTCAAAATTAATTTCAATATTATTATTTCGGCATAGCATTAAACGGCTTTGGGCTGTCTTAATATTTCTTGGCGGGGTGGCTCGAGTATTTATGACCTCTTGGCCGCGGTTCTCTCACATTTAGGAAAGAGTAACGAACGATAAATTAAAATGGTAATGCCGCCAAGCTATATAAATGTCACGCTTCTATATCGAATGCGATGCGACTGCAATAAAACTTCTATAGGACTTCTTGCGGACATGCATCTTCCGAATGCTTTATTTTCAGACAATTTCACTCCGTGTATGCGCCCTTTTTGCACGCCGGATTTGGTTTTTGCCGTAGCTATTTTTAGACAAACCTTCGCTTTGTAAGAAAATGCTGTCTATCGTCATAAAAGCTGGTTTATTTGTCATGCCTCACTGACACAATTTCGTAAGGAATGTACAGGAACACAGAATTTATGCTTTTGTTTGTTTCAGGTATGTAAAATTGATTCTGCCCAGGTGAACGTGACTAAGGTATGTCCATTTTTTGTCATGTATGTTACTTTATGTAGTGGAGCCTACGAGACATAACGAGATAAATGAGGAATTCTCTCTTTATTGTTAACCTCCCCACACAGAAAAATGGGGAGGTTGTTACAAAAAAGAGTAGCTCTTTACGTTTTGTGGTACCAAGAATACGAAATAGATTTTTTTAAAAGAAAATCTGTGTATCTATCTATACTTGTAATATATGGCTGTCACTGCAAAGCCATTCTCACAACACCGTTAAAAGAAAATTGAGATTTTTTTAAAATCCCAACACGATAGCGACGAAACTAACGAACCGATTTGGATGAAATTAGGTTACTGTACATAAGCTGAAAAGATTTGGTGTACATAGGATGACGATTACTGTCCTCTTGGCACATAATCCTTTTAATTATACTCTTCTCAAATACAAAGCGAAGAATATACAGGGTGTCTACTAATCTGGAAAATCTGGAGAATCTGGGATTCCAGGGAATTTATTTTAATCAGGGAAAACCTGGAAATAACATGGAATTTACTAAAATAAGCAGTATAACCTTTAATTTTTACTTTCAGATAATTATTATTAATACACATTATTAAATCTGTTAGAAATGTCTTGCAGATGACGATTATGAACTATATGAATATATAGATTTTTTATTTGTACTATTTCACTGTTTCCATAATTTTTTTATGATTGTTTCTGATTAATTTAAGAAAGAGAGACTTCTTTAAAGATTTAAGGAACAATGATAATTAATCTTTGTAGAAATAATTCAGCTCGCTATTGCGATCTTGAAAATAAACGTTTTAGTAAAGAAATGCAAGAATTTTTACTTACTGACTCAGACTTTATTTATAATTTTTTTGCGGTGAATACATACTTTCATATTTGTTCGAGTGTAGGAAGTTAAAAACCTGGAATTTAGATGAAATATTACCTGGAAAACCTGGAAGAAATCAGGGAATTTAAAGATGAAGATTTAGTACACACCCTGATATAATGCATTTCATCGGCAAAACTGATAATATCGAGCTATCATACGCACCCTCGTTCCATTTAAACATTTTAAATGGGTAGCTGTCACCCCAAGGGGGTTGAAGGGGGAGGTATAAAGTTATGCTCAAAAAATGTCAGTTTAGAATTAAAAATTGACGTTTTATTAGGATTTTACTCATAGTCTGAAAATTACGTAATGAATTCATTCGTTATTTATGGACCTCACCGTATATTTCTTGAACGATATAAAAATGGCAATTTTTAATGATTTTTATGTTAACAATTATGAAATTATTCAAAATAATTTTTATAGCTTTAGCTGTATTTGGAAAAGTACTGTGAACAATTTAGTTATTTTTGTATTGTGATTACTAGAACCTGAGATATTAAGGAAAATATTAGATAACATTTTGATTTTTATTGTACATATTCTGTATAAGGCAATGGGCGGATGTAGTTCAAAACACATACCTTTCGGTATTACAAATTAAAACTATGAAATGGCTGCAGCAAAATAATTCCATGCAAAATTTATTTTGATTCTATTATATAGGGAGTTACAACTATGAATATTTCATCTGCGACTCGTGCGCTACCGATTAATTAAAAATTGAGTGATCAGGCTAAGTCGTATTAAGGGGGTTTCATAGTACGAAAGCTGCGTAGCGTACTAATTATATGTTCTGTATCCTGCCAGAATCGAAATGCGAGACATCATATTTAACTATATTTTTAGGTCCAATGTAAAAAACAAATATTAATATTTTTATAGGAGCGAGCGTAGATACGTCTGCCTATATTCGTATTTCGATACGAAACTGCAGCAGCCTCAAGCGCAGCTATTACTTGGATGGATGAACCAGTCCAGGAAAACACAGCGTTCTCGCTCCATCTTCTAACGGCTTGTATATCAGCACGTGCATAGAAGATATGTAACTTTAGGCGGGGGTTACATAGCGGATATACAATCCTTCGGAGGGGATGTAAAGAAGTCGATCCCCTGTCTTTTATATGTTCGGCAAGTAAAGAATCCCTACTCTTCGATAGAGAAGAGATTCGGCAGAATTTCCAGGACGGGGGTAGCTTGTCTTCTGACGTCGGTGATAGGCCTCACCAGCTGAAATAGACCGACGTTAAGTAAGTGAGAAAAAAAAATTGTTGGTTCCCTTTGGCGCAGTATTATCACAGTAGAGAAATATACAGTAGACTCACTCCATATCTACTCTGTGTAGAAAAAATGGGACTTGGTTTCGTTTTCTATGCTCTAGACCAGACCGAGTGCGCAAAGACCACGCGCACAGAGGGGAATGGCGTCAGTATTAAAATCTACTAGAGAACACCTGCGCGGGGCGTACTGAATTAAATGTCAAATTTGTTGGTTATATCCTATGTTGTAATATATAATCATAGCACAAAATTGACATAATTAGGAAATAGTTTCAAACATTAAAGAAACATTGTCATGGTGTTACACTAATAATAATAATTGTAATGAATCAAATAGTTCATTGAGATATGTACGATTTCTAAAAAAATTACACTGGAAGCAGCTGGAGGTGTTATTAAATGAATTCATACTCATTTTTCCAATCGTTTAGAATTTTTGAATGCGAAAAGAAATAACACACAACAGGTAAACTTATTTTGCAACTTTTGAACAAATGGCCTTCTATTCGCGCGCTATAATTGAGAACTAACTTGTTTCGTACTGAGTGTAGCCCACGTGTCGATGGCAAGAGTGGGGGGTCATGGCCAAAAATAAGGGGAAGTGACCCAACTGTATAATATTAAACTGTGGTATTATGTCATGTGTTAAAATTTAGCTATACTCTGTCACCCTGTATATAATAATAAATAATTTGAAATAGATCTTTGACGTTGCGCCAGTAAAAAATCATACACATAAAATACACATTGCAAAGTATCCGCAGGGGGCCAGACCATCATTATTTTCTCGTTGTCCGCGTATATGCAGTAACACAGCGGTCCGTGTTATGTATTCATTCTGGGGCGGTATTATGAAATTTTCTGGGATGTACTGTGTGGTTACAATGAATGTGAAATTGCTAGGGCCCCAGAATATACCGCTTGGTAATGGCATAGCATAAATCTTGCCACTGGAATATGAACATCATGATGTACAGCCTGTCTGCCGTTCCGCCAACGACGGACGACTTAAACGTCTAATATCACACACTTTTTTTATCATAAAATATATGACGGTCGCAGCCAAGACGTATAATATAATAAAATCAAATGGAAACAATTATTCAACGCCGCTAAGTAAGTGGCTCCCTTCACGAATAAAATGATGGAAACGTTAAAAACTTCAAACTTTACTGCAGTCCTGCAGCATTACGTGGAATATAGGAAGGTGGAGTTTTCGCCGATCTACACATATAGCCTAGCCAAGAAATCGACATCGATTGTCTATAAATTGTCATTTTGCATTAGTTTTATGGGTGTTTCCTCGGCGATACTAGATAACATTGTTATGTAATTATTCTTACATGTTGTGGTATCGAAATCATTTTTAAGACTTTTTATTTGTTTTTGCCTGTTAATTTCAGTACAAACTAGAGTCGGGTACATTTTAAGTTGACTTGTGTCATGGCCGCTAAAACGTCTGAACTAAGATTTTATTTGATGCATAAGAAATGCCGGTAGTTCTCAAATAGTTCTCTACTGTAACAGCAATGATGTCGCTAAATAATTATGAAAAGTTCCATCAATTTTTAAATGTTTATCATAATGTCGTTTTGTATTAGCTCAAATTAACTTTATAGCGTTAAATTGACAGTGATAAGGTGTGCAAACGAATATTCATGTCCATTCTCATGCAGAAGTTCGTCTGCAAAGTACATTGGTCCTTCTTATTATTCCGAGCAAGTTTTAAGTCCACTTTCAACGCTGTGGAAGGAAAAGATATATTATTTTCAGTTAAGCATTTTGCAATTTTTTCCTTTGACAAGTAGGTTGTTTATTTAATTGTCCGGTGTGATATGAAGCATTATTCATTACAATTAAACTTGGTTCTTTAAGATTTGGTAGTAATTGACGTTGTATCCATCCCCCAAAATTGTGACAATTCATGATATCACGATAATCCATACTTTTATTGGCAGTAAAAAAAATTAAACTTGCTCCCGGATTCTTCGGTTTTCTCTTATTTTGCTACTGTCTTATAAGTTAGTGTAAATCATCAATTATCTTTTAGTTGTATTGATTCCATGATTTCTGTATATCGTATTTTAACTACGCTACATGCTTAAGATTAAATACAGGGGTGGTGTCATGCACCACCATCTGATTTTCGGCATTTTTTCATTAGGTATTAGTGGGTATTGTTTTACATAATATTTTTTTTATACATCTGTATCCGCCTAATGGAAAATAAAGACCTATTATTATTATTATTATTATTATTATTAAAAAGCCATCTGATGTTTTAGCGTGCAAAATAATAAACCGTTTCCTACAGTTGATTTTTTCTGTTTGGTGCTTTTTTGTTGATAAATCTTGCCGTGATTTTCGAACACTTCCATTGGCAAATACCCATGTTTCATCTATAAATACAATCTTTCGAAGGTTACTGCTATAGTTTTCCATATATTAAAAAAAAATTGAACCCTTTGCTGAACTGCTCGTATTTGTTCACATAAATAGCGACGGTTACAATCTTTTTTATACCTAAATCTACAAACTTTAAAGAGTTTTAAGAGACTTACCTTACTTAAGGTGGTTGAGGCGTCACAGTCCCAACCAAAAATTAAGTCGATTTGTAAATCGGAACTTTTCCATAATAAATTGTTACAAAAGGTTATAAGTCGATGATACCAATAATTATTGCCATAAAGGCATAAGTAAATCATTTTTTATTATTAATTAATTGTTTAAGGAGATTTATTTATTTTACTTAATGAACTAACTTTTGGATGTTTTGTCCTAACTTATAAAAAAAAAACAACAAATGTGTGTAACTAAATCTCTGTGTATTTTACAAATTTGTTTCAGTAAATAATTTAAAAAAAATGAGAAGCAGTAAAAATTAAAATGAAACCATTAAATCATTGAAAAATCAGTTAAAAATCATTAACGAAAAGAGAAATTTGACAGTTTGCAAACGTTTACTAATTTTTTTTATTTATTAGTAGTCTCCTAATTAAGTTGGAAACAATATTAAAATATGCGTAAGACATCAATGCTTTACATAGTTAGTTTTCGGAACTGCTGAATTGGTTATTTGCTATAAATTAAAATGTACCGTTTGCATGCTGGGTTGACATATTTTCAATAAGACTACATGTAAAAGTTTTTAAAATTTTTAACTTTATGAGTTTCCTAATGACTTTGGATTTTTTACAGAAAATTGTGTCATATGAAAATCTATTAAAAAAACTTTATTTCAATTTGTTTTCATTATTTTCGTCTAACGCCTCAGCCCTCTTAAGTTTATGATTCCCTTATTCTTCAGAATTTTCTTCGACGTGATTAGTATAAAAGGGTTTTCGATTCATAAAAATTATAAATTACATACCTTATCTGCATTTTAACACCTTCACAAATGTTCAAAGTTTTTGGTTTGTTTCTAATTCGTTTTTTTGCCAAGAATACATTATTAATTTTTTTGTACTTAATTCTGCCAACTGTACTCAGACTTATGTTTAAAGCTACAGAAACTCTTTTTTTTTGTTAAAATATAGAGAAACCACACCCATATCGTCAGTTGATAGGAACGAGACGATAAAAATGCTCCAGGCATACCGCACCACCACCGAATAATTGTGGGTTCGACTAGGTATTTATTTAAGCTTGTTTTGTTTATACATAGTCTTTCCAATATAGAGCAGAGAAGAAGTCTTATGATATTTATCGATGACAACAGCGATCTTAGTGCAAACTCAAATATCGCAGTCTCAACATATCTTACATACTTTTGTTCTTTGGTTCAACAGTAAGAAATTACATTTAAACAGAGAAAATGCAGTTTTTATACATGTTACCCTTAACAGCAACATTCTTAATAAAAGTGATAACAGAACGAATGAATAGATAACTTCAGTAAAAGAACGAAGAACTGAAATGGACGAATACAATCAAGAAATATCAAGGAATATCGTATTTTAATTGATAAACTAGCGTATTATAATTTTAATAGTAACAGTATCAACTTAATCCAGTCATATCTGACGAATAGATCCCAGTTTGTTACATATCGAAATGCAAATTCTGATTTGCTATCTATGGAACATGGAGTGCCACAAGGTTCCGTTTTGGGACCGATATTGTTCTTAATTTATATCAACGATTTGACAGACATAACTTCATCTCAATTTGTCCTATTTGCAGATGATACCACCGTCATTCACTCACATCAAAATATTGATACTTTACGTACACATATGAGGGAAACATTGTCGGAAGTTCAGGAGTGGTTTACAGCCAACCAACTTAGCATAAATAAGTCTAAAACTGAGACTATGGTTTTTAGTCTGAGAAATGTTACTGGAGAAAACCACACAAATAGCATTAAGTTTCTCAGGATACACCTAGATAAGAAATTGTCGTGGGAACCACATGTACACTTTGTCTGTAATAAAATTTCAGTAAAATTTTACCTATTACGAAATCTTGTAAATGAAGTTTCTCAAGAAACATTGATTGCTGCCTATCATGGTCTTATTCATTCTCAATTATCCTACGCCACCTTAATTTGGATACATTCCACGTATGTTTTCGGCTTACAAAAAAAAGCAGTACGAATTTTGTGCGGCCTGAAATACAGAGACGACTGTAGACAAGCTTTCAAATATTCAAAAATATTGACGTTGCCTAGCGTGCACATTTTGCATTGTCTGTTGTACATTAACGTACACAAATCAAATTATACTTGTCATAACGAAGTGCACAGGTATTCCACGAGAAACAATAATAACCTGTGTTCTAACTTTCTAAGACTTTTGAGATCTCGTAACGGAACAAATTATTATGCCATACGGTTTTTTAATCATCTGCCTTTAGAAATCAAAGAACTTGAATACAATTTATTTAAAAATACTGTAAAAGCATTTTTTATACAGGTTACTCTTAACAGCAGCAATCTTAATAAAAGTGATTTAGAAAAAGTAGAGAAGTGAGTCTACAGAACAGGCAACTTCAGTAACAGAACGAAGAACTGAAATGAAGGAATACAATCAAGAATTATCAAGCATATACACACTGCTAGATTCAGAAACAGAAGACTTAGAAGAAGAAGAAGAAGAAACAAGAAGATGATGGTAGATGGAAACTTACAAGAAGAATCTCACAAACACCTACTGTCGTGAGCAAAAAAAAAGGAAAACTATTTTTTTCTGATCTAAATCTGTCTCTATTTGAATATGTGCAATGAATTTTGACAACTAACTGCCCAAGCAGCACAATTAGTTTATTTTACCAGTTTAAAGCCACAATGACCTAAGATATTGATATAACGTAATTGCAACCATTACTTTCAACTTTAAAGGCATATGGACTTAATAGTAATTAATTAAGTAAAATTTAGGTAATATTTTCTTAAGAAATGCCTGATAAAAGTCACATTGACTTTAGTGTAATTTTCAAGAAATATTAACGTAATTGCTATAAAGTTAAAGTGCATATTGAGGTCAATGTATAAGAAAATATTACGTAATTTTAGACCAAGTTATTAACTTTGGAGTCGCTGACTTTTGTCTGGATAGAAACAGGAAAGTTTTACCAATTTTTAACATAAATGTTTTGTCTTGTCCTTGTAGTCAGATTTTAGTTAAAACTTTAACCTCATGGTCACAACTAGTTCAAATTTTAGGTAAAATTTACATTAATTTTACTTCCCCACTTACCTAGCATATGTGTTCAACCTAAAGAAAAATATTACTACATAATATGTCCTAGAAGTTATTTTTACTTAAAGATCTCTTCCCTGGAAGGCAAAATTACGTTTTCATTGTCTAAATTACTTCAAAGGATTAAAATGACTATTTTATGTTAATGCCCCTCCCAGTAGTGTCAACTGTCAAAAGATACTTCTTTACTTTTACTTTAATGCTTGGAGTCATGGGGTAGTGTCACATTTTCCATATAATAAATTTTCAGAGGTTATGTTGACAGTTGTTGACCACATAAACAAGTTTTAATATTTAAAAGTTGTTTCGAAATATCGCGCGTCGGAAGGCAATAGATCAACACGCCACCTACAGTCAGATTAGTCAAATTTTACTTCCTGATCTTTCCTCATATTAAAATTTCGAACCTAGTTATTCGTTTTTTCTGGAAATAAAAACGTCTCATTATTTTTTGGTGGTTAACTTGGATGGGAGAGAATCCGACTAAAACCAGCTTTTTCCACTAATTGGTATTAAGTATATTTTTATAATTTTACGCATGAATGACACTGTGAACTAAGCCCACGTGACCAACGCATGTATTTGTTTTGACCTCAGATAAATAAAAGACGTATTTATCTAAGATTTTAATCACGGCCGTCTCTAGAGACGTGAGGTCTAAAATATTGGGAAAGAATACTTTGAAGTCGCGCGGTACTATATTCGCCATATTTTTCAACCATCTGTAAGAGACCATTTTATAATTAAATATTGATGAGTGATTAATTGAAAAAACTCATTAATGATCATTATTTAACAGATATCAAGTACAATATTAGCATATTTTATGCTCCAGGAAAGTCCTGCAGGGCAATTGTATAGGCTTTCACAAATATTTTTAAAACACATTGAACCTGGAAGAAAAAATGTTTTCTTTAAAAACGTAAAATACTTGAGGCGCTTTTAATATTCCGAGGTAGAATTGATATATTTACGATGAAAATTGATTGGCAGCAAAAAACCACAGAGATGAGAAAGGTGGACACAATATTTCACAACTATGTCTGACATTATATGATATACTCCTACTCCATCATTATAATAGATGTCTGGTTTCTATTATGTCTTATGCTGCTGATGCCTTATAAGTAAATCATCATTGCTGTAGATAATACCTTATTAGTCTGAGAAAGAAAGACTGTAGTTGAAAAAGAATAAGTGGTTTGGTAGATAGTATTAACGGCCACAATTAAACACAATGTTTACGTTTAAATTACCTGTTCAAGGAAATATGTTCTATAACTTATAGGTCATTATAACTGAGTGACCTTATTTAAGACGTATTACCGACGTCGTCTCATTCCCCATTTACTTATATTTTACGTATGTTTTAAGTCATTGAGGTTAGGTTCAATGGGAAAACGACACCAAAACTAGGTCTACATTACGTAATTCAGACCTAAGGTGCTACTTGGGTGACAATGTCACAAAAATTAAAGTTAGATGTACACAACTAGATTTTATAAAAAGTACGTTATAAGACTTGTCCTATTTTTTTTTGCTTACGACAGTACATTTCCCATCTTCAAGTTTTTGATTTAGTTCATTCTTCTGTCTCATATAAACGTATATTAAGAAATATGTCGTGAATAAAGCATATACATGATAAGAAATAGTATAGAAAGGACAAAAATGTTTAAATGTTGGATATGACGTGATACTATTTTTAGACACTAAATCTCCAGATGATGTCACCTCGATTGTTGGAATACGCCTTTATTTAAGAGTCTTGTATATATGAAAACGATGTCGGGTGAAATAAATTCATTGATATGTCACACTCATGAAAGGTAAATATGGCAAAAATTCCTCAATTCTTTCCAACATAACAGCAACAGCTCGTGTTCTTATGTTACCTAAAAGGGGTCAATTTCTCTGCTCGATTTTATTATTCTTCGGCATATAAAATAAACTAGCATTTTTATATGGGTTCTGCAAATATGTCGATAAGGTTAAATAACCAAAACTCTAAAATAACATTGTCGGTCTATTTACGACCTTATTCGCAAAGTACACTAGAAATAGAAAAGTGGAAACCATCGATTATATTTGTTAAAGTTAAGGCCACATGAGGCGGTATACAAACATGCAATTTCAGTTTTAAAATTTATTACCCCCAAGCGTTATTTTTAGAAAGTTTATATGTACGTTTTCCTGCATCGCCGTACTGCCGTGGCCGTTTTATTTGCAACAGCAATAAATTTATTGTTGGCAATTATTGTGCTAGTTACTAAGGAAAAAGTTATAATTAAAAACAGATCATTATCGCAAATTTATGTTTGAAGTAAATATATTTCATTACGTTGCTTGAGGATGAAAAGTAATTCAGAAATTTAATTTAATTTAATAAATTGTAACAGATACGAAAACCTCAGAAGGACTCAAGCAATGCCAGGATCTATTAATAGTAATCGTATGGAGAAATTGGAGAACTTATGGAATGTTGAAACGAAATGATTTCTCTTTTACAAGCTATTATTCAACTTTACATGTTTGTTGGTCACTTGGTTTAGTTCAAATCTTGCAAGTCAACTATGAACCGCTTTCACTTGATGTATTGCTTTGAAATTTTGCACACGTTGCAACCACAACTTTCTCAGCTGGCTGCTGAGGAAGCTATGGAAGAGTAGCAATCAGTTAGCTCAGGGCTGGATGAGGGTCACTCTGTGGCGAGAAGAGTTATATATATTTTTTTTAACAATTATTTGATTATCAAGTTAACCAAACAAAACTTTAATAAACTACAAAGGATTATTTGGACTTCAGCGTATTCAGTACATGACACTCTTGCAAACTTTATCAGGGGGAGAACACAATCAAAATCAAATATAAAAGAAATAATATATTAACAGTATAAAAGCAAAAATTTTACAACACTTTACAAAAATTGTAACTAATTTACTAACAGGCAATTTAGTTAGAAAAGTCAAATTTGAAGATTAGTTAAAAATATAACAATTTAAGAAACGATCAACTGGTTTACATTTTTTTTTCTGATCAACGGAGAATTTTTACGGAGATTTAGGCTTACTCAACTTTGTGCATAGCGTAGAGTTCCAACGAGGTCGAACTCTGGAGATGGCCACAGGTACCTGGGAATGAGGACTAAATAATGGTCGTGCCTTGGTCTACGAGGATTTTCCAGGGAGACGCTGCGTTTGAAAAAAAAAAATGTCCACTCAATGAGTATTAGGTTCTCGCCTATCCAACTTCTCCTCTTGCGGTGCTTCAGTTGGTCCAAGGTTTTACATAAAAAAGGCGGGTAGTGTAAGAAACCAGTAGTTGACAATAACAAAAAATTTTAAATTGTGAGAAAAAGAAAACTTTAGATATTAATTCCTGTCTAATAAAAAAATTAATTGACAAGATATTTTACTTGAAATAATAGAAATACAAGAAAATCTACAAAAAAACTATGGTGACGAAGGTCACTGCAAAACCAAACTATTAGCAATTTAACAAAAAAATCTAAGTATTGGTAAAATTTTATTTCTGAAAATATGTGAATAAGCTACTGATTAATATAATAATGAATGAAATGAATACATGAGAAAACTCTACTCTCATGAAATTTTAGCCGTAAACAAAATGGCTGACACTGGTTATGACCAAAGAATTGAATAAATATAACAACATTTAGTTATAATTAGAGAGAAAATATCTGAATTACTATCTGAAAAAAATACTGATATTGTAACATATGTAGCAAAAAAATTATGGGCTTGATCTCCCGAAAAATAAACTAATAAAAAATGATCTCTTAACCTCCGGTATTAATTAAATGCGACAAAATGACTTCTGATGATCCTCGTCCACAATAATCTAAAAAATTGATAAAACACCACGGTATTGTGTCTCAAACGACCACAAAATACAAAATTGTCACGATAATTAATGAGTTAACAAAGATACATGTGTACACCGGAATCGCACAAACACGTACCTCAATAAAAATTAATTATTACACGGAATATCCTTTGGGTGCTTCAACAAAAAAAAAAAATCGTTACAACGTTTATAGAATCGATGACAGTACAATTTAGTAGGAATTTAAAAAATGTCTCTAACTTACCAGTACAATGTGAAGCACTCTGTATCATTAAAAATGATTTTAGAATAATCCTCTTTTAATCTCCTATAATTTTTAACGAATGGTTAAGCTAAAAAGGTCCACGCACTAGTGACTCGCTCTATATAGGTTAAAAGATAAAGATAGGGCATGTTTTTATCGCTGATCCCAAGTAACAATTTAAATTCTTTTTAGAATTATTTAGGTTTTATCAGTGTTTTATAATGGCCATCTCATAAACCACTGATTTATGCCAGATTTATTAAATGCCAAATGCACTTAAAGATAGTTTTGTCTTAAAGAAAGTTTTAAAAAGGCCTTCAAGAACTTACATTGAAACTAAATTATCTTTTAATCTTTATTGGCTTATGATTGACTTATCAAGGTATTTGTCAAGCCTTCATTAAAACTTTATAGCTGTTATGTTCAAGTTAGAAGGATCAAGTTTTATAGAGATTAAGCAAATGTGGTTTTATCATTGCTTTATGAAATTAATTTGAGGTGGTTGTTAATGCTGGGCTATAAAGCTAATATGCTTTGAAATCATTAAGTTTCAGGTCGAAGCTTCATAAAACCAACTGCTTGCTAGTCTCAATGAAGCAAACAAGCATCTGTAATAAATCAGTCTTAAACATAAAAATATTTCGTTTACCTTTGCCCAGAGTATAATGATTTACAATAGGTAATTTTAAAACCGTGATAAGATATATACATATTCGTCAGCATTTTGTTTGTGCATGACGTGTCTGTGTGTGGGTTTCGGCAAACGGACTTTTTAGGTTACATATTATCCAAACACCATAAATTCTGCAGGTTTTAGAGCGGCTTTATTATGAGCTTAAGTGGTTTTAAAATGGTTTTGAGATAAGCCTACAAGTTTTAAAAAATATTTTAAAACCAATGAGAATTAAAATATACTTTTACAAGAATAAATCCATACTTAAATAGCAATTGGTAACGTAATAGACATTTTAAGACAAAACATATTTGAAGTAGAATTATTTGCAGCTTACTGGGTTTATACATACAGCCGCCATTTTATTTCCAGCCGTCGAGGAATATAACGGTCACCCATACTGGAGATGTACCAGATTTAACAAAGAAATGCAATTTGTATCAAATAGAAATGTTTTATAAAAACAATTTATATATACTAAACCATATGATGGGCAGATGCTAAAGCTGTCTTTACTTTTTAGGTCACAACAGAAATTAATTATTTATATTTTTAAAAAATTGTGTTTTTAGGGAGCGCACGAATTTTGAAGAACTATCTAATACATGTTTTACAGTAAAATCAGCTTCGTTGAAAATTTTAGCCCACTAAGTAGTCATTTCAGTTCATTACATGTAGTGCATCTAGAATAGATTTATTTCCATTTATTTTTACTTCATTAAATACAAAAGGTCCGCTCAAGGCATTTGTATGTGTCTTTTAAGTTTTGATGTAGTGCCTATCCTAAACCAAGTATGGTTTTATAATACTCTTCAGAGTAAAGCTTTAGTAGGTAATTATTAAAACTTGAAAGTCTTAATAGTAGTTTTGAAAGGAGGCATGTAGGCCCTTCTCTAGATGGTCTCCTGTACTCTTATAGAGGTTTTAAATTGGCTTCATATAGCCCTTCCAAACTATTTACGTTTATCAGTAGTCTTGGAAGTAAGTTTATTGTTTTAAAACTACAATTGTTACTCGGGATATTACCGTGAGTAGAGAAACTTTTTATAACACATTTTTTATTATACTTCTCGAGAATCGAAAACCGAGAAATTAGCGATTTTTCGATTTAAAAAAATTAATAACTAAAAATATTAAGTATAAAAGTTATCGAACATTTCTTAGGTCAAAAAACATGAAATGATTCGTTTGAATGAAGAAATATGGTATTTCCTGTTGTTGTAAACAAAATTGTTTTAGACAGTATTAGACCAGATTACCGTCTGGTGTCTCCTGAACTGATTTCAGCAAAAAAACTGCGTCCAAAATGTATTCGAAACTCATGCGCCCATACAGTTGCTCTACTACGGCCCTGTCCCAATCATGTGATAGTATATTACATATCGAGGTAGAAGTTTCATTGTTGTCGAGAGCTAAGATAGCAATGAAACTTTTCACCAAGGTTTGTATATTATTTTCATAATCATCCTCCTTAATGAACAATAGTCAATAAACCGTTAAAATTCTTATGTCAAAGGACAAATGTCAAAGTGATGTCGCGTCGTTTTTAATATATACTGGTAAGAAAGTGGCCACCTTCCAACCTGCAATATCACTTTTCAGCCCGAAATATCACTCTCCAACCAGAAATGTCACATTTCAGATTCAGTTGTCAAATAAAGTTGAAATGTCATACTTTCCAACTTTTGACATGTAAGACAATTTGAGTAATTCAGTGTGATTATGAATAATAGTTGTTTGCTTCGTTTAAGGTAGTTGTATCGGGAGAGGTGGGACATCTGTTAGCGAATCGATAAACACTCAAGTTTATCGATTCGCTAACAGAAGTCGCACCTCGCGAGAGAGACAGTAGAGAAAGATTTGGCAACGCTGCATATAGTTGCTGACGCCAGTTGATCGGACTAGCGTCTACGTCCTAAGCGGAAACAAATAATCCCGCATGCGCATTAGTGCTGGTTGGTCATTGTACCGCCTTCCAACCTATTTATTCCGTGCTAAAGCTCTGGTTATCAGGTGCATGGTTGGCATATGGGTAGTGTTCTCGATGAGGGTGCGAGAGGTCCCGGGTTCAATTTTTGCACACACCGAACTTTAAAAAAATATTTTGTAACGATTAATGTATTTTTTCACAAATTCAGGTTTGATTTGATGGCAGAAATAATATTTTCCTTTTTTTTTCTATAGTGATTTCTTTCTTTCACGTGATTTCTTTAGGTAAGGTTAGCTAGGTTGATTTTTATTTTGCCATCTAATTGTGAATAATAATTATCAGCACCGCAGACAGTATTAGCGTCAGACGAAGAAAGGGGGTGGGGGGTGTCTCCCCGCTTTTATTTCCACAAAATAAAATATTTCAATTTCTTGCTGGATTATTTGTTTGGGCTTGCGGTCTAGACTCCGATGCAGATCGGCTCATCTTTGTACATTGTACTTTTACCAATATTTATTATGTAAATTTCATTATTTAACTGATTTGAAAATCGGTTGTTTAACAATTTAAAAATGTCAAGTTGCGACGGTCAAGTGCGTTATAAAGGGTTAGCACAAAAAAGCTAAATGCCAAATTGTGTTAAGAATTGTAGCTAAAAATAAAAACGGATTACTCTCAGTGCCTATTTACTATTGAATGTGGAGTTTGCTGGAGTATAAACCGGGTCGAGAAGGAGCTTCTCATAACGTAAATAAAGATGCAGAAATCATTCCTGATGATATTTCAATAAAAAAAATTACTGATTGCAACATCATATAATAATTAAATAATAAAGTATTCTTTTCAATTCAATAAAAACATGTGTTCATTCATCAAAACATATTATACTATATATTATTCATTCACTATTCTACATATTAAAAGTCAGGCATCTATATTATTTTTGACAAATAAAAAAACATGTTTTGCCTGTTTTAATAAATGAATGGAAAAATATATTATTTTACATACAGTAAATAAAATCAGAATGAAAATTTGTAAATCTTCTACTTTCTTGTATAATACT
The DNA here is from genome assembly GCA_963583905.1 of Stenurella melanura. Lineage (NCBI taxonomy): Eukaryota > Metazoa > Arthropoda > Insecta > Coleoptera > Cerambycidae > Stenurella > Stenurella melanura. The sequence goes on from OY757311.1 coordinate 123,476,806, forward strand.
GCATTTAAAATAAACGCAAGATATTTTCAAATATCCGCGCTAAGTATTAGAGATAGTGTGACGTTGCCACGTGTACTACTCATGTCCCTATTCAATAATTTCAGTAATTTTCGGGTAGCTGCCATTACGTTATTTGACGGTGAAACATCTCTATATTTATACACGTGCTTCGTCAGAAATTAATTTAAGTTTGCCTCGTTGTTGAGATCATTCTTAAATAAGGATCAGTCGTAAGAGGGAAAGTAGTGTCACAACATCAATTTATTTCGCATGGCGTCCATAAACGCAATGTTAAATGACAAAAACTGCGAACTTTGAGCGAATGAATTTCTGAAACGGTACTGTAAATGGAGTTTATATTCTACCAGAATGTTCATTGGTGTATGAATTAAATTTGCTGAAAGTTTCGTGACTTTCTTAAATAACGTAAATTGCGATATAACTACCTTAAGTTACATTTTTAATAGGAGCTTGTTTCTTACTTTAATTTTTTTAAATAATTTAACTTTAAATATTCGTGCTTTGTTTTTATGCTTAGCGTAATATTTATAACTTTTGTATAAGTTGATTCTGATTCAAACTGTTCTATTTCACTAAATTGTTGCCATCATCATTGTCCTCAACTTGCAAATATTCCACGCTTATTTTGAACGACTATTGCAGTCCTCTTAATGATGTTTTTCAAAGAGAACATTAAGTCAGTTCAGTTAATAGATTTGCCGGCGTATTCCTTTTAGGTTTATCGAAATATAACGTAAATATATTATTTTTCTTCCTCATACATTTTTGCTAACTGCTGCATGGAATTTGCAGTATTACAATCATTCATATTTATTTTGTTTATAAAAAAATAATAATAAGGTGCTTCTTAAATTAGTGATGATATAAATATATTATTTATAGTAGAAATCCAACTGAGATATTTCTTACTAAATTATTAAAAATAAAAAAACCTCCTTAAGTGATCGGCCTGGTTTTGATAACTTCTTTCTGGGTATTTACCAACGCAGGGTACTGTTTGAAATACAGTTCAACTGTCAAAATCAAAATATCGAGAGGGAATTGTCCCTCTCTGTATTCTGACCTAAAAAATCTGTGCCTACATTTCGAAAATGTTTACTTGCGTAAAGAAGTGGCGCTTGTCTTTATAATTTCTTACATAATATATATACTTTGTTTATATTGGCGCTTTAAAACCCTTGTATTTGTTTCATCTGATCTAGACATATTACACGTTTTTCCTGAAGTCCGCGATTGGCTTTTCCACCTATAGTACGAGAACCAAAATTGTCTGGCTGTCAATATACTTGCTGAAGATATGGCGAAGAATATTTCCTCCAAATTTCAGCTTTGTACAGGGCATTATGAATAGTACCTTTCTTAGCAACTTTAGGCTCGTCTGGCAGGTATTTGTAACCGAAAGAATTGTCTGGAAATTTTTTTCTATCCTTAACAATGTATACATTAAAACATATTCAAACGCCAGTCTTGTAGGAGTACATTAATTTTTATGATTATTTAGCATTTTAAAAAATGTAGGGTATACTTTTCAACCGCGCCAACCCTGCCAGATATTGATTTTCTTATTTAACTAGTTTTAAGTTAAGTATACACATAATTGTAGCTTTGTATCCCGCACGTTAGTCGAAGTGGCTGCCAGCTCTTAGACTACTACTTTCATTGCAGTTAGAGAACTGGAAATCGTATTCGTCACACGGTTTGGCAATCAGATTAGTATCATCTGCGGATGCTTTAACTATTTATTAAAAATAAATCGATTATCATTATTATTATTGGTTATTAACAAATTAGTCTACAGGTCAAATTTAGACTGCTCTTGATGTAAATACTACTTCGAATTAAACTGAATGACAAAAGTTCTAAATTTATTACGCTCTTAATTTTCCCATTCACAAAAAGTTATTGACGTCAAATCGTCTGCCCACACGCTAAAGGACACTTTCATAAACCCTTGAAAACGAAAATATAATTATCTGTCTGTTGAAACCTTAATTCATGCTGAGTATTGCTGGGGCCAATATAGTCTCTTACTACAGATAACAATTTTTACATTTTTTATTTATCATAAATATAAAATCGTCCCGAGAATGGCCTGTATGTTTGGCGGGAAAATAATAGAAAATGAAAGGTGTAAATCCAAAATGATTTTCTTTTTTGGGCGCGGGTGGCTATTATCAATACGGAATATAAAATTCAAGGGGTTAGGTTTATTTTTTAAACATAATGAAATGAAATGAAGCTTATTTGTCTCAAGGATATTACATGGTACATTTATAAAGGTACATATAAGTTGAATAGTTGAATATTACATACTTATTTCTACTCTATATCTAATATTACATCCCGGGTGGTTTTGGAGTTTTCTTTTAAATAATTTTACAGAACTAGCACTTTTTATGTCACTGTTTAAAGTATTAAATTGGATAAGACCAGAGTGAAACAGGCTATTCATAGTTTTAGAGCTTGTGTTAATATAAATATTGTGTTTCTGCCGGGTACTATATTGATGGGCATCACTTGTAAACCTTATTTTTTCTTTTAAGTAATTTGGTAATAAGTCATTAACAATTTTATAAATTAAAATCATTGTGTGCATGTAAAAATAGGTCTTATGTCGAACCAGTTTAAGATATTTAACATGAGCCCTGTCTGACGTTTTTCTTAACTGTGCATGTGTTAGTTAATGGTGTTGACTTCCCATAGAGTTCTCTTCATATAAAAGCGAACAATGAAAACAAGATGTTAAGCTTAATTAACTTTGTTTCACCACTGAAATTGTAATTAAGTAGTTTTTGACGTACTTTTAAAAAATACCCTGTATACAGTAATATATTTCACCAAGATGATAATTTGAAATATTCACCGTATTTCGCTCCTGTTTTACTGCCGAGAGGCAGTAACATAAAAAATATATAGCGCCAATAATAATTGATAACAAGTAAAATTTATACGTCCACCCCAACATGTGTCCAAGATGGCACTACGAAAAGGATAGTAAACATCTCCGTCTGATTTCATTTTGCCACTTCTGCAGATATCCAGGCCACTACTTATTTCCACATTTGAGATTTGCAGCAGTTTGGGCTGAATGTGTACATAGCGGACCTGGTAAAGGCGTCGCGATAGCCACCAACTCGGTATTACCGAGTGCACACCTGTGCCGCTGCACCTAGGCGAGACCGTATAGCCGCAGTAGATCTTCAAAATGGGTCTTGAAGCGGCTCCACTTGCATATCCATCTCCTGGAAATGTGAATTGTACCTTTTATTGCACATTCGCGCAGTTTTTATGGGCTATATTGATAAGTTTATTTCTATCCGAATATTTTACCGAGAGTTTTTTTTTTATATTTCTACGACCGAAACGACCCCGGGATATTATACAGGATATAATTTAGAAGAATATTTTTGCCCTTAAGGCCGCTGCAAGTAGTTCTTGAACAGCTGTTGTGCGGAAACCTGCCCTTATTCAATGGGCCTTCCTCGTACTGCACCATTCATTTAAAACGGTAATACTATATACCGGGGAAGGCATTTTGTCAAGAAGAAATATTTGGAAATTAAGCATTTTGGACAAGCATGCTTCAGACAAAACTTGTTTGTTTATGAAAGAAAAATTCCATAGTAAAATTTATTTTTGTCTCTTAGTCAAAGAAAAATGTTATTTTGGGTATTTAGCAGACAACTTTTATACACTCAATATCCAATATTTGGGATGAAAAATAATAATTGCCTATTCTTTATATAATATACAATGTGTTCACACGGAAAAGCGATGTTATAGGTGTAAATAATCATTTCTTTTACCATGAACACAATTTTCTGTATTCTGCTCTTGCTTGAAATCTATTTTCAGTACGTTAGAGTTTCAAAAATGTATAGAGGCACCCTAAAAAAGAAATTCGCTTTTTTTTACTGTCAACTCAGTTTTATGTATTCTGCTCTTACTTAACCCAAAACCCATTTTCAGTACGTTAGAATTTCTTTCAAAATTGCATAGGGGGCGCTGGTAGCAGCTTAAAAATAAAATTCGCTTCAGGTAAACTGCCATTTCTGTGCGAGATATTGGAAAAAATATATAAGAAAAACTTGGTCAAAATTAAACAATAAGACGTTGCACCGAATTTGATAACAATATGCATATTTTTGTATTTATTAATTTTTTTTAATCAGTCTGTCATGGAACCTAAAATGAAAAGTGAACCACCTTGTGTAGTTATAAAGTTTGGTACAACGTTATATTTTTTCATTTTAAGCAAGTTTTTCTTTCATAAATTTTCCAATATCCAGCACAGAAATGGCAGTTTACCTGCAGCGAATTTTATATTTAAGCTGCCACCAGCGCCCTGTATGCATTTCTTAAATTCTAACTTACTGAAAATGGGTTTTGGGTCAAGCAAGGGAAGAATACGTATTACTCTGTTCATTATAAAAAAAATTAATTTCATTTTAAAGCTGCCCCCAGCGCCGTCTATGCATCATTGAAATTCTAACTTACCGAAAAGTGGGTTTTGGGTCAAGCAAGAGCAGAATACATTGTGTTTATAGTAAAACAGAATGGTTATTTACACCTATAAAATCGCTTTTCCGTCGACACATTGTGTATATACTGGTGATCTAATTCTGATTGAGCTAATGTACTAATAATGCCATTCAATGAGATCGTTTTAAAGTTATAACAAAATATTTTTCATATTTTTCAATTTGGAATATTCCACTAAGAACCTTCCCCCTATGAGGTGGTCTATCTGTAGGTTTTAAAAAATGTTGGAGTATTGCCTCGTATTTGTTATTATCCGGCTCGAAGGATAAAAAATGCATGGGAATCAATTGAATATATTAATGTGGATGGTCCCAAATTAATAATATCAAAGAAAGTGCTGCTGTAGGTAGCCACTTCACCAGTTTTAAATGTTCAGCGTAAATTAAGTATTATTTTTAAATAATAACGAATAAGTTTTATGCATGCAAAGTACGTTAATACTTATTCGCATATTTGGTCCTTCGGGCCGGATAATAATAAATACAAAACAAGCATCTCTAACTCATCGTAAAGAATACTTCAATATGTGCCAAACCATATCGTAAACAACATTTATTTTATTGAAAAAAAATTAAAAAGTAAGAATGAAAACATGAAATCTGCAGGGGCCGCTCCAGACGGTGGGCATAACCAAAACTTTAAACTTTTTTGGGGTATGTGAATCATGTATACTATGCACCGATGCGTACGTCGTTTACAAAAATACCGTCCCCAAAATTGGTAGTTCCCTATTTATGAGATCATTTGAATCTATCTAAAATTTCTTAAATCTTTCTCTTTTAAACTAGATTATATTAACCCGAACAGCGATATCTGGATCATTTTATGTCATTTAAGGTTCTAATTAGGATTCATTAGAAACCAAACGATTTAATTTTTAGAATTTCACATTTAGGCTCACTTCAGACTCATTTTTGCTCTGGCATCAATGCAGAGGAATATTTTTGTTAAATCGACCCTTTATTTGATAAATGAAAAGTCAATGACCATGTTCAGTATTTCTTTAAATAATTATCCTAAGATCATGTCTCTGTTCGAAATGAGTTGTAAGCTAGATTTATAGCCTTAATTTTCAAGAATATATATTTTGTAAAATTGCCCTGTAACAGAATTATTCCTTTGGGCAATGATCAATTTTTTATTATAATTTTTATAAATGGCACTCCAAACTGACTTCACGACCTCCCGTCTCGAACTTTCAAATTAACACAGCCTATATACACTGTATGTTATTCGATTACTTTAAATAATTATTTTCAATAAAAAGAAATCAGGCTGTCAAGTCGCTTGCACGACCAGATTTCTTCTGTCAAATTTCTAAATGAAAATACTGCTCGAAAAAGTTTGTATCTAATTCGCGAGCTCTCGCACAACTTCTTAATTGATGGGATTTAGGATGCTTATGTTTGTTGAAACTTTTTTCGCCAAACTTGAGAATAACTGTACAGACAAAAACTTAAGTATCTGCCAGTATCATCCGAAAAGTTGCTTACGCCCAGGTCTTAACGCTAAGACCACAAAACCTGCAGTTGTAGAAGAGTTTTTAAATTGTAGTTTGGTATAATGCAGGGTGTACTTTGTACCAGGCCGAAATACAGTATTATTTGTATTATACCTCGAGAAAATAATATAATTAGTACGTAATATGCAGAATGGTTGACACTTCGCTTCATAGAAACACCAATATAAGATGGTAGGAAAACGACAGGCATTTAAAATAATCAACGCAGAAGGAAACTCGGAAAGTATTGTATAAATCGTCAGTATTGCGAAAGCTTTAAATCCGAAATTACTTTTATCAAAATAAAATAAAATGCATATTAGGTGTAATAGATTATGTAGGTTACCTACCTAAATGATAATAAAATCTTGAAAATGTCTCGAAAAATTTGTAACTGGTGTCTGAGATTTATAAAATGACGTTTATCTGTTGGTGTTAAATATCAAAATCTCTGACAATATTAAAAAATATATACTTACAAAGAGCCACGAAAGTACCCGATCGGCAGCAATACAGTTATTATTAAAAAGGGATTACTAATCTTCATAAATGCAGTTTTCAAACAATGTTTACATTTCACACTATGTAAAATGACATTTAAAAAGGAATTCTATTAGTTTTGCAATGAATCATTAGTTGACGAGAGAATAGTCAATATCTCCTATAAATAAGTCCGTCAGTTAAATCTGAGGATTGTGTAGCCCGCTTCATCGTTAATAACTGTCTACCATAAAATAATTCTAGTGTTTCCACTCCCGGTATTTGGTGGGACTATCCTGGGATTCTACAGAAAAAGTCTGGTCCCGGTACCACAAAAGAACTTCCGGGACCTTAAAATGTCCAAACATTGATGGCACGTAATTTTTTGTAACGGTAAAAGAATCTGATTTTCAGTGTACCTTCGAGTAATGTGCAAACCATAGTATCGCGTTATTTGATCAATTGTCCTTATTTTTACTTCTTTCGGGTCTTTCAGCAAATTTGGGGGTGGATATTTTTTGTTGTTGTACTGTTTGTAGAAGTGTCGACCCCACTTGTTTATTTCTTTTTAGTTGTATCATTGTCTATTTCCTAAAGTTTCAAGATTTTTTTTCGCGTAGCAAAGAGATTCTTAAACGAGTTGCTTATTCTCTGGCCTGTACTGAAGATTTCCAAGCGTAATCTCAATCGGGGTGTGGCGTTCAGGGCAAGAACGCGATAACTGTCTAGATAAAACAAGGTAGGACTATGCCAGGATTAATGCGTTATTTACAAAGGGAAACTTTCACGATACCGAATTAATTCGTTTTCAGTTGCAAACTTCTTCAGCGACCCAGCCTGTCTTTCATTCAGTCAACATTACCGCGGCACTGCAGAGCGCTGTTGTTAAAGAAAACTAATCAGTGAAGATTTATTATTGAAACCAACTTTTAACAACTGAGAAATTGCGTTCAATTCGGGAACTTAATCAGCGCTATATTTTAACTTCCTTAGAAATGCCCATAATTCATATAAAACTGCATGCGGATATATTTCAGGTTGCTAAGTAATTGATTTTCTATAGAATGTCGAAAAGCTTTCTTTGCTTTATAATTTGTAAAAAAAATATAGTTAACAGCAATGCTTTTTCAGTTTCATAGAAATTTACCTGGTAGGTATCTAGTTGGTGATATCGGTTTATACATTTGGTTGAATAAATATTTTTATGTCTTGGGTTGTCTCTGTACTTTTAATTCTTTTTTGAGTGCATATCGTTAGCGTGTATCAATTGCGAAGGAAATATCTGACCATAAACTTCAAGGATTCCCCAGGAATCTATTCTTGGTCCTCTATTGTTTCTTACATACAATACAGCAGATATATTTGACTTTGTGACTAGTACGCATCTAGAAGTATACGCTAATAATGCTCAACCTCATCATTGTTTTGAGTCATTTATGGTAGATATAAGAATTAATTTGATCAACCAAGATTTAGACATTATTCACGACAACTTAACTGAAAATCAACTCAACCAAACCGTTATTTTATTTTGCTCCGGAATTAATGCATATCTATTGAATTGAACATCAGCACTTTCAGCTCATGTGAAAAATTAATAGACGATAATTTACTTTTTTCGCAATACGTCAGAAAACTTTTACAATAATTCTATTCCTGTCTCTTACACTATGCATATATTGAACTTTAAGCAAATCAGTAATGCTTACGAAATAATAAGTTATTGCGGCCGATAATTATTTTGCAATATATTTGTCGTTTTATTTACCATTAAAATTTTTTTTCAAAATTATGTTGAGTTGTGTTGGCTAGAGACGGAGCTAGTTAAATTTCTTTTCTCTGTATTTTTATTTTTGTTCAGTTCATAATGTTTATATGTTTTGTTTGCTTGTAGTTATAGTAAAAAAAATTTTTTTGGGATTTCAAAGTCTGATTTATTGGAATGCTCTCAAAATTGTTCGAATTGACTGAAAATTGGGTTTTGACCAATTTTCGGTCCCCCAAATATCATGGTACCATTTCCTGCCACCCGGCTCGCAAAATCAGAAGCACCTTCCTCTGTCTTCCAGCAACGGTATGAACCCTTCATTCACTAGAATAGTTTTTAGAGGAGGTTATTGTCTCTGCTGATTGGTAGTAAAATTGCACTAATCTCTCTAACTATATAGATCAATAAATCAACACAATTTTCTATTCATTTGAATATTATGAGTCAAAAATAGTATACCCTCAACAACAGGCAGTAATACTTCTCGTGTGTATGGTTTGCTTGTTTCATCTCTCCCTCCTCGTCCCTCCTCCTCCCTTCTCGTATTTCCTCCTCCTTCCTCATCCCGCTCTCTCCCAATAAGTCACTTTCTCCCAGTTACGCACCCACTTATTCTATTTTGCTCTCTATATCTCTCTCCCATTCACGCACTCACTCACTTGCGTTCGCTCGCTCATTATCTTTCTCCTATTTACCCACGAACTCTTGTACATATTGGCCTTATGGGGACATTTATCTCCGAGGTAAATAAATCCAATAAATCAATCTCTCTTTACTTACCCACCCCCGCCCACATGCACAAATCCCTCTCTCTTTCTCCTTCTCAAGACAACTCACTACCTCGCTGATTCTCTCACTCACTCCTTCTGTCACCTTTTTGCAAACTCTTTGAAACTCGTCTCTATTGTGCCCATATAGTAGAATAGATCCGGTATCCATGGTCTGAACGATATATTTGTCCGATTAGCAATTTTTTTTCGACAACGTGCAAGTTTAGGGTGATTACATTAAGACCCCAAGTTTGACACTGTCTGTATTGGTGAAGCAACTTTTATATAGAACCTTTTCCCTTATCACCAATACAATGTAATGCGCATTTCCGCGGATTTTCGACGCGATTCTCGCGACTTTCCCGATTAGTCAGGATAAGTCAAACTTTGGTTCTTAATGTACTCAGCCTAAACTTGCGCTTTGCCGAAAGAAAAATGCTTATCGGACTAATGTACCATTTAAATCCCGGATTCCGGACCTAACCTACTATATGGGCACGACTAACTTTTTATCTTATTTTTCACAAACTTTAATAAATCATCAGCGTCGTGGTGGCACAGCGGGCTGAAGCGTGTTGCGTGGCGAGCACGCTTGATCATATTGTCTATCGTGGGTTCAAATCCCAGCTCCAAGACTGGCAATGTTGGTGATTTTGTCCGAGTTTTTTCAAATGTGTCCTACAGCTTTAGTTTTGGCTTTGGAGGTTGTATTAGAAAACATGTGTCCATTGTCTATCATATTGAATGTGACCAGAATCTAATTTCAAATTTTACATTATGCTATTGTTAAACAACTTTTTAAATAACGTTATATTGACGATAAATTGTCCATATACTGATGACCAGGTTTAACCTCTTTAAGCTTCTTAGACTGATTTGATTGTGAACTAAAATATATGTACCGACGAAGTAGACATATTTTGAAGGAGATTCAATCCGCTTTAAATCATAGGGCCCGCCTAAAATGTACCATGTTCAGTATGGTGATGCTGGCGGTAGCTTACTGAGGTTCACCCTTGAATTATAAATAAAGGCACCAACATATTTAAAACTGCCAAAAAGTGTAAAATCCGCAAGAATTTTTTCTATGCTGAAATCACTCATTACCTAAACAATATTGCGAGAACTATAAAAAAATGCTAATAATCAGTGAAAATCTTAATTAGGAGCGGATTAGGACAAATCCTGACGCCGGCATCAGATTCAGGGGGGTATAATACTCTACTCAAAAAAGTATATGACATTTTTTTGCCTGTGTCTGTGTAATTTGTTAGTGGCTTTATTTTGACATCTTAATATGTTTGTAAGTATATAATAACCACATATCCTGTAATTTTTTTCAAACCACACGTTACTCCTTTTCCTGGATTTTTTAATTTATGAACTTAGACAGAACGATTTTTACAGGCGGCATTCCCTTTTTCCATGGGAGCGAGAGCTCACCGAGAGCGTGTATGCAAATACAGGTTCTACATATCGGGACCTGAACTATACGAGTCTAGTCAGGGGTTGTAAAACGTATTCCCAATGCATCTCGTTATTCCAACAGAAATAAGTGATGTTCTGTTGGCGACATTGCGTTATATATTCAGTAATTAACCAGTCCCATGTCGGTAGTAATGAACAAACGGATTATCAAGTGCCACCCGTTATCCTTACTAAAAGGTAGTTTCGTTGACAGTTGTTCTTGGCAGACCATTTCTGAAAAGATTTATATTAGTAAGTTAAAACTTTGTTCAAGTAGGTGTCCCGAAGGCCTGTGAGTCTCTAAGAAGTTTATAAGGCACCATAAATATGAAGGGGTGCAATAAAAAAGAGTTATATAGTTGTGGAGGAGAACGTTTTTTGGTTAGCTAGTTTTATAATAAAAAGTTGAATATAATCGTTGTTCTGTGGGTAAAATAACTCATTACAAGAAAAACTGTTAGCGAAAGTAATATCAATTTAATGTTTTAGAATTTAATTATTCTGTGATTGGTTTAATTTTTGGTTTATATGTTCCGGCAGATAGAGGAAACAGATCTGTAGCAAATCAATAAACAGTTCAATCAATAAACCAGTTGTACTAGTCTCGAATAATAGTGTAGCATTTGAAAAGGCTACATCATTAATTTCAGTAGATTGGCGGTAAATTGACTCTAATTAGTTCACTTATTGGAGTAGAGAGGTATGCAACTACTCGTACTTTAAAGGGCATAACAGGGCAAAGTCTTAATAGTCAGAAAGAACAACTTGAGTTAGTGGTGTTAATGTATATTTTTGTAATTGAGATATTACATGATAGTGAAATTTAGTCTTTTGGTCGTTGAGTCCTTTGTTGGCGCATTTTCATTGACTAGACAAAGTTTCCTCTAGGTGCTCTCTGAGGGCTGGAGAGATTTCCGGTCTGGTTAGCTCGATTCTTCGACAGCCACGGTAACGAACGGCGGCGGCCACGATTTGTGTTGAAGAATTTGGGTTTTACATCGCTTACACTGAAAAGGATTTGATTGATGAACCCATTAACCTTCACCGCTTTGCTGTGAGCGTTTTGTAAATTTCCAGGAAGGAATTTTGTTGGTTACCGTAAGTTTGTCGCCACGTGTTTCGTGAGGTTATGTAGTACTCTCTTTATGAGAGGTTTGGTCAGGCATATGTTTGGGAGAAGCCCCATATGTTTGGATGGGCCTATGTTTCGTCAGGCATTTGTTTGGATAGGCATATCTTGAGTTAGGCTAGAGATAATTTGTATGGGTCAGGCAATTTTGCAGTTTATGTAAGGGGTCCCGGTATTTAGAGGAGTAGTAATAGGTGGAAGTCTATTACTCAGATGTTTGGTTAAATGTAGGTCCTGCTGACATTTAGAGAAGTTTTGACTTGGAGAGTTGTTCGCAGCAGCCTCCAGGAGATTTATGCAGACATTTTAGTACAGCACGGAGTCGTAGTCATAAGCAACATCGAGAGCATCTATGAAGTGAGACAGGCTACACTGCAGTAGTCACAGAAAATGCCAAGGCTCTAACCAGTTTTTTTTGTGTTCATTTTGGTTATATATTTTAAAGAAATTATTATAGTTTAATTCAATGATTTTTGTTCATATATTAAAGTAAATTATACCACAATATTGCAACTATAAATCAAGCTCTAAGCTTATATATAGAATGATGATGCAATTAAGATTTTTTTTCATTACCGTAGGGGTTATGTAGATACTAATTTAATCTGCATGGCCTTAGGGGGCTGTGTGGATGCTAGGTGTTGAATGAGAATTTTCAAATGAGAAATTATACAAATTTTTCATATTTATTCATAGAAATTGTCTTGGTTTTGCATGGAACATCATTATGAGTGGCATTGTGCCTGTGATGCGCCCCAGAATAAGAACGAAAAACGTTTCAAAGGCTAAGCATTTCCAAAAACAGAATGATCGATTTCATGAAAATGAAATCCATTAGAATGGAAAATTTTTAAGACAAGGTAGATAAATAAATTCATCTTAGGCCTTTGTTCTCATTTATGACTGAATCTTCATTGCCGTAGGGTGTTATGTAGATACTAGTTTAATCTGCATGGCCGTAGGGGACCGTGTGGATGCTAGTTGTTGAATGAGAATTTTCAAATAAGAAATTGTACAAATTTATTTTAGGATTTTAAGTTAATTTAATTCAGGTTATCGAAAGAATGCAAAGATTTCATTAACATTTTTACAAATAGCTTTTTTTTAGTTCTCATAGATAAGTTATATTTTCTGCCGTTTGCAAAATTCTATAAAGAATATGTTTCAGCATTATAGGAAATTTTAAAATTTTATCGACTTGAGTATTTTTTGTTTTGTTTTGAATCTTTAGTTTGAATCTATTTTTTGATCTTATATAAAGAAAAATTCTTAAAATAAACAACCTGCCGTGTCAAATTTAACTTTTTAGTTGTTAAATTACAAAGTTTAAAAAAGTGTTCGAGGGGAAATTAAGCCGCATCGGACCTTTGTCTTTTTAATTTGATTAAGTGTTAGAAGAAGAATCTGGCAGAGATGTAGGCAGCATGTAAAATGTACTAATGAGTCAAAAGAAGGGAATTTTAAGATTTTGTTTCTAAACATCTGTCTCTCGTAAATCGCAAAAAGTTTTAAAGTATTTTAAGTAGAAAGTTGAAATTAAAATGAATCGCGTAATGGAATGTTTTATTATAAGGTGCTCTCTCAGTTTTGACATTATTCTTTTAATTAACATTTTCTCGATGACATTAACGCGCTGACTTTACGTACAATCTCTTTTTCCCAATTTAAACAGAAGCAGTAGGTAATTTAAAGTATTTCACATTGAAATAAACGGACAGATAATAATAATAATAAAAAACGAATTTATTGAGAAGAAAAGAAATAATTCCACAATATAGGACGAAGTTTAGATAATATTATCTATTCTTATACTTAACCCTGGACATATGTATAATAAAGAAAAAGTATCATGACAAATTTAAACTGAATTGGTGTGTCAAATTCATACAATATAAACTAATTGGAAAAGCTTAACAAAAAAATATATATTGAATACAGGGTGTCCACTGGATAGATAGATAGATAGATTTATTCATGTTAAAAAAAATTTAAAAATTTGTACACACGTCAAACATTCTTATTACAAAACAAAGTAAAATAGTAAAATAAAAACAATACAGTAGATTTATATAATTTTGTCAATTTGGACAAAGTTATGGTACTTAATTGGAATAAAAACACAGGTAAAACAGGTACATAGAAAATCATAAAAATTGGTAGGGGTCGGACGCGATGGAGAACACCACCACTGTGCTCAGCATCCTTGAAAACGGGGAGGGAATATATATTTACCGCTGATAATCCGAGAAAAAAAATTCACCCCTTTCGGGGGCGAGTATTGGCCGGTGGAGGGGTTGGTAGAGGTCGGACGCGATGGGGAACACCACCACCGTGCTCAGCATCCTTGAAAACGGGGAGGGAATATATATTTGCCGCTGATAATTCGAGAAAAAAAATGCACCCCTTTCGGGGGCGACTATTGGCCAGTGGAGGGGTTGGTAGGAGTCGGACGCAATTACGAACACCACCACCGTGCTCAGCATCCTTGAAAACGGGAGGAAATTACTATTTTCTGAAGGGAAACCTATTAAATCGCGTTTAACCCCTCTAGGGGGTGGTTTTTGGCCTGTTTGAGGGGTTGTGCAACCCTAAAGAAAAATTCTGACACTGCCATCATGTTCAGCATCCTCAAAAACGGGGGGGGGGGGGGCGGTAATTTCATTCCGGCTCAAAATATTGACCATTTTCGCGTTTTTTCCGACTCACACACGCCACTAATCATGTTTAACATTATGGTCCCTACCAAATACCCACATCATTCATTGGAAAGGTCTTTCTTACATTTTTCACATGAAACAAATGACTGTTTTGACAACTGAATTACTATATGACATTTCTTAAATAGGTATTGATTGATTGATTGATTTGCCAGCGTAAGGTGGGTATTGCTGCCGATTCCGGACATCCAATCTGGAGATTCGTTCCAACACGCGGCTCGATCACCCGCCGAACGGCCAAATGCAGTCGCCCAGTCGTCCATTATTGCATATAGGATGGGAAGTGTAGGTGTTTGTGAGATGCTTCTGTTAAGTTTCCATATGTTATCATCGGATGGAAGTGTAGGCGTTTGCGAGAGACTTCATTTTAGTTTTCATGCTTCTTTTAAGTTTCCATCCATCATCTCCTTATTTATTCTTCTTCTAAGTTTTCTGTTTCTTCTGCTTCCGAATCTAGCAGTGTGCACCTCGTCTTGTCCGCTTGCGCCCATATGGTTTCATGTTTCCCAAGAAATCTGTGTTTCCGTTTCAATGTCCTGCATCAGTGCGTCCACGTCGTTTGTCTGCCAAGACATACATACATTAACTCGTCGCAAGAAGCTTTTATTTATTAAGCATTCCCCAGGTATATATCCATTTACGGTGGAAGTGCAAGGAAGTGCCTTGCCTTGTGGTAAAAAGAAGCTTTCTACAGCTAGTTATGAGAAAGAGGTCCGAGAGAATATTTTGTACTCCCTGTATATTGGATTCTTTTTTAGTTTCAACTGCCGCTTTCCAATTTCGAGTATTTTTCTATTTCATTACCTGTGTTTAATACCTTTTCAAGTACTTTTAATTTTTTTCAATTTTGATAAAGAAAGAAATTAATACACTAGCGAGTTGCAATTGTGAGAGCGGCCCAAGAATATTTTTTTATACCCTGTATATTGGTTTGTTTCTGTATTAAGTAATTAGTTTCAATTCTCGTTTTCCAATTCCGCATATTTTTCTATTTTATTACCTGCTCCCCGTTCAGCACAGGTTCATTTTTGTGATTAATAATTGTTTAAAATATTATGTTTTAATACATTGCGTTGATATAAATTAAGCTGGTAAAGTTATTAAAGTAATCAGAAAGAATAGAATAAAATAAAATAATTTATACCTTATCTCTCATTAGCGTATGGTCATGTGATTGCTGTATCAATTTCTTTCCTATCTTGGGTTGATTTCGTCCACTTTAAAAGCTTTCAATGCATACAATTACTTTAAGTCACAACACAGCTAGTATGTCTATATTGCTTTGTAAACACGTTTGTCTCATTTTGACACTATTTATTGCCCGGCTTTCTATATCGCAATAAATCACGTAAAAAGGTCTTCAAGACCACCATTTTGGGTGTAGGTAGAGACACTGCACTTGCACTTGTTTGCTTAGTTTGATACTATTAAAAACTTTGTACAAGTAATTATTAATATTTTAAGTAGGTATTGTATAAAAAATGAACGACGAAAACTCGCCTTTTTTAAATTAAACCCTGTACATTTTTATGTTTTTTGGGTAGAGCTTGAAACTAGCTTTCCAACGCAACTTTCAAATTTGGAATCGATCCATAAATGGATGTGAAACTACAGTTTGAAGTTGAAGATGACACAAAGACGACTACCATTTTTCCCAGTAACTGCCAACAAGCACGGTACATTGGAAGGTAATTTCTGATTCGATTTTGATTTTGGAAAACCATTGTAAAGGTAATCTAAACCTCTATGAGATAAGATCAAAAATACATAGACTGCTATTTAAAATAAAAATGTTAGTGGTACTTCCTGTTATCGGAAGTGAAGTTCTAGGTCCGATTACGTCAAAAAATGTATTTTTGTGTCAAACGTTCTGCACTTTATTTTCAAATTTTTATCTTGTGTCTAAGTGGGGGTGTACACACATACATATGGAATATACACATGGTCACAAACATTATACCTACTGTAATTTACTGACGAGATATTTGAATTTATATTATTTCAAATTACATTAATTTAGTTGCTCATTTAAAAGTCTTTTTTTAAAATATTTCTACAGATAAGCGTTTGAAATCAGTGATGGAACGTATTATACAAAAAAAGTGACCGACAAGAAAAATCTTGAATATATTTATTCGCATATACCAATTTGAATAATCTGTACGCTTCAGTTAATAAGGAGCCTACATGAGATGAAAAGTATAGGTCATTAAAAAGTATGATACTTTGGTTCGTTGCCGAGCTTACAGAGGTCAAAAAGTTATTGTAATTTTTTTTTTAGTAAGATTATGCTTTGTTCAAATAACTTACATTTTTTGGCATTCAGTTGTAAATTATGGTCGATATTTTTTTCTGATGGTTTCCAGATCATTGTTTACTTTAACTATCGCTTCGAGAGCTTGCTCTGAAGAGACAATATAACATAATTGCGTATCATCTGCGTATGCTTGCAACTAACAGTGCTCAATAGAGCTTAATATGTAAACAGAAAAGGTCCTAATATATACCCCTCTGGTACACCCGGAATTTACACACATATTGTTTGAACATCTTTTATAAAATGATCATGGTTATTTCATAATTTATATTTACAGTTTTGTATTCTAATGATGTAACTAGGAATATACATATAATGACTAAAACACTGCGATTGGTAACAAGGCCGTTAAGTGGCACCCCACTAGATTGCTGCTTTTACACCATGATGGCCATAAAACCGTTTTCACAGCTGCATTGGAAGTCCTTCTAGACCGGCCGCCACTACAGGTATTCATCAAAGGAGAAGCTCGTTCAGTGGTGCATACGCTAATGCAAGACTCAGCGAGGATAAGGCAGCAGCACAGAATAAAACACCAGAAGTTACACTCGAAGCTGAAGGAGGATTCTGTTCTCAGAATGCTTAGGGGTACTATAATCTCAAAGTATAACTTTAGTAAAAAATTTCTTATTAAAATTCCAGACAGAATATACTGGAAAAACTACCCCCCCCCCCCTCCCAGGATCGGTACAAACATTCTGATATACGGACAATTTACGGGATAAGGTCAAACACAAAAATTCCGATAAGTCTAGGAAGACACTCCACATTATTTCAGGCTGGAATAACCGCAAAACGGTGGTGTGCGGAGAAGGCAATAAGACAAGCAAGTATCAAACAGCCGATATAGACTATCGGCAGAAAGGCAAAGCTGACTACCAGCACATGCGGCGCACAGTGCCACGAATCTCAACTTTTTCGTTCAAAATTATCTAGCGCATTTGTTTCGCAACTGTTTGGAATTTTTTAATACTCGTTATTTAATGTGTGTAACAAACGTAAAGGGGCCGATTTTTAAATTATGGTAACCAAAATTATTCAGCTTAGCCGGAATTGCCATGTTCTATTTAAATCTTAATAACACTTTTCGTTATCCAATTTACATAGATCTTGTTATTCGGGGGGTTTGGGGTCGCTGATTACGAATATGATATTCAAATTGTCAAAAACCAACCTGCAAGATGGCGGAATCAACGGCTGCTGTAAAATGCTAAAAAATCATGAAACATGAAATTAACTTTTTAGCATTTTGTAGCCGCCATTGATTCCACCATATTGCAGGTTGGTTTATGACCATTTGGATATCAGACTCGTAATCAGTGACCTCAAAACCCCCCCGAGTAACAAGATTTATGAAAATTGGATAAGAAAAAAGTTTTGTTAAGATATAAATAGAATATTGCTATTTCGGCTAAGCTCAATAATTTTGGTTAACATAATTCAAAAATCGGCTCCCTTACGTTTTTTTAGAAATTAAATAACGAAATTAAAGAAGTGCTCTAGATCATTTTGAACGAAAAAGTTGCGATTCGTGCCACTGTGCGGCGGCCTAATAAATAACTTACGTGTAGTACCTATCACAAATGTCAAAAAAAACGTTTTTAATTCGCTTGTGCCGAGCCGAATTTCCGATTTCGCCGGCCGGCGCAATTTACGATGCCGAAATAGGGCCAATTTTCCCTTTTCCGTAGAGACGTCATACGACCTTCCACTCGACGTATTTATTTAGATATTAATGTTTGAAACTTTGATGTCTTTGAGATTTTGCCTTTTCCACCGAGATTATATTCAAATTTAAAATTAGGATTGCCGTAGCCGATCGCGTTAAGCAACGACCACCCAAGAGGTTTTAGTACATTATCTGCATCATTATTATGTGTCTCTACAATAAAACCGTTTAACTTAAAAACATTTTTTTACTTATTTTTTGTTTAACTTTTTGGCAGATAATTCGTATTCTAAAGTTATCTTTCGCCTATTTTTACTCGACTGAAAAAAAAATTCAAAATTTTATTATTGTGCCTCTTTTTCGGCGATAATTACGAGAATACTTTTTTAAAATTATTTTTGACTTTTCGGCAGATATTTTTCATTGCAATATTACTTAACATTTATTTCTACTCGACTTACGTTTAACAATTGTAGAATTTAAACCATTCGCCTCTTTCTCAGTGTGTTTTTATTCAAGAAAACATAAAGAAACGAATCGACGCATAGAACACATTACAAAAGCCATGTACTATTATCCGGAAAAATTCCGCGCCGCGGCGTTAGTAGACATTCTGCCGATAGTCTCCCAACCTAATCTGAACGACTAACCTTAAGTTTATATACACAGATTTTTTAAAGTTTTCGTTGAAATAATGCTGTTAAAGAAAGTTGCAGTCATCCGAATTGGAACCTGAAACATCCGATCTTAATCTGACTATCTTACATAATTCGATCCTTAACGCACTGTAAACGTTATTTAATATTATTTCCGCATTATCGTAATCACAGTCATCATTATCGTTATCATCATTTGAACATTCATCTCTTTATAGCTCAGTCTCTGTGATATTTGGCTCGTCTATTTCTTCGTCGATATCATCAGCGACGACTCTGTTCTCCTCAAGCAACTTTCATCGTCACATGTTGAACACACATTTGAACATTTTATGCTGTGTTTTCGGCAGCTGCAGACGTACGCCGCAGCATCGAGCTCCGAGTTTCATTGAATTTGCAATGCTTAGCAACGGCCGATCAAGTTCCTAAGATTTTTTATTGAAAATTTCAGTCCTTTACCTTAAAAATGGCGCCGCAAGAATTTCTTAAAAAAAAATTATCTCGGCTCCAAAGTCCGAGAACAATTTTTTTTTATATAGAAAAATGCCAGCTATCGATTGGCAATAATGATATTCCAATATATTTTAAAATGTCAAACATATTCAAAGTTTTTTGGGGTAAAAAAAATTATCGATTTTTTGACCGATTTTTCGCATATTAGAGGTCGTTTCGTGATATGCGCAATAACTGCACAGGTTAGCGCAACTGTTGGGGAAACTTTTCGGACTGGTCCGGTATAGAAATATGAAGACCTGTAGGAGCTATTGGACATTGAAGAAAACGTGTTTTTTTCGAAAAAATCGATTTTTGCAAGAAATTTGCAATATTTTGCAAATCTGTAAAAATGCTTTTATTAGATATATCTTGGACCATGCTTTCACCGAGTTTCGTTAAAGAATAGCTTTTCCTCACGGAGATACAGGTATTTCAAAAAAATGCAATTTTTAACATCTTTTTTGCAATAACTAAATAAATTTGCAATTTTCTAAGATCAGACCGGGTCAGCTCGATCCGTATTAAAAAGTTATACAACTCTGCTATTAAACTTTTTTTTGTGCAACGCCAACTTTTTCTTTTAACGCAAGGAAATTTTTTTTCGTAAACTTTGGCCGCCATTTTGAAGAGGACGCAAGTTCGTCATTTGTTTTAAAAACAGTTCAGTGAATTCTACGGAAAATTTCCAATTTTTTACATACCTTGGTTTCCAGTTAATAATTTTTGCAAAAAAACGCGATATTTTCGACAGATTTATTGGACTATATGGTAAAATAAGTAAAGCAAGATGGTATGGGTACAGAAACTTGAAATTTGATGTATGTACTACAAGCCAAGGCTACAACATTTTTTACAGTATTCTTCATCCCTCCACCACCACCCCCACACTCCATTATTAAAGGGATTGATAAAATAAAATTGAGATATTCACTTGAAATTTGGTACACGCATAACGGCATCTGGAAGTAGATTATACTTTGAGATGATTCCGTTGAAGGGTTGTGGGTTAAGTAAGGGTAAATAGGGGAAAATAAGTAAAGCAGGCTGGTAAGAGTACAGAAACTTCAAATTCTAGAAACCAAGGCCTAAAATTTTTTATATTTTTCATCCCCTCAATACCCCTACCTAATTGTTAAAGGGGTTGATAAAACAAAATTGAGATATTCACTTGAAACTTGGTACGCGTGTGTGTTATAACGATGTCTGGAACTAGATTAGTGTAAAATTATATTATAAATCTGTTCCTGCCACAGTCCAACCTGAATTTCGCTCCGAATCACATTCCGTACCCGTATCTTGCACCCCGCTACTGATTGACTGAGAATATTAAACTGACCAATAGAAAAGGCCTTGGTGCCAAATACATGTACAAAATGTTTATATACATACTGAATAAGGCTTTTCAATAACATCTTACTATTATTATCTGAATAATAAAACAGATAGTGTTTGGTTGATATATTTGAAGTTTAATTACCTACCCATTTAATAATACGGACTTTAATTTAGTTCGACGGTTGAAGTGAAGGAGAGCCCAGCTATTTGCTCATTTCGAAATGACCGTCGAGGACTTAAACGCTTTCCAGAGCAAACACTGCATCCCCTGCAATCTTCTGCATGTAAGTGCACCTAAAGCTACCCGGATTCGGCCGAATGCTGGTTACAGACGCTCCGGCAGATAAGAAAAATAAACTCGCATGAATGCCAAAGGATTCTCCATTACGATTCGAACAGTAAATGTAGCTTACAGGAATTAGGGTTAACTTTGGATGTAATTCGATCTTTACGATCGTCCTCGCTTTTATTGAATACTATTAGTTTTAAATTAGAAAACAAAAAGTTAATACGGTACAAGGACGTTATTTGTCTTCTTTAATTACTGGGACTTATAGCGGGACATTAAACGCAAATTAAAACTATTTGAATCGGGCAATAAAAAACCATTTCAATTAAATGTTGGATGTATTCTGTACAGGGTGTACTGAAGAAACTGAAAAACTAAAGAGAAATATTCGTTTAATTTATTTGAATCAAATGTTTAAATGTTTAATGTTTAAATGTTTTCTTAACCGCTTCTCAAGTCACCGAGGTAACTTCTTGAAAATCCAGAATGATTTTGTGTTAGGTAAAGCCATTTATTGTTTTGATTTGGTAAGATTACATAAGAAGTGAAAATTCACGAATCGTTTAAACTCAGAAAGCCTTCCGAAAATTCTTTATTCGTAAACTATTTTCAACTTTACGAAAAACGATAAGAGACCTTCTGTTTAGAATGACCAAAAAAACCTAAGAAATCATTCGGGTCAAAAAAGCGATTTTTGCAATTTGTTTAAAAAAAATTGATTTAAACAAATCGGGACCAGATTTTCGCCTGGCAAACTCTTGATCCTCATTCAGAGGCATGTCCTGAACGTAAAAATGCAAAAAGAAATCGTATGGGACATTTTTTTCATACGAAGGCGAGGTATCCTCCTTCTCTAATAAATATTTTGTATGTCACTCTTTTTTACTTTATTTTATACTGACGAGTGTTTCACGAACTAAATTGGCATCATAAAGTTAAAACTAAATTAATATTATTTACAAAGAACTTTCAACAACTTTCTCAGCTGGCTACTGAGGAATGAGTAGCTACCGGTTAACTCAGTGATTAAGTCGTGGATTACTCTGTGGCGAGAAGAGTTATATATTTTTTATTCAGCAAATTATCTGAAGGTCAAAAAAAATAGATAAATATAAATGGATATTAAGGGCGCCAGCGTATTCAGTACCTAATACTCTTGCAATTTTTATCAGGGGGAAGAACAATCAAAATCAAATGCAACTTAAATAATAAGAGCAAGAAATTTTACAACACTTTTAAAAAAATCATTACGAAAATTAATGGTAAAAAATTTAATTTAATTAGTTAACAGATAAAAACAGAAATATTATTTAAACAAGGTAAATTTGAAAATGAATTAGGAAATTACAATTTGAAAATAGAAAAGATCAACTGGTTTACAAGCTTGTTTCTGACCAACGGAGAGTTTGTATTTAGATTTAGGCTTACTCAACTTGGTGGGTAGCGTAAAGTTCGAATGAGGTCGAACCCTGGAGATGGCCACATATACCTGGGAATGAGGACTAAATAATGGTCGTGTCCTGCTCAACCAGGATTTTCCAGGGAGACGCTGCGTTTGAAAAAAATGTCCAGCCTATCCAACTTCTTCCCTTGCGGTGCTTCGGTTGGTCCAAGGTTTTACATGAAAAAGTGGACAGTGTAAAGAACCAGTTGATACATATTTTAAAAGGCAAAAAACAAATAAAAAAACTACCAACGAACTTCTAGTGATGAAGGTCACTATGAAGTTTAACGAAAAAAAATAGTAATTGTAAAATTTTACTTCTGAAAATATATGAATAAGCTACTGATTAATATAATAATGAATTTAATTGAACGAGGAGACTCTACTCTCATGAAATATTAGCCGTTCACAAAATGGCTGACATTGGTTATGACCAAAAATTTGAATAAATATAATAAAATTTAGTACAACTGAAATAGAGAGAAAATATCTGCATTACTGCCTGAAAGAAATTAATATTGTAACAAATATAGCAAAAAAATTATGGGCTTAATTTCCCGAAAAATAAACTAATAAAAAATTATTTCTTAACCTCCTGTACTAACACGAGGTTAAGTAAATGCGACAAAACGACTTTAGATTTCTACTTTTAATAAATTCAATAATTCACAATTAGGGCAGTAGTCGTGAAATGAGACTATCTAACAAAGAATTATAGAGCGACCCTAAATACAGTATACAGGGTGATTCACGTAGGCCATTCATTAGAAGTTTTTCAACTTGCAGTTGGATTAGAAACTTGAAATTTGGTATGCAGCCATAATCGATCATGCCCGTTCTATCTAAAATATTTTCAGTCCTCCAACTATACAGAGTGTGCCAAAAATTGGTACCAACTTTCTTATTTTAAATGGAAACCTATATTTTTCTTTACATGGTAAATTCCGATTGGTCTTCTAATTCTGAGTTTGGAGAACCTAAGTTATGTTAACTTATCTATTACAATTTTCGATATATGTCCAATTTTTTGAAAAAAATTGCCGCTGTAGTAGTTTACGAACAAATTTGTATCTCGCAAACCTTTCAAAATTATGAAACCAAATTTGTGAAGAAGTTAGCTGGAAGTCCAGGCTAACTTTTGATGTCCCATCGGTGGTCCCATTTTGTACCATATGGGCGCAGTCGATTTTCAAATGTCGCAATCAAAAATTGTCAAAAAGTCAATTTTTTCAAATGGCACCTACTATTTTTTTTCACACCATTCGAAAGAAAATTGAATTTTAGGTTGAGTGGTGGAATAGCATTAGCTGAACTCCGCCAGGACGTTAATATAAATAAGACGATTAAATAAATACAAATAAAAAATATATATATTTTAGATAGAACGGGCATGATCGATTGTGGCTGCATACCAAATTTCAAGTTTCTAATCCAACTGCAAGTTGAAAAACTTCTAATGAATGGCCTACGTGAATCAGCCTGTATAGTAAGTATATATATATAGTATTAAACTACTGGCAAAATTCTTTTTATAGCACCTAAACACAAAATATTCAGCAACAACTGTCCCAAAATGACAATTAAATAAACTACTGCTGGGGCAATCCACTAACAAGTGGTTTCTATTGACCACGAGGTTAACCTCAAATGTACTATAATAATGCAACTAAATGCCAGCTTAAAATTCAATATTAACCCAAAATACTATGTTATTATCCTAATGCAATAATAATCCAATAATAAAAATAAAAGTTTCAGCAAGGCATGGCTCTAATAATTCCAAATATTTTAAGTAAAAATTAGAAAAGTCTCACCTCAATGACCACAAAACGAAAAGTGAACTGTCCCGTCTACGCGAGTCTACTTCCGCATGCCGGTTTTATCGCACCTACGCCGTATATATCCGAGCCATATTTTGTCTGAATCACAGAACATGAAAAGAAAGTATGGTCGCTGTGTTGATAAATTTCAACACAACGGAATGTTGTGTTATAAGAGTGTCCTACAGATGTGCAACAATTATATAAACAGTAGGCGAAGAATGTAACGTTAACTCTACTTGTTTTTAGCTCTGCCGCCTCCACATAAAAACGTTAACTTTATTACGGGACATCCTGTATAAGGAATCAGTTTGCTTTTTTGCCATTTATATTTAAAAAAATTTGTAAGCACTTGAGCACAGAGAGAAAGGCGATCCATAATCATAGTTCCATTCTGTATATCTTATCACAGATAAAATATCAAATCCGAAATACATTTCCTCACACAATGGCCGACCAATAAGCACGGTCGGTCCTCCGATATCGACTCGATTATTGTATATTGCAAGTGCGAAACAATGCGTTCCGGCAGTCAGGCCACGTAGGCCCGATCTATTTACTTCGTGCACGAGGATTGAAATCGAAAATCCTGCTCTTTCAGGTCGAAAAAAACATTTCTAACATCTTCGTGGCACGTGATGGAGAGACACTGATAGCGAAAAAATGGTCGCGCGGCGTGGGACACCATTGTGCCGAAGCGTATGCATATATATTACATGTATTTTCACAGGCCTCAGGAGTTTACGTCCCTTTATTATCTACACGCCTACCGTCTCCTTTTCGATTTTGGTTAACGGCAACGACGTATCACATACCGGGTGGATGCGTGATGTATATTTTTACTGCTGCATCGTGTTGTCGTCTAATATTACTCTAAGAGTATATATTGAATAGGCCGGGGTCCAAGGTGTTACGAATCCTTCTAGTGAGAAACAATGAAAGTAAAAAATAAATATGAGAACGATTTACAAAATAAGTTTTGAACTCCTTTGCGAAATATACGAGAGAGATAGATTTGAGAAATATAAGAAATAAGGAGTCATTTCCAAATCTGAAGTATCAAAAGTTACTCTGTATATAATCTGTTCGCTGATAGAGTCCCGGTGTGACGTCATGAACGTCTGAACTAAGATGCCGTAAGCTACTCGGTGTTTTCGAATGCACAGTAGCTTCGTTTTATATTTTACTTGACGTATTTAATTAGATTTATTTAAATGATATTGAATTATAAACATATATAACACATCTATTGTAAATTTATAGTATATAAATGAATTATAGTATTGAATTGTTTTGGTGGTTTCAAGTAAAAAAATATGATGGAGTAAATATACAAAATAAATACACTTAAATAGTTGCAGCTAAATCTTTCTTATTCATTAATAAAATTTTGTCAAATAAGTAGATGTAATCTTAAAATAGAAATATATACTTAATTATGCCGAACGCTATATAAAACAAACAAATAAGGCAATAAATACAAATTCCTAGTATATGATAAATAAATAAATTTAGTTTTCTTCGTCAGTGTCAAATTCTTCCGAGTCCTCATCGTCACTTTCATTATAAACACTTATAATGAGTGGCATAACTTCACCAGTATGAACCTCTCGATCATATGTCTCTAAAATCTATTTATTTGTGTGATATACACTTGGACCAAATTGAGCTCGACACTTAAGATAAAGCCTCATTCCACATAGCAACAACGGCTTCCTCACTAAAACCATCTTTCCCGATGTGTTTGTTGTAATACTCCCTACAAATTGAATTGGATTGGTAGGAGCCTCAGTACCTCATGTCCATACTCTCTAATTAAATTGTCGAAAACATAGTGTTGCTATGTTCTTTTAGCTCCAGCTATTAGAAATTCGGCTTTAAATGCGGTATCACTAAAATCTGTTTGGTCTTTATTAACCAGGTTTGTATTCTTTCTTTCGTCCAAGAGTGGTAACAATAATGCTTGGATTTTGTAACCCCGGCAAAAGTCTCTCTGCCAGCCACTCTCCAAAAATTTTCAGAGTTCGTGTTGGCATGGTAATCTTCTGACTTATTCTTGGTGGAGAAAACTAAACTCGCATCTTCAGCAAAGCCATGAATAGATCCTGCATGTACAACTATACATCTTTAACCTTCTGTAGTTGTATGACGCCTTTTAGATTTAATAGAATCGTTTTGCCAAGAACAGTACATCTTTGGGATCATTACTTTTCAAATTTTTCACGTATTTGCGTAAAAACTCTAGCCATTTTAGATACATTTGTGGTCTTTCACACTGTTCTTTTCTATCGTCATCTTTTTTAAAGGAAAAGCCTATTTAATCACTTTATGTAAACTAGTACGGCGAATATCAACGATTGCTCTAGATTTCGGCTCTTCTAAAAGGATTGCCAAGTAAAAGTTTATGATCAGACACCATATCGTAAATAACATTTTTTATTTCATATTTTACAGCATCGTCTAACTCTGTTTTGGACTTTTTACGATTCCGTTTGACCGAAGCTTGAGGTTCCACATTGTTTTTGTCGTTTTTAGCTATTTGCTATTTTTTTACAGCCTTTTCGTCGATTTTTAAAGCCTCACCCACTCGCCTTTAAACAGCTTTTATTGACAATAAAAAAGGTCCATCATTTTCATTGTCCTTTTGAAAATATCACAACAAATTCAAAACTAACTGCTATGATTGCGGATTTAAAAATTCACCAGGATGCATGTTTACTATTTTAACAATAGAACAAAACTAAAATTGCCCTGAAATCGCCAACCGCATTCGACGACGCTACGCGTTACGCAAATTGATTTGCTGTCGAACAATAGAAATACTGCACGTCGGCCTTAACTTGACCACAAAGATTAAAACTTATGTTACTGATTTGGATACAAACATTTTCAATTTCAATAAAGACAAGGAAGGATAGAGCTCCGGACGATTTTCCTTAGACTATTCGACCGGGATTCTAACAGCGAATAGATTTTATAATAACTATTGGGTTTAGTATCCTATCTTAATTTAGGAAGGTAATAATAATCTTCCCACCTGAATATTAGGTGCGTGCGTGGTCTATTCTAACTCAGAGCGAACTCTAACTCTTTTCAAGAACGCGTATTATAAGGGACCAACTAACTGCCAAAAAATAATCTGTTTTATAATAACCGTGGATTCATTTTTTAAATTATGTATACAAACTAAGAAACGTAATATCTGCTGAGCTCGACAGAAATACCGGGAAACAATATCTGCTTTCGTATGCATAGAGGCGTGAGTTAAATGGAATTAAAAAATTGAAAGTTGAAACAACTTTATTTATAAAAAACTTCGAGGAATATCTTTCAGAATGCGCAAGAATTATATAAAAAGTGCAATAAATCGGCCAAGAGGCTGAAGTGAAAAATATACAGGAATTATTACCTCTGTATGTAACTTTTTAAACATTAATTTCTTTAAATTTAATTCACATGTTGGTAAATTACTGTAAAAATGGTACATAATAAAATGAAAGTTTTGTTTATATTTGATAAATCATGAACTTTGATAAAACTTCATAAACCCTCGCGCTGCCAATTTTTAACCGACTCTTTTTAAGCAATATTTAAGAAATGATTTTGAAGGTGGTTCAATTGCTTTTAAAAAAATCGGTATTTACACAGAACTTCCCTCTTTATTTATACAGGGTGGACGTAGTGGTGAAAATATATATAAAAACATTTTTAGTATAAATTTCAAACTTTTTTTATTTGGAAAAAATTTTTGAAATTTGTTTTAATTTTCAACAAGAAATTTTTTGAAATAAGTTTAGAATGTCATGAAATGTGGAAATTTTAAATTTGAGCAAAAACAAAATATTTTCATTATTTGTTTCCTTTAGACGATTCACTCTGTATATTTTCCAGTGAATGTCTAATCATTACTTCGGTGGCAGTAGCGTCAGCTACCTACCAAATTTGGTTGTCATCCGTCAAGTAGTTTTTTTTAGTTAATGCACCAACAGACAGACCGACAGACAGACTGACGGAATTGAAAACCTATATTTTCGTAATGTACATGATCTGAAACGTGAAAATTTGAAAAAATTTGGGAGGGTGATTTTTTCTCGAATACAATACTTCCCTTTGGTATACGAGGGAAGTAAAATCGGTAAAGGTATTTACACAGAACTTCCCTCTTTATTTATATAGGGCGGTCAGTCTAAAAAATTATTAATTACGAAATGACATATAAGAATTATAATAGCAAGCCCTATTATTGCAGAGAAAATCTGATAACTTTTTTCCACCATCCACTCTATAGTGGTGGGGAATAAAATTTTCAGTTTTTTTTAAATAATTTTCAAAACATTTTTTGTTGAAATAAGTTTAGAATGTAATGAAACGTGAAAATTTTAAAATTAGAAAAAAAAAATCGATGTAGTGAGAAAAATTTGTTTTTTTATTTTCAAAACAATTTTTTTTTTTTGAAATATGTTTAGAATGTCATGAAACGTGCAAATTTTAAATTTTAGGGAAAAAAATTCCATCCATTTTATAAAAAAAAAATTTCTTTTTAATTTTCAAAAAAATATATTTTTAAAGAATATCTTTAAAATGTCTTGAAACGTGGATATTTTAAATTTGAGCAAACAAAAATTTTTTGCCATCATCCATTTTATAGAATATTTTCAAAATATATATTTTTTCTATTTTAAATTTTCAAACATTTTTTTAAATAGGTTTAGAACGTCACGAAACATGGAAATTTGAAATTTGAGGAATTTTTTTTCCGTTATCTATTCCCTTTACACGGTCCACCCTGTATCTTTTCCAGTGAAAGTCTAACCATTTCTTCGGTGGTAGTGGCGTCAGCTACCTACCAAATTTGACTGTTCTCCGTCAAGTAGTTTTTTAATCTATATGTTCTGAAACGTGAAATTTCGAAAAAATCTCGGAGGGTGATTTTTTCTCGAATACAATACTTCCTTTCGGTATGCGAGGGAAGTAAATAAAAATTAGTCAATGTTTCTACTGTTTTGGTCAATTTTGCATATCTAGTTTGGATGATCCAAAATCACATTATCGAAAAAAAAAAATTATAAATTAGAATTTTTCGACATTTATGGTGAGTTTACCTGCAAACGTGAAATTATTTTCAGCAGTATGATCAAACAATTTAATCGAAATTTACAAAAATGAGACAACATTTCTTTTTCTGTATAAATCTCTAAAGTAGTATATTATATAACCTATTTCCTTTCTCATATATGTATATCAAATCCGGTGACATTCAGATAACCTATATTTTCCTATATGCCTACCGAAAGCACCGTACGTATCCAGAATACATTCACACGATAAAGATCTTAAATCAGCAAATGATGATCCCAGATCGAAGAAAAAGGAAACGTCGCAAGGATCCGCAGGCTTAGAATGCAATGACAATCTATCGGTTCACTTGTGGAAGGCTTAACTTAGAATCCGGCGATTTTCCCAATTTCTACCGGCTACAGCGGTTCCACTGCGGACTTTCTGACAAGATCTATGGCCATGGAGATAATGGATATTATACATATTTCTTTTATAAAAAGCTGACGTTTAAAATTATTCAAATGAACGATAAAGTCGATATAGTTATATTATTATGAAACTGCTTTTTTACATATCTTCATAAATATCAAAGATGATTTTGAATTTACGGGCTATAGCACAATCAGAAAAATATTCTTCTATTTCTGACAAGAAAATGTGCTATGTCTCTGTATGTAGGTATGTAGGCATAATATTTACGAATTATGACAAAATCAAATTATCAGGAACTGTTTTTATATGAAACTGGGGAATTCATTTAGACTCAAAAGATTTTTGAAACACGTCTAAAAGAAATTGACGAATTCGTTTATAAAAGATCTATGTTATTAAACTATTAATTAGAAGTAAGTTTCATTGCATAAGTAATTTTAAAAATTAATGTTAAACAAGAGTAGTTGTTCGAGATGCCCACCTCCTTGTATAGAAAATTGGCCTACTCGGTAAATTTCATCTATTGTTGCTAGTCAAAGTGTTTTTATTGATAATAATTGCTTGTAAATAGTTAATATCATCGGGTATTCCCCAAGGCTCTATGTTGGAACCTCTTCCTCATACGCCGATGATACACAGCTTTATTTGTTAATTCTAATAATTACCATACAGCTACAAACTTAAAAAACATTGGACTTACAAGAAAATTCACAATTTTGCCACAAAATATAATTTAAAAATAAACCCAACTAAATCGACAGTTATGATTTTTAGTCAAAACATCAAATACTTTCTGAAGATATGAACATTTTGTTAGACTGCCAACAGCGGAAAGTTAAAAATTTTCAGTATTATTGTTGAATCCAAAAGATTCATAACATATGTTAACAAATTGGTTTAAAAATCATATGTTGCGTTATACTTACACCTCATTAATTATCAAGTAAGGAAACAACTACGCAAATCTTTAGTTTTATCTATTCTCATTATGATATCATTGTGGTACAATGCTTGGATGAAGGTATATTACATCGTTTACAAAAAATAGAATACCTGTATTTGGTATGGTTTTGGGCTACGAAAATTCAATATATTTCACAGAAACTTGCCAATTTAGATGTCATCATCTTGAAAATTTCTCAAAATGTCACTTGCTGATATTTGTTCTTGTTACTTCAATACCGAATTATCTTAGGCAAAAATTTTATAATATAAATATTTATAATGAAATGCCAGCCCACAAGGGAACAATGACCAAAAGCACCCAAATAACCCTATCCCGGGGGTATCAAGCAACAACCAACCAACTCTGTACCCTTACCCTCGCCCGTGCCTGCTTCTGACGCTAAAATAAGCGTCTCCGACCGAACACAATCGTTGTGCCACACAGTTCACACTTCCTTCCAATAATATCGGAGCACATGATGCCAATTGGTACCCTGGGCTTCCGATTACTCACCACCCCCAAACTCTTACAAACTCCACGGGAGGTGATGTGCTAACATCGCCAACACCATCCGCATATGCGGGGGGATAAATGGAAACAGCGGATCCCTCGACCCCTAATCATCCGAGACCGGCATCTATAGTCAAGAATATTGGCGGGCGCATAATGTAAATATGAGATCTATTGATATTGACTATGCCACGATATAGTCATGCCATCTTTCTACGTTCTTTCACTTATAATACTGTATCACGTGCTTAAAAACTATTTGAAACGTCTTGCCATAAATACCTTTAAGTATAGAATTTAGAAAATGTTATTCAACCAAGAATTCATGTGATTATGTGAAAGACTATATATATGTTTGCTGCATGCCGATGTGTATACAATACAGGGTGTCCCAGAATTGAGTTCCCGGACGGAAACCTGCGATTCCTGGGTTCATACTGAATCCATATAACCCAACTTGTCTTAGTCCAAAACTGCAACTCTGAGGAACTACATCATCTTAAAGTGAGTCACAAAAAAAATATATTTTTCTAGTAGTTTCCGTTATATTGAGCATATGCGAACTTGATAACACCCAAATATCTTTTGTTTCTCAATTTTTTTTCATAATAAATAATATTTGACTGGCTATATATTTTTAATCGTCCTGTAAAATTACGGAATACTCGAACATTTTTGTAGAGCTTTGCAAGGGCTGCAAAAAAGGTACTCTTACATTTTTTGATAATATTAATCAATATACAAGAAATTCTCGTTTTTTCCACTATTTGTATTTAATATTTGTTTACAATTCCAGAACAAAATTTTGTAATAACAGAAAAGTAGTTTATTTAACAAAAATTACATTCATAACAAATGTCCAACTGTTGTAGTACACAAATCAATACAATTTTGTGTAATATCAACCGAAAATCAAGAATTATCGCTTTTTCCCTATAGGTGATAAGTGCTTGTGAAACAGAAAACCTGTCGCGTTGTCATGACAATACAAACATTCATTCAAAATTCATTAGTAACGTCAAAAAATTGCAAGTGTATGTATATTTTAAATTTATCTTTAATATAACGGAAATTATGGGAATTTTTTTTTTCTGTCTCACTTAAGAGGATGAACTTCCTCGGGGATGCATTTTCGGACTAAGGTAAGTTGGGTTACATTGGCCCAAAATGACCTCAGGAATTACAGGTTTCGGTCCGGAAATTCAATTCTGGGACACCCTGTATATGTATATGTATACATGTTGGTTCTCTAGCTTTCTCCGTGTAATATGCCATGTAACTCGATTTATGAATATTGTCCCGCGTGCTCGGCGAGCCCCTAGAGGAGTCGAGGTTGTCTAAACGATGTTTTAGCAGAATGCCATCTTTGGGTTCTCCTACTACGAATTCTCGTTACTTGAGCAAACTCAGTTGAGAAAATTCAGTAAGACTGTATGAATATATATGTATACATTTCCATTTGCTTATTAGCACGATTTATTTTATGCTATTTAACTCTGTAACTATTAATTACACAAAAAAAGTGTTATGTTTCTGGGACTCCATTGGATAACCCCTATGTATTCCGACGCGCTACACACGAATCCGGTGAATGTTTAGCTTCATCACCCACCAAGTGTTAGTAAATCCCGAAAATAACCCGATGGAGTTAACAGGATACCGGACTCATGTCTATCGCAACGAAGTACTTAGGGGTTAACTAATACCAGGCCACTTTTTTTCTTTGTATGCCTGTGTTATTATTAATTAATTCGTTTTATTTTTGCTATTCGGATTATTTTTATTAGTTTTGCATAAGTATCTGACTTAATCTAACCAATTTTTTTTCATTGTGTTTTGAAGGGAATAAGTGGTAGAATAGCTATTGAGTTAAACGTCGCCGTTTTATTAAAGGAAATTATATTTTTTCTCTAATAAAGACGTATTATTGTTATCATTATTATTAAACATTGTGCTTTAATAAAATATATTTTTCACTGACCTAATTAACTGAAATTATAATTTCTATTTATTACATTGAGTGGTCTCCTAGAGTAAACCGCAACCGTCTTCATTCGATAGTGAGCTTTCGAGTTATAACAGAATTTGATGGAGATTTCTTTTTTAATTATTGCCAATTACCGGTTTCGGTAAAGCAAATTGTCGTGTTAATTAAAATGTTTCATTGCAGTTCTTCAGAGTCCGTTGTTACTTTTTTATGTTGTTATATTTCCCAAAGGACGGATATTCTGTTTTTTGCCCAAAAAGTAATTCACAGGAGTTTATCTTTTTATCACGCCAGATAACGACGGCTAGTTAAAACGGGTGAACAGTCGGGCATTTTCTTGTTCTGCTCACAATCGGATTGCGGAACCCCAAAGACGAGATAGTGATAATTCGGAGCCCGTTAATAACCCGGGTTGAATTTATGAAAATCCTCACCCCCTACTTAGGGACAAACATGCGAGCGTCCCGTAAGAGATAGCGCACAATTACAAAGATAAACCGCCTTTTACTATAATTGGTATAATCTAATGTGTGTGCATGTGTTAATTAAAGCAAGCTTGTCGTTCGCGTAATTGGAATTTAATTCTCTTCTGCTCGTTCCGTTGTAGCGTTTCGGTGCGGGACCGGTGTGCGGCATATTAAACTAATTTTCGCAAAACTTCGCTGTGACATTATTTGTCAGATTTGTTCGTCGGGTCCTCTTATTTGCCGCTTTTGCGCGGCGTTATTACATCACGTTAACATTTTCTCAGAATTTGAATGCATATTACCATATTAGTGTAATCAGCAGCCGACGAGGTGACGAAAAAAAGACTAACAAGCGTAAAAAAGTTCTGTAAATTATTTTTTTCCAGCAGAACTTTTTCGAACCATTTAAATTTTGAATGTAAATTGACGGCTATTTTCAAGCTGTTTTAGTTCTCGTATATTTAAAATAACATCAAGCTCTGTTAGAAATGGTCGAAAAAGACAACTGTAGTTTAATTCATAGTCCAATAGTGTTGCCTACCTGTACTTTATATCTTGGCGTATATTAGTCACTTCACATTTCATCAGTTGTTTGTAATAGTTGTGTCCAGAATAGCCGGCTTGTGTTAGGTTAGTGTTCTAGTTCCAAAATGAAATTATTTTTCTAAGCCATCATAGGCTACTTGTAAATGGTGGCGGAGTTTTTCCATAGATAGAAATACGAACGTAGTTTTTATCATATTATGTTGCACTTGTCTTGGACTATGATTCAGGAGATCTGACAAGATGAAAAGTGTAGTTCTATTTCTTCTAAGTACTTCCAGATAGCTCCTGTATAAAGTCTCATGTCTAGTATCGACTAGCGAGCTCAATACCTAGTGTTTTTTTATTGACCTCTACGAAAGTAATGAAATGGAAGAGGAACTGCACGCTTGTACCAACACAAGTATCCTAATCGCTCTCAGCATCTTCATACCACTTTGCTTTCATTCATTACAACATTTGTGAAAGTAGCAACTAGAGAGTGATGGTAATAGTGGTCGTCCAAGAAGAGCACGTACGAAAGCGTTCAAGCAAGGAGCCTTAAATCGCGCAGAATAAGAATATTTCACAAGTCTTTGTGTAACTACACATCAGATGATGGCTTACAGATAGACACTACGGCATTTTGTCCTTCCCTACCATTTACGAAAAGTACAAACTATGAATCCTGAAGATTACCCTTATCGAATCGCTTTCTGCCAGTGGTCTTTAAGTCGTGATATAATCCAATCTATGAGATGGATTAGAAGTTCTGTAACTTGTTCCACGAGATATCCCGATCTTAATCCCCTCGACTTTTTCTTTACCGTTTTGTGAAATCTCTGGTACACTCGATTTCTGTACTTAGGAAGATGTTCTGGTAAGAGTTATGGCCGCTTACACGCATGTGCAAACTATTGCAGGAATATTCCATAAGGTCCATGAATCCATAAACTGACGTTGCAATATATGTATAGAAGTAAGTAATCAATATTGTGGACAAATTCTAATAATTTCCTGTATCGCCCTTCTTTTATTTACAAATAAAATCAGCATTTTTGGTTAAACAGATTTTGATCAAAATTAATATATTTAAGCTACGGCCTAACTGTCGATGTATCTGCAAATAAATTAAATCAAGTTATTTTTAGTACGTGTAAAGGCAAATAACACGCGATACAGTCTTTTCGTCAGAGGTGCTTCTATTATACGAATATACGTATATATTTATACTTTCAGCAAATGCAAAAACAAAGAGTATGACGCACTTGGTCAACACGTTTCTAAAATCATAAATGATTTGAATTTATTTGTGATAATATTTTCAATTAAGGACAAGTTAATCTTGTCTCTATCACTGACACGGGTAGACAAATAGTCTGAAATATTTCGATGAAATTTGGTATGTTATATTTTGCAGGTTGTCAACATCCCTTCTCTACTTCAATCTGTTACATGCGCTGTATCATAACCTCCTCTACTTACCAACCATACACCTAAAATTGGCAACGCATTAAAGTAGACATGCAGTAAGTAGTCTGATCATTTATTTGGTGAGCGCATCATGTGCCCGAATGTAAATAATTAGGAGGGAAAAAAAGATACCTATTTCATTAACTAAATAACTTTAAGAACCATCCAATTAAATTTTATAATACAATACAATTCATGCAGGTAATGTCCAGTGTTTTTAAGGTTACTGCCAGGAGCAATGTTAAGTGATGAAGAAATATTTTGTAAAAGTAGGTACCTATCTCTTCTGAGGCAGTAGGTATTAAGTGTTCTCTTAAATGATTAGAACAAACCGGTTAAAGAGTGAAGCCATAAATGAAAAAAGTACTGTTGGGGGGTGATGTCGTCTCTTTTTCGTTAACATTAACTTAATCTGATCAGAGGTTAATTCCAAGCTACTTCTGTATTCACATTTTTCGGTATTTTCAAAAACTGTCAAACCCTTTTCCAAAAATGCACTTGCTTCTTGCAAAAAATAATCAACATCAGTCACTGGGGAATTATTTCCATGTAAACACTGATTACTTAATATATTCTGCACTTGTGACCACCTGCTTATTTTTAAACTGGGTGGCAAAACCCAGTCCAAATCATTAGATTGTATCTCATTATTTTCTACGGAATTTTTTTTAGTTCTTTTGAAATTACAACACTGCACTGCACTTTTAACTCACCTTCAGTTCCATCCACATTATCAATATTTAGTCTATACATCCAAATAGAATCGGACATTATTTTAATACTCCACTGCGCAATACACGTTAAATTTTTCTGAAAGTTGTTTAAAAAATGTTCGTACTCTTTAACATAGTCATTCTTCAAGAAAGCTTTCACCATTCTTTCCTGGCATTGCATTGCTTCATTTTTTCTGTCATTGGGGTCTTTCCGAGAAACGATCTCTTTTTGCGATAAATAGGGGGGCATATTATCGAAAATCTGGGGCACTGCTTTATCAGTTAACTGAGGGTGCCTTAAAAATAACTGCAGTACTACACCAGTAGTTGGATTATATTTTTTAGTTCTAATAATATAAACTTCATTAAAGTGTTTGACACACATAAAAACTGGTTGATGGTAGCTAGTTCTGTCTCGAAATTTTCCGAATCCTAAGTTTCTTTCGTTCCTCATTTTTGGGGAAGGTAAATGTCGAAACTGTCATATTATCACTTTTTAACGAACTGTCGTAGTTTGATTTGCAGCCTTGTATACAACCTCTATTGCATGATATGGTCACTCGTATAAATAAAAGTCTTTCTTGGGCTGTCGATGTAAAAAAAGAATGATAAACAACTAAATTATATCACCATACCACGACCATACCACAGCTGCGCCATTTTCCAACTAGACACAACAGGACTACCGGCAGCGTTGCCACTTTTCTACTTCATGACCGGTACTTAGAGGAGGTTGTGGCTGTATTGAATATTATCGATGATGGAGCATACTTTAATGTCAAGTCTCTAATCCTTTATTTTAATTTAAGCTTACAATTATATTCAACCATATTTCTAATTGTTTCATTTTCCTTATTTTACCTATTTCTTTGGCCGTAGCCATTTTAGCACGCGCGGTACAAGGCTTGCACCTATTCACTAACTTTTATATTATATTGTGTTCCAACGTTACAAAAGCAACAAAAAATAAAGACATCAATCCTGGTTTGTCATTTTGATAAATTAGAGGCCAGAAAGCTGGCTGTTGTATAAATGAATTTTAAGGAAAGCAATAAGCCAAAGGGTCAACAAATTTATGTAGAAAGCAGCAGCAAAAAATCTGATGCTGCAGAAATCATCACAACATACGGATAGCTTTGAGTTAAGAGACGGCCATCAATAAATTACCCCAAGGATACGCCGAATTGAAAATTATTTTAATCGAATACATTTATATTATGCCTGCATGTTCAATTTTTAACCATAAAATAACAAATAAAGACACCAATTCATTCGGAATTTGTCGCATTCTCACTCACTTTTGTGAGATATCTTTTATTTAAACATTTTTTGGTTTATCAGTTTTTTAAACTGATTTTTTAAAACAATGTTTGTAGGTCTGTTTTTAAGTATTTTCCAAAGTTTCGAAAATTGTTTGTTTTAAATATTTATATTCGTATATAAAATATAGGTCGTATTGAAATATATGCATTATTGTCTTCCATATCCAAAATGTCTATTATTTTTTTAAATTATTGTGTTAAAAGTATATTGATTGCTCAATGTTATCTTTAGTGCCGGTATTATAAGTTAGCTTATTTATTGCTTTTTTAAATTTTGTCTTTACCTAGCCAGGAGTAGTTGTTTATTAGGTGACATTCAAGGTTTCATTATGTAGAGCTTTCAGCAAGAAGTGTTAAAAAGGTTACCACAGTAATACCAGTCTTGCGTCGATGAAAAGGTCTTAGCGACGTTGCATTTTTCCCCTTGTAAATGGACTCTTCCTGTCGCTGCGAATTCATATCGAAATTCATTGGTCCTATAAGATTAGCTAGTTACATGTAAGAAGCCATTGTAAAATACATGTAGGATTTTACAGGTCTAGAACAAAACTGAGTTGACAAACACTTTTTTTTTTGCATTGGATTTCTCCATTAGCCAGATACATATTATGTATTTTCTGCTTTACTCATACGTTCATAACTAACCTAACACGACGACCCAACCATACGATATACACAGGATGATAGTTCACAAGGACACTCTCTTCTCGTCCAGGGGTCTGTCAGGACATTTATTATATAACATTACACAGGTAGACCACGGAAAGGGGGTACATAAAACAATGGGAGAGACAATTAAGGAATACGAGGCTAACCTAATATGGAAAGATGTTATAGCAGCAGTTTAACTGTGTTCATGAAATTAACCAATACGTTGTAGACTTGTATATTTTTTAAGGACAATAGGTGAGTAACATTAGTTGGTAGAGGGACTTTGATGTCGACTAAACTATTTAGCATTGCATTGATAGCCGTTTGATGATTCCGACAACTAAAGAAAATATGGTTCAGATCGCCCGTAGCACCACATGTACTACAGATATCTGAATCAAGTACACCAATTCTATTTAGGTGTTTAGGAAAGCAAGCGTGACCGAACCTTATTCTGCAAATTGTGGTGATAAATTTCCTAGGGGCGTTAATGCCCTTAAACCATGGTGATTTGGGAATATTACTAACGATTTGTGACAAACACTTATAACCATGGCTTTCGGTCTCCGTTAAACTTTAACCGTCGGTCAAACCGATTCAATTACCATGGAAACAATTGTACTTTTAATGATTTAGCAACGATTAAACTTTAACGGAGACCGAAGGTAATGGCCATTACAGTTGCATTTCGTCAACTGTGGAGATTGTCTGCTGGGCGTATACCCTCATCAAAGTTCTTGAGCATCGGTTTGTTAGTGACATCCACTTATAGTTTTAGAAACTGTCTTCTTCTCACTTATTATCGCCAGATTTTTCAGGTATTATCCATTCCATATTTTCCCATCTCCAATTCACGTGACTGGAAAAATTACAGAATGTGAATACAATCGTGAATCGTTTTGGTGACCGTATTTCGTGAGGAATCGAGTTTTTGGTGCGATGAGTTATCCAAGGACTTTGATGATAAACCTCTCGAAGTATCCATAAGTCGTCTGTCTGCTTTCTTGCAGGTCCGTGTCGCTGAGATGTAACTAAATATAAGAACTATGACGTTAGCGAGCTTGTGCATTTCTTGATGTTTCTATAGGTTTGTTCTAACACGCAGTTTGACTGTCAAAAGCAGTCGCTCAGTCGTGTATCTATCTATCTATCTATCTATCTATCTATCGCTGTGACATGTTCATGCCATGACTGGGCGGCTCCATTTGACTGTTCAATGGACGATCAAACTGCGTGTTGGAACAAACCTTATCTTGCAATATTCTGCTCAACCGACGAGTTGCCTATCTTGATTTAGTTTAATACTAAATAATATAGATGTAATCTGAACAGCCTGGATAGTACAGTTTTAGTAATTTGTTTATTTTGCTTTTAACCATTTTTCGGAAAGTTTCTTAAATTATTTAATATTTTTAGATTTGTGACAGTGATATATTGCAACACGTTGCATTTCTAAAAATATGCCAAGTTTTCTACAACTTTTGTTGTCTTCGCTACAGTCTTCGTTGCTTTTAGGTAATTGCTCTAACTTGGCACACTTTTTGTTAAACTCTGTATATGTGTAGAGACTCTCACTAGTAGCGTTCAAGAGTAATCAATAGCCATAAGTTCGTTTTCTGTTTCCCTCTGTTTCATTCTAGGAAGGTGCGTTGAATTTCAAAAAAACATTT
Source organism: Stenurella melanura (assembly GCA_963583905.1). Taxonomy (NCBI): domain Eukaryota; kingdom Metazoa; phylum Arthropoda; class Insecta; order Coleoptera; family Cerambycidae; genus Stenurella; species Stenurella melanura. The sequence goes on from OY757311.1 coordinate 123,516,977, forward strand.
CCTACCGACCGAAACTAACTAAAGACATCAGTACTCATCATTCTAAAGAAAGTAAAACTCAGCTGGCCCACTAGTGGGCCGTTCTAAGGCTAGCTAATGATGAAATCACAAAAAAAAAATTTCCAAGTAATTTTCTACCGACTTAATTTATTTTTGCGAATGGTTGACGTTGCGAATGAACAGAAAGAAAGCTTCAGTTACCTCAAGAAAGGACCGAAATGTTTCAGCTGTACCCTCGAAGTGTACAGAAAAAAAATTTTTCAAGTGATATCCTACCGCATCAACGTGAAATATATGATAGATAATATCGTCATAAAAAGTGTGAAAAAATTATTCAGCTACATGCTTAATTGACTAAAGAGCTTCAGCTTGTACTATGAAAATTCCACTCACGGTATTGAGTTCGAACTCCGCGCGGAAAAACATTTAGATCAGCTGAAGTTTTTTTCGTGAAATATATAATTAGTCAAGAAAATTTTCAAATTTTCAAGGGAGCATGCCCCATCACTTCCACTAGTGGCGTGTGTGAGTCGGAAAAAACGCGAAAATGGTGAATATTTTGAGCCGGAATGAAATTGCCTCCCCCCCCCCCCGTTTTCGAGGATGCTGAACACGATGGCGGTGTCACAATTTCTCTTTAGGGTTGCACAACCCCTCAAACAGGCCAAAAACCACCCCCTAGAGGTGTTAAACGCAATTTAATAAATTTCCCTTCAGAAAATAGTACTTTCCTCTCGTTTTCAAGGATGCTGAGCACGGTGGTGGTGTTCGTAATTGCATCCGACCCCTACCAACCCCCCCCCCCCACCAGCCAATACTCGCCCCCGAAAGGGGTGAGTTTTTTTCTCGGATTATCAGCGGCAAATATATATTCCTCCTCCGTTTTCAAGGATGCTGAGCACGGTGGTGGTGTTCCCCATCGCGTCCGACCCCTACCAACCCCTCCACCGGCCAATACTCGCCCCCGAAAGGGGTGAATTTTTTTTTCGGATTATCAGCGGCAAATATATATTCCCCCCCATGTTCAAGGATGCTGAGCACGGTGGTGGTGTTCTTAATCGCGTCCGACCCGTACCGACCCCTCCACCGGCTAATACTCGCCCCCGAAAAGGGTGATTTTTAAAAAAATACTTATAACATATATTTGGAAGATTGCGATGTTCATTTCGAAGAATATCAACCTTGTAATTCTACTTGTAAGAGGCGTAGGTTAAATTAGTCGAGATAAGGTATAAACGAAAAATATGTTTTATTGTAAGCGGACTTTAGCTTTAAGTAATATAACGTTATATTTAGGTATCAATTATTGTAATTTAAGAAAAGACACTGTAGAAATTTGATTTCATGCACCGTAATAAATGTTCACAATTATTTATATGTAAAAAAAAAGTATGTAACAATTATTCAATAGGCCTATTGGCGGTATTTGATGATATTTTTTCAGATGAACGAGAAACAAAGGACATTACAACCAAGAAAAGAAATAAGATTATTCTTCCCGTAAACAGCAACCTCGAAAACGGGGAGTGGAGGGAAATATATGTTCCGAAAAAAAAATTTACCCCTTTCGGGGGCGAGTATTGGCCGGTGGAGGGGTTGGTAGGGGTCGGACGCGATGGGGAAAACCACTAGCGTGCTCAGCATCCTTGTAAACGGGGGGATATATATTTGCCGCTGACAATCCGAAAAAAAAAATTCACCTCTTTCGGGGGCGAGTATTGGCCGGTGGAGGGGTTGGTAGGGGTCGGACGCAATTACGAACACCACCACCGTGCTCAGCATCCTTGAAAACGGGAGGAAAGTACTATTTTCTGAAGGGAAACCTATTAAATCGCGTTTAACCCCTCTAGGGGGTGGTTTTTGGCCTGTTTGGGGGGTTGTGCAACCCCAAAGAGAAATTCTGACACCGCCATCGTGTTCAGCATCCTCGAAAACGGGGGGAAAAGGTAATTACTTGGATTTCTTTGGAATAACTAGTACTAACGTTTTCCGTTATTTTCGATTCGTAGGAAATGACTTTTTGAAATTCAACGCAACCACCTAGACTATTTCTTACGTTTCGGACAATGCATCCATTGTCCTAGATGCATTCATTAACACAGTAGTCAAATTAACATTTTAATTCATTCTTAACTTCATGAGTGATAATTTCGGGTAGTACCATTTGTTGAATCTTTATTTTAAAGTTAAATCTTGGATGGGGATTAAGAATTTCTGCAATCATCTTCTAGTAAACGTTCTCAAAATTAAAATTTTGCTTGTGAACAATTTATTGTTCTAAAGTATTATCTATATTACGCTGTTACCTACCTACTATCTAAGGCTGTTTTATACTGTTAATACCCTGCCTTGTAAGGTGTGTGCAGCTTACAAGTATAAAACAGGAAGCTGTATATAATTGTCAGCGCGGGTAATCCCCGTTAAAGTGTCCCGAGAGCGCGTTGCGGACTCACCTCCGGATAAACGACTACAATTTACGAGGAAAGCTCCTAATGTGCTACCTACGTCGGTCTAGGGCTCCTGACACACCTCCACCACTTATCTTTGGAGTTCATTGTAGCTAAAATAATAATAAGGAATCTGATGTCACAACATTGGACCGCCTCTAGATGGAGTAAATATAGTGTAATCCAAAATCCGTTAATATATGCAAACTGCGTTGGAAACTAGTAATATACATATTTGCATATAAACATACGTGAATCATTGTTAAGCACTTTGAGATGAAGTTAATCACATGCATTAAAAAATATTTGAATGTGTATGTACAATCTTTAATAAAAAAATAAATTTGCGCAAAATGAAGGGAAATTAAAATAAATATGTGAGAAAGAGAATGATTTTAAGAAAGGTAGAAGAAAAGAGTTGTAGTTTTTGCAGGAACATTACCAGAGGCACGCGGCAGGAAATCTCTAAGCAAGATTTTAGAATCTTCCTCATGCTTTGGACTTTATTTTGGGACATCGTTTTTTTTAATTCGGTCACATTTAATGGAGCTAAGTTACAACTTTCTAAACACGAGGCAACGTAATGAATGAGAAATTGCATTGGTGATTTACTTCACCTGTGTATATTCGTCACAATAATAACTCATCGTTTAGAGTTAAGCTTTTGAACGAACGTTCAATAGTCTAATAACGGAATGTTGCCAAAGGCATCAAAATGGGTTGCCATCGATTGTTTTAACATGTAATGCAATGTGCACTAGATAACCGGCAGAATGAATTAACTATAGATGGAACTGTCATTTCCGACTTGAGATTTGCAAACTTTTATTGCAAGTGAAAATGAGCTCATAACATGCTCGAGACAAGAATTTCTGAGTACTGTTTTGGCGCAAATTATAGCAAAACATTATTTATGATTGTAGGACGAGCAAAATAAGACAACCCAAGACGTCAAGGATTGATGTGGGGTTATAAACAAGATGGTATATTTTGGAGTCCTTTACCGGTAACTACGAATATGAGATTTGACGGATAATACATCTGGCAAGTTGTCAGATGAACAAAATTGGACAGAAATATCACCAAAGCTACAAACATCAGATTTATAAATGCCCTACTTCTCTCAAATTTTTAGTGATTCTTAAATTTGGCCAGATGGCATTAACGCCAGATAACGTAATAATACTATTAGACGTGTTATGCAGCATCGTTAGATAATGTTTATTCTGTTAACATTCACTCATTCGCAGTTTTTACTTCCCTCACATACCGAAGGAAAGTATTATATTCGAGAAAAAATCACCCTCCGAGATTTTTCCTGATTTTCACGTTTCAGATCATGTAGATTACGAAAATATAGGTTTTCAATTCCGTCAGTCTGTCTGTCTGTCTGTTGGTGCATTAACTAAAAAAAAAACTACTTGACGGAGAACAGTCAAATTTGGTAGGTGGCTGATGATACTGTCAGCGAAGAAATGGTTAAATTTTCACTGGAAAATATACAGGGGAATAAATAATGGAAATTTTTTTTTGCACAAATTTAAATTTTACACGTTTCATGACATTCTAAACCTATTTCAGAAATAAAAAGTTTTGAAAATTTGTTTTCCATTTTTGAAAAATTTTTTATCGTTAAAATTGATGGAATTTTTTTTTTTTGCTCAAATTTAAAATTTCCAAGTTTCGTGACATTCTAAACCTATTTCAAAAAAAAAAAAATAAAAAATAAAAAATCTTGTTGAAAAATGTTTAATCTTTTTTTATCACTGCTATAGAATAGATGAAATTTTTTTTTTTGCTCAAATTTAAAATTTCCATGTTTCATGACATTCGATTTCGGAAAAAAAATTGGAGCATTTTTTTACCATTTTGGAAAAAGAATTACCTACCACCAGAATATATGGAAAAAAATGTTTTGCTCTAATTTAAAATTTTCAAGTTTCATGACATTATAAATCTATTTCAGAATAAAAAATTGAAAATTTTTTTACCAACATTTTTGAAAAAAATTTTACTACTAAAATAGCCGGAATTATTTTTTTTCTTTGTTCGAATTTAAAATGTCTAATGTTCTAAACCTATTAAAAAAGAAATTTTGAAAATTCTTTTGAAAAATGTTTGTCTTTTATTACTATAGATTAGAGGAAACATTTTTTTGCTCAAATTTAAAATTTCCACGTTTCATGACAGTTTAAACCTATTTCAGAAAAAAAAAATTTGAACATTTTTTAGTCATTTTGGAAAACGGATAGATGGAAAAAAATGTTCTGCTCAAATTTAAAATTTTCACGTTTCATGGCATTCTAAATCTATTTAATTAAAACATTTGAAATTTTTTTTTGAAGAAATTTGTAATGTTCTTTTAACACTACTCTAGAATAGAAGGAAACATTCCTTTTTGCTCAAATTTAAAATTTCCACGTGTAATGACATTCTAAACCGATTTCAAAAGAAAAAAAAATTGAATATTTTTGTACCATTTTTGAAAAATGAAAAAAAAAAAAAAAATTTAACCACTACTGTACTTCCACGCCACTACGTGAATGTGGAATTGAAAATGTGACAGATGGCAATAATATTTGGCATATGCACCTGTTATACTTTTATTCAAAAATATACAGAGTTGTTATCTCAAGAAATAATTCAACCATGGTGGACATTTGTAAAGGTATTTGCGCAAGCCTTCCATATTTGGCACCTGTTATTTAGTATTGAATTTTTGCTGTTGGATGAGCACTCTGTTTATTTTTTTGACCAAAAGTTATCAGGCTTTCCTTGTAATAATTGTGATAACTATATTCCGATTATTATTTTCAATGTCATTTCGTAATTAATAATTTTTAGAGTGACCGCCATGCACAAATAACGAGGGAAGTTCTGTGTAAATACCTTTACCGATTTTTTTAATTATATTTTGTTTTTGTATAACTGTTTAATATCCAATAGAAAGTAATATAAAACATTTGTATCGTTGTATAACGGCAATAACAACTTGGTTTTTATATCCAGGACAACTCTGCCATATCATTTTTTTAGAGTAATATTCCTAACTGAAATGAGAATGTGCCAAACAAAAGACACGAGGGCCAAGCCGAATGCGCAAAATAATGGATGACACATGTATATCTTTTATTGACTTTTAGAGTTAACACTAGGATTTTGAAGGGATTTACCTTAAAATATGCTAGTCGGTCTACTCTTGCTATAGGATTCAACATGTAACACGGAAATTTTAGTTCAGACTAACACTTTTCAGCGTATGCCCACTTTATGACACACAGAGAGAACACTGCATACTCTTTTTTTACTTAATTAATTTCATACAGTGTGTATAGTATGGGAGCCCTCGACCAGGATTTCTTGCCTCATCGCGACGCGACATGAGGATTCCAAACTTTTTCGGACAGTTTATACCCAAATCAAGAAAAAAGTCCTTTATGACGGAAGTTTTAAAGGTTGCTAAACGACCGTAAAACAATAATGAACATGGAAAAAAAATGGGCTAAAACTGTTATCGCGACGCGTGCGTTTCCTGGTTTTTGTGTTGAAGTAGGATGTATGGAACTCTATAAAAATTTGAACGGACATTTTCTGCCTTGCGCAAGCGGCGAGTGAAGAGAAAATAGAAAAATTTCCCAATAAATTTTAAAGTGTAAAATTTTGTCATCGCGACACGTCCATTTTTTTTATGTAATTAGGGGATTTTCATGCGAAACAGTCATGAAAAAATAAAAACGGACGATTTGATCGGTGCTCGTAAGAGTGAGTGTACTTGTAAAATGTAGTTTTTTTTTGTTCCCTCGAGTTATCGCGACACGTCCGTTTTCTTGATTAAATTATTGGTAGGATTTAGATACACGTAGAAAAATTTGAACTTACGTTTTCTGCATTGTTTTTTCCAGAAATACCATTTTCCGTCGCGGTGAGTCGCAATAGTAGCTCAGTCGTTAGAGATATTTACCTCTAAACAAATCGGAGGCGGATGATTTTTTTAATGATTTTTGGATGGTAAGCAATAACATCACGTAAAGTTTGCATGATTTTCAGACCGGTAACATTAAGGAAAAAAATCAGAACCTCTTTTCAGGTATTTTCACATAATTTCGAAAACGACTCGAGATAAAGAGCATACATTTTATACATAAAAGAAAAAAAATGTATTAACACGAACCGAACGATATAAGCAAAGACGCGTAGGTTTTAATTGTGAGGAGAACAATATACTAAAGAAAGAAATAAGATAAATCTACGGATCTCGAAGATATCGGATGTTCCACAGCGAGACAAAGCTGTAATGTTGACAGCTGCCAAATTAACTGTAAAATATAATAACTTCAAACTCATAACATTAATCGCCCCTCGTCAGTAGCCCACGGAAATTAGCTTAAAGAAAACAGGAAACCTGGACAAAATTAGTAAAAATCTGAATTTTTGCACAGACGTTCTTTAAGGTGTCCCAAACCTAAATCCACAAAAATCTCAAAAATCCCAACATGGCTACCCAAGATATTGAAGGTCAACGTGTTTTACAAATATCTCGCGTCCTATGCATCTGATGCCCATGAGGTCAATGTGTAAACTGTAGAGAATTAAATTATCTACAAGCTTTCCTTTCTATTTCTTCTCAAAACCCCACCCCTTTTCGAAATATTCAAGGTCAAAATGTCAAAAACATGTTTTTTCGCGAATATTTCGCGCCAACAAATCTGACAGCAATAAAGTTAACATGAAAGATGAAAAAAATCAAGATTGGTATTTTGCATTTTTTTCCAAAACCCCGCCCTTTTCGATATACTTATTCAAGGTCGAAGTTCAAAAAAGATTATTTTTTTTTGCAAATATCTCTATGAAGACTTCGTCGTGGTCTAATGCATAGGGAGCGTGATATTCGCGGAAAACCGGTTTTTTGAAACTTTGGCCTTGAATATCTCGAAAAGGGCGAGGTTTTGGGGGAAAATGCAAAACACCAATCTTGTAGATAATTGATTCTCTACAACTTTCGCGTTAATTTTATTGCTGCTCGATTTTTTTGGCGCGAGATATTCTCGAAAAACCATGTTTTCGAAATTTTGACCTTGAATATTTCGAAAAGGGGTGGGGGTTTGGTAAAAAATAAAAATGTCATCTTTTAGATGAATTAATTCTCTACAACTGTCATATTGACCTCATGGGCATCCGATGCATAGGACGCGAGATATTTTCAAAAAACTTTGACCTTCAATATCTTAGGTAGCTATGTTGGGATTTTTGTGATTTTTGTGGATTTGGGTTAGGGACACCTCAAAGAACGTCCGTGCAAAAATTCAGATTTTTACTAATTTTGTCTAGGTCAAATGCTAATTTCTGTGGGCTTAAGGACCATCTTATTTTTCTGATGAGAAAGTTGCTAAATTAATAACTCGGAGCATTAGTGGGCAATACGAAATAAAAAAAAAAGAATTCTTCTTCTAATGATTTTTTACGATAACACATTTATATAATCTGACTCAAAATACCAGTTTGGATTATCCGGAATTTCGAACTAGCGGGGTCTTAACTTTTGAAAATACATAAGAAATGGCATTTTCATTAAGTTCACTAAAAATTTGACAGCTGCCAAAAGGATAAATGTAATATATTTGACATTAACTTCTTGTCAAGTATCTCCTAAATCCATAGGAAATAAACAGATTAGCACTTTAAATTTTGAAAATATTTATTAAATATTTTGACAGATCATTTGCTTGTTTGTAAAATAAAAACTTTATTTTAAAAAATCGATGATATTTATAAATTTTTGACCTTGATTCTGATTATCATTGGGAAAACCCATACTTTTCAGTAAAAATACATTTTTAGATGAAAACTATAAAAATTTGGGAACGAACATCGAAAATTCGACTAGAGGGATTTCATAACGAACATATTCTTTAAAAATGCATTTTAAAATTTTAATTTTACGATCTAGTTGATTTGGGTGTAACAGCGCAAAGGCGGCTACAGACGTAACTGCATACTTGAACGGTATGCATGCGCAAGTTTATTGTACAAGTATACTGCAACGTGTGTATTATAACAATTTTTATAATACACACGTTCCAGTATACTTGTACAATAAACTTGCGCATGCATACTGTTCAAGTATGCAGTTACGCCTGTAGTCGCTTTTAGAGACGACTTCATTTAATTTTCTACCACTGTGCAACACGGAAAATGTTCGTTTAGACTTTTTTTAGCATGTATGGTCAACCATCTAAAAAAGATTTCAGCCATGTCGCTGTAACTCAGTCAAGCCATTTTTTTTAACAACTAATGCTGAATTTATCAGGTTTCTGCAAGGCAAAAAAATTTCCGTTCTTCATGGGTTGATGTTTTCTTTTACATTTTAAATAGAATTACACTAGGAATTGACAAGGTGCTATAAAAAAATTACACGTTTTTTTTACCGACGGAAAATGTTTTCCACCGCATTCGCAACGCACCAGAGTTTTACTTTACATAAAAAGTTCCCTATTTTCCCTTAAACTCTACATTGTTTATTTATTTGTCCATATCGCGATGACAAGAAATTTTGGCCAAGGGCTCCCGTACTAGTATACATATTTTTACGTGAAATCCTAAACCAGATATCTAAATTAATATAATTTCATTTACAATTTGAGTATCAATATGGTAATACGGAAATTGATGGAATTCACAGCAACAGTCTCCATTTCAAGATAGGTATTAGTTAAAATGTAAGTAAAATTTTACGAAAAATCATGTCACTTCATAAAACATAACTTTCGTTTATTGATAGTGCAGTAAAAAAATTTGTACCTTGTGCGGTATCACCAGGAGTACATATCTGAGTTTTGGACCTTCAAAGCCTATTGCGGTTTTTTATAAACAATTTAGTCTTTTGAGAAGCGTTCTTTGAAAAGCGTTTTTTTTTTTTAGGTAAAAAGGTAAATACCTCCTGTTCTAGAGGCCCGATCGGGATGTACAAAAAAACAGAATCTTCGTATTAAAATTCCAGCAAATCTGCGTTGGTTTTTTGTCATTTGAGTACGTATATAACAACGAATTTCGTGGTCGCAAGTCAAACTATTACTTCCACATCCACGTAGTGGATTGGAAGTATAGTAATCGCAAAAAAAATTTCAAAAATTTTTATTCGTGGAATAGGTTTAGAATGTCATGAAACGTCGAGATTTTAAATTTGAGCGAAAAAAATTTTTCTGTCTGTCTGTCGGTCTGTCTGTAACTTTTTTTGTCCGCACGTTTTCTCCGGAACGGTTTAAGATATTGACCTGAAATTTTGTACACGTATATATTATAACGAGATCTGGAACTGGATTGTTTTTTGAGGATATCCGGTGAAGGGTTGGGGGTTAAATAGGGGTAAATAGGGAAAAATAAGTAAAGCAAGCTTGTAAGAGTACAGAAACTTGAAATTCGTTGTATGAATTAGAAGTTAAGGCCTCAGATTTTTTTATAATATTTTTCAACCCCCCACCACCCCTACCCCATTAATGGGGTTGATAAAATAAAGTTGAGATATTCATTTGAAATTTCGTACACGTATGTATTATAACGACGTCTGGAATTAGATTATATTTTGGGATGATTCCGTTGAAGGATTGGGGGTTAATTTGGGGTAAATAGAGGGATATAAGTAAAACAAATTGATAAGAGTACAGAAACTTGAAATTCGGTGTATGTACTAGAAGCCAAAGCGTCAGATTTTTTAATAATATTTTTCAACCCCCACCACCCCTACTCCAATATGAAAAGGGTTGATAAAATAAAATTGAGATATTCATTTGAAATTTGGTACACGTATGTATTATAACGATATTTGGAACTAGATTATATTTTGAGATGATTCCGTTGAAGGGTTGGGGGTTAAATAGGGGTAAATAGGGAAAAATAAGTAAAGCAAGCTGGTAAGACTACAGAAACTTGAAATTCGGTGTATGTACTAGAAGCCAAGGTCTCGGAATATGTATAATATTTTTCAACCCCCATTATTAAAAGGGTTGATAAAATAAAATCGAGATATTCATTTGAAATTTGGTAAACGTATGAATTATAACATCTGGAACTAGATTATACTTTGAGATGATTCCGTTGAAGGGTTGGGGGTTATTTAGGGGTTAATAGGGGGAAATAAGTAAAGCAAGCTGGTATGAGTACAGAAACTTGAAATTCGGTGTATGTACTAGAAGTTAAGGCCTCAGATTTTTTCATAATATTTTTCAACCCCCCACCACCCCTCCTACCCCATTAATGGGGTTGATAAAATAAAGTTGAGATATTCATTTGAAATTTCGTACACGTATATATTATAACGACGTCTGGAACTTTATATTTTTTATATTTTGAGATGATTCCGTTGAAGGGTTGGGGGTTATTTAGGGGTAAATAGGGGGAAATAAGTAAAACAAGCTGGTATGAGTACAGAAACTTGAAATTCAGTACATGTGCTAGAAGCCAAGGCCTCAGTTTTTTTAATAATATATTTCAGCCCCTACCACCCCTTCTCCAATATTCAAAAGGTTGATAAAATGAAATTGACATATTCACATGAAATTTAGTACACATATGTATTATAACAACATCTGGTACTAGATTATATTTTGAGATGATTCCGTTGAAGGGTTAGGGGTTAAATAGGGGTATATAAGGGAAAATAAGTAAAGCAAGCTGTTTTTTTTTGGTAGTTTCCATCCCCCCACCTTATTAAAATAGTTGAAAAAATTAAATTTAAATTTTCACTCGACATTTGGTACATTTATGTGTTATAACTATATCTGAAACTAGATTATATTTAAATATGATTGCGTTGAAGAAGTGGGGGTAAGTAGAGGTAAATAGGGGTTGATAAAATAAAATTGAGATATTCACTTGTAATTTGGTAGACGTATGTATTATAACGACATCTGGAACTAGATTATATTTTGGGATGATTCCGTAGAAGGGTTGGAGTTAATAGGAGTAACTAGGGTAAGAGTACAGAAACTTGGGATTCGGTGTATATACTAGAAACCAAGGCCTCAGATTTCTTTCTAACATTTTTCAAACTCTACCACCTCCGCTTCATTAATGGCATTGATAACATCAAATTGAGATATTCATTTGAAAGTTAGTGCACGTATGTATTGTAGTGACATCTGATTGAGAAGACTCCATTGAAGGGGTGGGAGGTGGTAGGTTGTGAATAGTGGAAAATAAGTACGGTAAACTAGAACCTTCATTTTTAACGTATATGGTAGAAACCAACTCCTCAAACTTTTCTATGACATCTGCCCCAAATATTATTAAAATTCTATGACCAATAATTTCCACATACTAGAGTTCAAATATAGTCAAGATGTTTCCTTTAAAGTAACTTGGATGTAGAATCTGGATGTGGAAGTAGTGATTCCTTAGGCAGCGGTTTTTTTTTTGTTTCTTTTGCAATCACGGAGTTCTGGGTTCGAATCCTGGCCAAGGTATGGATATTAAGTGGCGTTTTTAATGTGTTACCGAGACGGTAGCAGTAGTCACTGTTATCTCTCCTGATTTAGAGGCCGACTGCGGTAGAAGGCAAAATCACAGGGAATGGTTATTTTGTTGACGTCTACGGGTACATGTCCTGCTTGAGTGATGGAATAGTTATAGCTAAACTTCGCCAGGACGTCAATATAAATAAATAAATAAGGCGATTATGTATGTATTGATTTCATATGTTTGAGAAACTAACGTGGTTGGCAAATATTTTTAACATGCTGTATATATAATGTTAATAATAATAATAATAATAAACGTCTTTATTATATCCCACAAAATATTACACAGGGAAAAAACCAATATTACTACTTGGTAATGTGTTATATGGTATACAAAAGGCGCAGTTTAATGTGTCCCAACTATTTGGTACACGAACAATCATGACCATCAGTCTTACAACCTTAGATATATAGCTGTTTGCGTACATTTATTTATAATTAATATTATTGGGGTCGTTATTGGATTCGTGCAAATTATTTATTTCCAGTATTCTTATTAAAATTAAACGGTGTATTTAAAACTGATCATCGATTAGATCATATTTTTCAAGATTAAACTGACAGTTGTATATCCAATCAAATATTTGTTTTGTTCTCAATGCTCGTTTAAAATGGAAGTATGTAAACAGCGTAATAGCAAAAAATGGATCTGAGATATCACGCAAAATGTAAACATTTGGGAATTACCCAAGGCATCATTTGAAAGTAAAATGTAGCTCAAATATTTAACCATTTAATTGATATCCACTTGCTCTACACCATTCACTAAGAAATGATCGAAAGCCACAGGCTCAGTGAATATAAAGCAACTAAATGTACCCAGGAAATTTATTCATCGTTTTTAATGAGCATTCCACAACTTGAAGTAAAAATCTTAAACCGAAAGAAATGGATTGAAAATAGAAACGGAGCGAAAATATTCAAGAGTATGGCAAATAGCAGACATTATTTATTTACCAATGAAGAAGTAATTAGTTTTGAATGTTTCCTTGACATGGGACAGCGAGTAGCGACACAAAAAAGTAAATTAAGAGTATTCAGTGAACGAAGTTTTTCATCGCCTTTAAGCAATCTTATTTTTATATTGAATCGTGTTAGTTTGGATATTTATCAGATGACCTTTATGCATTCAGTGTCTAATATTTATTGTGAAAAACAAGAAATTACCTATTCTTTATATACCAGATCCAACCTTACTTTTTCTTTATTTTTCAAGATATAAATTTTAAATTAGAGCACAGGAACGCTTCCAGTTTAACCGATAGTACAGATAACTTTTTTAACTTACACATCGCCCTGTACATTTTCTAATCTTACACGAGAGAGGTTTGAATTTCCTTTGCAATGATTCTTTAGAAATCAAAATCGAAGCAGAAATAACCTTCAAAATGCAATGTTAGTAGTTGTTAATTACTGACAAAAATGCCAAGACTTCTTGTGTCATCTCCAACAAATTGTAGTTTCACGTCAATTTATGGACTGATTTTAAATTGAATTGCTTTGAAAAGCAAACATAATGTAAAGAATGTACAGAGTGGCATTTCAAAAAAGTTTAGTTTTTATAAAATATTTATTTAAAAAAACGCTATAAATTAATTAAATTTCAAAAATGTTATATTGAGAAATGTGTAAAAATGCCTTTCGATTAAATACTGTGGGGAGCTATTATAAAGTTAAATATGATTTTCATGTCCAATGCGTAATTACTAAATGTTCCTGTTTTCAAAGTCAATTATGATTAGACTTTAATTTTGAAAAATCCGCTGAAGGATAATTCAAACCTTTAATAAAATATGCAGAGTGCCATTTAAAATAACAGACTTAGTAGTACTACCGGTTGAACTAGAAGTACATTTTTGGGTTGGGTAGAAGAAAAGGTTTCTTTCTACCCCAAATATCCTGTGCCATAATTTTAAATTTCCATCTTGGAAATAAAAAAAATATAAGTAGGAAGAGATTCCCAAGAAACTCCATCTTACGAGTAGTCACAATCAACTCCAAAAGTGTATGGTAAGATCTCTAGCCCTATGTGGAGGATACTTCGTTACGTGACAAAATACATCATAAAGAAAGTATCTGTTACATTTCAAAGTTAGCAGTTCTTTGAAAATAAAAATGAAAATATGAAATCTTGCTCAAATTACTATTACAAAATATCAGAAATTTTTTTGAGATCGACTATGACTATGCGCACTGAAGAATAAGAAACTATAGATTAAAATATGTCATGTAATTAAAATTATTGCCGATGAAGAAACCTGATATACTTTTAGTGAAAAGTATACAGGATTGTTACTCTAAAAAAACTAGAAAGAGATGATTTAAGGCAACTTATGATTTTTAACGAACTCTAGCGGAGCGCAGGTATTTTGCTAGTACACAAAAGTCAGATGTAATTAATAAAAAATAAAATAAGGTAAACTTTGATCTTGCTGTACAGAAATCCGTGTACAGAAATCCTGTTTTCGTTTTTCTGTAAATGTCGCTTATTTTTTAGCCTTTCAACTGTAGCACTACATTGAGATATATAACATTTTACTATATATATAGTGTTTTCTTTCTTAATCACACCACTAACTTAGTTCTTACGACAAATTTTTCAATATTTAGTGCCATTAACTAGATGGCTGAACTGATGAACAGGCTGATTGCTGAACAGGGTTATGCAACATGTACATAAAGGATTTATAGAATAATGCTGTTTTTTCGATACCTACTTTGAATGTTGCTAAATGACTCTAATTTAGGCCTTGGTGGTACTGTTAATACATATCTGCATTCGCAATCGCCGAAAATATTCTAAAATTACACTCCAATTTTCCAAAATTTATATCCACCACACGGCATTGGGGTGCGTTAATATGCGTCCTCTGAACCGTAGTAATAAGAAGTCGGAGTGGTTACTGAGTCGTCGACTGCGAAGTGATGTTAGAGGGTGAAATTTGAGTTTTAACATGGCGATGGAATGCGAAGGTGTCCTGGCCAGTCAACGACATTCCGTAGTTTCCAAGCTCACACTAAACGTTTATTATTCTGACTTGTCGGCGACGATTCTCCGGCTTTAATTAAATTTGAGCTTACGTATCGCCGATGCAGCAAGCGTAATAGCCACTGATGACCCTGGAAGTCGCAGCCGGGTCGTTCCGGTGGAGCTACGTTTTCCCAGCTGGCTCAGAACACGGGCAAGTTTTTGTTTATCGTAGACTTTTTGTATGCATGACACGTTATACGGAACGATTACATGCAACTTATAATCCCTGTGAATAATTTTCAACAGCAAAGCTAGTTGGTATATTTGCGTGTCTTAAAGCCAATCCGATCCACCAGTAATAATAATAACTGCGATGACTCCACATCCATGTAGTGGATTAGACGTATAGTAATCGTAAAAAAAAAATAAAATTTTGTTTTCTTTTAAATAGAGACATTTAGAATGTCGCGAAACGTCGAGATTTTAAATTTAAGCGAAAAAGAAAATTCTGTCTGTCGGTCTGTAACTCTTTTTGTCCGCACGATATCTCTGGAACGGTTTAACAAATTTTGTAGACGAGATCTGGAACTGGATGGTTTTTTAACTTATCCGGTGAAGGATTGGGGGTAAATAGAAGAAAATAAGTGGGGCAAGCTGGTAAGAGCACAACATTTTGGGATCTGGTTTTATGCTAGAAGTCAAGGCCTTAGATTTTTTTATAATATTTCCATACCCCCCCCTCCCAAATTATAGGGGGTGATAAAACAAAATTAAGTTATTCAGTTGAAATTTGATACTTACACGTATATATTATAATGTCACCTGGAACTAGATTATATTTTGAGATGATTCCATTGAAGAGTTGAGGGGTAAGTAGAGGTAAATAGGAGAAAATGAGTAAAGCAAGCTGGCATGTGTATAGAAACTTGAGGAGTGGTGTATATACTAGAAATCAAGGCCTCAATTTTTTTTATATTTTCCATCCCCCAACCACCCCCACCCCATTATTAAAGTCGTTGATAAAATAAAATTGGGATATTCACTTGAAATTTGGTACATGTATATACTATAACGATATCTGGAACTATATTTTTACTTCCCTCGCATACCGAAGGGAAGTATTGTATTCGAGAAAAAAGATTCCGAAAATATAGGTTTTTCAATTCCGTCAGTCTGTCTGTCTGTCTGTCTGTCGGTCTGTCTGTCTGTCTGTTTGTCTGTCTGTCTGTTGGTGTATTTACTAAAAAACTACTTGACGGAGAGCAGTCAAATTTGGTAGGTAGTTAACCCTACTGTCAGCGAAGAACTGGTAGAATTTTCACTGAAAAATATACAGGGTGGACCGTCTAAACGGAATAAATAGTGAAAAAAATTTTTTTTTGCTCAAATTTAAAATTTCCACGTTTCATGACGCGCTAAACCTATTCCAGGAAAAAAAATTTTTTGAAAATTTTTTTCAAACATTTTTGAAAAATTTTTTACCAAGTTGAAAAAAAAATTTTTTTGCTCAAATTTAAAATTTCCACGTTTCATGACGCGCTAAACCTATTTCAGAAAAAAAAATTTTTTGAAAATTTTTTTCAAACATTTTTGAAAAAATTTTTACCAAGATGAAAAAAATTTGTTTTTGCTCAAATTTAAAATGTCTACGTTTCATGACACGCTTAACCTATTTCAGGAAAAAAAATTTTGAAAATTTTTTTCACCGATATTTTTGAAAAAATTTTTACTACTAAAATGAATTTTTTTTTTCTTTCTTCAAATTTAAAATTTTCACGTTTCATGGCATTCTAAGCCTGATTTAAAAAAAAAGTTTTTTGAAATTTTATCACTAAGATAGAATTTTTCTTTCTTTGTTCAGATTTTAACTATCCACGTTTCCATGGCATTCTAAAACTATTCAAACAAATTTAAAAATGTTTTTGAAGAATTTTTTAAAAAATTTTAAAACATTTTTAATCCATTTATGTATCACATACAGGGTGGACCGTCTAAACGGAATAAATAGTGAAAAAAATTTATTTTTTTTGCTCAAATTTAAAATTTCCACGTTTCATGACGCGCTAAACCTATTTCAGGAAAAAAAATTTTTTGAAAATTTTTTTCAAACATTTTTGAAAAAATTTTTACCAAGTTGAAAAAAAATTTTTTTTGCTCAAATTTAAAATTTCCACGTTTCATGACGCGCTAAACCTATTTCAGAAAAAAAAATTTTTTGAAAATTTTTTTCAAACATTTTTGAAAAAATTTTTACCAAGATGAAAAAAATTTGTTTTTGCTCAAATTTAAAATGTCTACGTTTCATGACACGCTTAACCTATTTCAGGAAAAAAAATTTTGAAAATTTTTTTCACCGATATTTTTGAAAAAATTTTTACTACTAAAATGAATTTTTTTTTTCTTTCTTCAAATTTAAAATTTTCACGTTTCATGGCATTCTAAGCCTGATTAAAAAAAAAGTTTTTTGAAATTTTATCACAGATAGAATTTTTCTTTCTTTGTTCAGATTTTAACTATCCACGTTTCCATGGCATTCTAAAACTATTCAAACAAATTTAAAAATGTTTTTGAAGAATTTTTTAAAAAATTTTAAAACATTTTTAATCCATTTATGTATCACTACTATAGAACAGACGAAAAAATTTTTTTTGCTCAAATTTAAAATTTCCACGTTTCATGATATTCCAAACCAATTTCGGAAAAAAAAATTTGCAACATTTTGTTACCAGTTTGGAAAAAAATTTAACACCAGAATGCTCAAATTTAAATGACATTCTAAACCTAGGTATTTCAGAAAAAAAATTTTGAAAATTTTTTTCACCAACATTTTTCAAAAAGTTTTTACCACTAAAATAGATCGAATTTTTTTTTATTTGCTCAAATTTAAAATTTTCACGTTTCATAGCATTCTAAACCTATTTTAAAAATACATCATTTTTAATTTTTAAACTTTTTTTAGCACTAGTATAGAACAGAAGGAAACTTTCCTTTTTGCTCTAATTTAAAATTTCTACTTTTGACATTTTAAACCTATTTCAGAAGCAAAAAATTTGAAAATTATTTTACCATCTTTTGAAAATTTTTTAAAAAATGAAATTTTTTAACCACCACTATACTTCCACTCCATTACGTGAATGTTGGATTGAAAATGTGACAGATGGCAGTAACATCTTGCATATGCACCTATTATACTTTTATTGAAAAATGTACAGGGTGGTCATCCCAAGAAATAATTCAGTCAAGGTGGACATTTGTAAAGGTATTTGCGCAAGCCTGCCATATGTGGCACCTGCTATTTAGTATTGAACTTTTGCTGTTGGATGAGCAATCTGTATATTTTTTTGACCAAAACTTATCAAGTTTTCTTTGTAATAATAGCAATAACTCTACTCCGATTATTATTCTCAATGTCATTTCGTAATTATTATTTTTTTAGAGAGACTGCCATGAACGAGGGAAGTTCTGTGTAAATACCTTTACCGATTTTTTTATGACTGCCTCAAGTATTATTAAAATTCTGTGACCAATTATTTCCACATACTAAAGTGCATATCTGGAGGTGGAGTTTCGAGCTGTTAGCTCTCGTCAGTGCAAGACATGTATGCAATGATGGACACAAGCTCTGTGAGCCTATGCGTTACATTAACTGCTAGATGGCGCCTATTATGTGCCGTGGTCTCTTAGATTCTGACATGTCACTACCTTGATGGGGGTGGAATCTTTGATGTCACGCCGGTTATAGAGACGTAGTTTACACAGACAACAAATCTTTTCAATACAACCGAATATTAACACTCCAGTATTGTGTTCAAGTATTTTGGCTTTTGTGGAAACTACGTGTTCAGAAACCTTGCCTTACCTCTATTTTTTTATTTTCTTTTTTAATTTTGGTTTTAATATCAGGCTCGTTGACAGAGAATCCCCATGTCTCCATACATCGAATTTCACATAAATTTGCAAAATTTTTGCAATTATAGCTCTATTGGATATGCCATTTTGAATGTTTCAATTTTTACGCCAGATTCAAAATTACTTAACTAATAATTGCAATGCAATTTCGATGGAAGTAACAGCTGACTTGGTGAGCTTATGGTTCATGGATAAGAATATTATCTGTACAGATTTCAGAGAATTAACATTCCATTAGAGTGGTCACTGTGGTGCAAAGGAATCTGTAAAAAAATGCAATTTAGACATATGAATTAAACATTATTACCGTGACTTCTTCCTAGTGTTCCCCGGTCTCGAAGTCCTCTAATGTACTCCCGAAAAGTCAGTTCCTTATGCGTCATTTCTAGTTGATATCTATGTTATGATTGTTACCAGAAGCATGTTGGGTAATATTAAATTTTTCATTCCTTTCACATTTGAGATAGGCCATATGCTCCCTGAAACTAGTTATAATTGGGCGTTTCGTTTGTCCAATATTTTTCAAATTACAATCGTGCCTAAAATTTTTAAATGTGTTTCCTCTTAGATGGGCAACTGTCATATCCTAAGTATTAAAAAACTCTACCCCTTTCAGAGCGTGTCTTTATTAGCTACTTTCCTAATTACTTTATCAACTAAACTTACAGAATATTCCTTACTCTTATATGTATAAATAATAATAATTAAATATTTCTCTTCTACAAATATCTTTTCATTCAGAGAAAAACTTAGGAATGAATCAAGAAATTGGGACAGGCCATTTGGCGGTGGGCATAGTAGTGTGAGTCATCAAGGATATACGTACCTGCTGGTATGTTTGTTATTTGTGCAGGACATCAACTCGATTTTAACTTCGCAACACGTCACCTTCATCTAATCATTCGAGTAATGACTATTATGGTATACTACAATTATTATCCTCCATTATTAACAGTTTATTTGCTTTAAAAATTTATTTAGTATTTAACTGGATTCTTTAAACTTTAGATGCTTTATTTGTATAGTTTCTGTGTTCCGTCGAAGAAACCGTTTTATTGCGTTGTATCCTTAATAAAAATTCATTGATAGCAATAATAATATTATACTTCCGCAGAGCAGTAAATGGAAATTATTTTTATTCCCGACCTAATTATCTACCAGAAGAGCCACGGTAATTTTCAAACACATCTAGCGTCTTGCGAATTTTAGTTTTATGAAAGTGGCGCTTTTATTATACCGTATTTCGACATAAAAATCTTATAATGTCGCAAAAATTAAACCAACTTCACAATGGAAACAACAGAAACTAGTTTTAAGAAACCATTCTGCTTAATACCATAATATGATTTCCGAGACAGTAGGTTGTAGTTAATAATTTATTATCTCGGTAAATCAATAAATTAAAAATATTTCATGTTACATGGGATTAATAAAATTCTATTTCCACAAACACTTTTCTTTCTAACATATGGTGATAGAATAGTCTAAATCTCTGAATGTCAAGCGGTCTTCTATACTATAAATCCGACCAAGGGCAAATCGTACTTTACACAATTAGTGTTTCGTACTATTAGTTGTTTTTAAATATACTTTAGAAAAATTTATATGTTATGCCGCGCAACGAGTTTTGTCGTCGAGCTTTCTTTTCATGTACCAAAAAAATCTCTAAGAAAATTCAGATTTTTCTGAGCAATACTTTTGGAGATAGGGTGGTAGACAGCGATATTTAAGCGTTTTTTTTTTAAGTATTAAATGAAACGTATAAAAAAAATTCACAGATTTCGCAATCCTTGCAATCATCGGGACATTGGAAATGATAACACCATACATAAAACATAAAGTTTTTCAACTTTTTCCGGAAATAGCACGATCCACTACACCGCTGTATTTCCACCTTAAATGACTGGTGACTTAACCCTCTGTGATATATGCAACCCATGTTACATTTGCATATATCAGCCGTTGCATATACGCAGTCTCACTCGACCGCGACACCGCTGTATTTCCATCTTAAATGAAAACTGGTAACTTAACCCCCTGTGATATATGCAACCCATATTACATTTGCGTATATCAGCCGTTGCATATGATAGTCTCAGTCGACCGCGACACATTGCTTTGAAATAAAGAGATGTTATTATTGTCACTCAATTTGTACAACAGACAACCTATATCAGTTAGTTGCAATTCTAACACATCATTTATTTGCAAGCAGGCACCTATTTGTAGCAAGCTGTACACTTTTGTGTTCTACCGTCAGCATCACTGTACAACTTTTACGTAATCTCCCGAAACGGTAGGTAATGTAATTGGCAAGCGCAGCAGCCTAATCGATAGTAGCGCGGCCTTTTCGGCAGCCGTGTACAAATTTTTGCTTGAATAATATAAAGTCATAAATTTTCAGTTTGTGACATCAGATTCGGATGTTATGTAATAAATTTAAGTAAAGGCGGGTCAAATTTTAATTCTCTACTTATTGATTAATCAGTAAACATTAAATTCAATCGCAAAATAAATCATCTGCCAAGAATATCTTCGAACAAAAATAATTTAGTGTCATTGTAAGTGTTGACCAGTTTATTAGCATTTTCTAGCTCGAGCAGTGTATATGTAGATGAGCGTACAAATATCGGATGCGCAGTGGATTCATGAAAAATAAAATCGATTACAACAAATCTCAAGAGTAAGTGAGCCTACTGGTCTTCTCTTTACTGTGCCGCTACACCGCTGTCTCTTGACCTTGAACAAAAACTGGTAACTCTACCCCATATACGAAAACATAAACATGTCCAATGTTAAAAGGATATATTTTTGAATTCTGCTTTAACAAGCTGTCATTTGAGACCCCACAGAATGACCTTGATATATTTTTTTAACTTGCCATTTTACCCCTCCATACTAACCCCGAAAATCAAAATTCGACTTGTACTTCCCGTCTGTAATTGGGACACAACTGTTCCAAAGGGTACTTCGGGATTAGATAGATGAAAGGCCCCTGGGAATATACTGATTTTGAAATAAACTTGATAGGATTGTTTCTTGGGTCAAAAAAATTAGGTCCGTATATCAAATTTGACCTCAGTGCGCGCCTTCTCGCTCTCTAGGAAACTATTCACTCATGCCGAATGATTTTTGACCCTATGAGGGAAAATTTTTACGAAAGAAGGTGGTTTTTCGGCCCCAGAGGGCCAACCCAACGGAGTGACTATCAGTCTCAGAGGAGTGTTTCAGAGGGGGTGATACAATACCCAAGCTTTCAAAGCTGTTCCACCTATCTAATTAACGTGAGTTTTCGTTAAAAAAAATGAAAAACTTGAATTTTGGGCCTGACGCACGGGGTTTGGAAATTTCTAAACTACCTTAAAAGTTGCGTTATTTGGTCACAAATAACATGATGAAATAAAATTTTCCGCACCTCTTTATCATAACAAAAATATTTTACTTTAAAAAATTTAAACATATTTTTAAGGGCTTTGCTTGGGCCCAATAGAGCCTCAAAAATTTAGACTAAAGGCCTTTGGTATCACTATAGGCATGATTGTTTTCAGAATTTTAAATTGCTTTTATTACAAAAAATAATAACTAAAATGGGCAGGGAGGGGCAGTCTTGATATACGGACCCTGGAGACCTTATTCCTTAGACCCGACAAACGACCCTTTCAAATTTATTCCGTGCTAAGGGGCATTTCACCTATCTTATCCCGAGGTACCTTATCAGCTGCATACGCCAATCACCCTCTAAGCAAAATGTCTGTGATAGTCGGGCAGACAGCGAGGTGATTCCATAAGAGTTCCGATTTGCCAACTTTGGTACAGAACCCTGACAATCACATACCACGTAGGGAATTTTTTTTTGCTTCGAACGATCAATAATTCAAAGAATTCATGAGTTCTAATTATTTTAAGATAGGTGTACACACGACTACAACAGCTACTGCCACGAATAGAATTTTTTTTAAATATTGTTTCATTTTTACCGAGACAAACCTAATCTTTTCATGTTGCAGTTCGCCCTCCCTTTACTATATAGTTTGTCCGGATAGCCTCACGCTATTTAACATTGATGTCTGCTAGGCGCTCTATTGTTGACATCAACCCAACATCAAATTTCGTCCACTTCACCTTTTACCATTTGATTTTCTCTGGACTATAAACCGTTTTATATTATTCCTATCTCCGATTGGTGAGGCCAGAAAATGGGAAGATTCGAGAGAATCGAGCTATTAGAACGATGTGCAGGGAATTCATAGTAAACGTCACCATCTCATTTTTCGAAAGCATCAGTACGCCTCTCTAACTTTCCGTGTGTCAAAAATGTTAAAAAAGGAAAACCAGAGCTTTAGCAAGTCTTCGTGATATTTCTGTCGCATCAAATTTAATTGGACTGGTAACTTTGCCATCTATATTCCTCATCAGATTTCATATTGTAGGTCTACAAGGTAACCATTTAGTTTACTACTTCACAATCACCTGCTCTTAACGTGTCGATGTGGTTTTTATTTACTCCGTCTACAATTAGAATTCGTTTTGTTAAAATTTCACGTTTAAGTATGATATTTATGCTTAAATGTTGTTCCTGACACGTTCAGATCATTCGATGAGCGTTACGGTAATGACATTAATTTTTATAAATGCTGCGTCTCTAAACGCTCCTCTTCAGTTATTCAAGACACAAAATACCAAGTCAGGAGATTCGCATAGAATACGCTTCCCTGGAATTGTAACAAACCTCGCTATACCGCTGCGTGGTATAATCTTCTCTCGCTATCTGCAGTACAATTCACGTAGGATACATTAACGGAGTGCACTATATGGGCCGTATAACTGATTGCGCCGTTATCTGCGGTTCATATTTCAAATTCCAGTTAATACGCGGGCTGCAAAGTGATATTAATTTGACCAAGTTCTAAGCGTTTGCGTTAGCAAGGTAAGAGAGTAGCTATCTCACGTTCCACTACAACAAGTTAAATGGCGCTACAAACTGGGGGATTACCGAGCGTAGGAGCGTATAGACCAAGCGCCAGAAAATTTTTTGCGTCGAAATGACGATGAAGGCTGCCGTTTTTTTAGTCGCTAGATTTTATGATTATGACAAGAGAATTAAAAAAAAACAGTTTTGTTTGCAAAAACTTTTTTTGTCATTGAAAATTTTTAGGGAATAAGGAATCGTTAGTGTTGTGTCAGGAAAATATGTAGAATCTAATAATAGGGGAACCGTAGAAGCTATGTGACATATATGCTATATGAGTCCTATGTATAAACATTTATAATGTAACAAATGTTTGGTTGCGACCGCTGGTCACAGGGGTAGTCCAATTAGAGTGTATTTGGCATTGCATAGGTTGGACATTTCTGCGTCGTATAAAAGTGGACCAGAAGTTCCACGATTACAGGGGTGGCAAATCTTAGATAGCTACATTTTGGCTATCTTTTTAAGATTTTGTCGATGTTTAAGTGTATTAGAAGTGAACTTATCGGTGAAAACTGAGTTTTCTGAGACACTTAGGGTAAGTGGTAATTTCGTGTATAAGGCGAGAAGAATGGAAAATATATAAACATGACTTTGTAGATAATGGCGAGTGTTATCATATGGATAAGGGGTGTGCGATTGAGCGGTTTTCAGAGTTGTTTTGTAATTTGGAAGTAGAGGATGGCAATATGTATGTGTGAGTTCTCCATGATAACTACGTTAATTTCCAAAGAAAGCGTTAGAAGTTTGCTTAGTGGCTAATTTTGCAAATTTTTCTAAAGATAATTTGTCCAAAATAAAAGTGTTTTTGATCTCAAAAGAGTAAAAAGCTGAAATATCGGTATGACTTTTTAATCAGACCCTTTTACGCTGTGAGTATGTATCCCTATCATCGAAATCTGAAGAGAAAATGTATTTCTTTAATTTTTTTAATTCTTCTTTTTTACTTTGAAAGTTTTCAAATATCTGTAAAATACATAACTTTTTCAAAATTTAGTTTCTTAGTTTTGTTCAATTTTTATATTCGATTATCTTGAAATTATTTGTAACTCTCATTTGGTTAAATCCTGAAATCAGTCGTTTATTTTTTCGAAAAGATTTTCGGGTTTAAGAGGGTTTCTTTGTTTCCCCTTAAATTTTTGGGATAGATTTATTATTTTGATATCTGCAGGGGTCGATAAGTAACTTTACTATTATATACTAAGTTTTATCTTAAAAAAAGTTATCTAGTTACTTATTATAGTACTAATAGCAGCCCGCTATCAAGATTTTCCAGTTACTTTAGCGAAGATATTTCCAGCGTTTCTCATAAATTCTGAGAGAGGTGAGAAGAGAATTTCAGGGTGTCGTTACTTTTTACCTGTCCTAAAAGGTTCAAATCGAGCTTTGAACGTGTAAAGAAAAATCGATCATCTCGATCTTCGCAGCGAAGCAGTTTCTTTTGTCTCTTTGCCGAGGGAAGTAAATATGATGGGGAAAAGTTGAGAACTGCTCATTTGACTGATACGCTGAGTGTAAAGACCGAAATAATGACAAAAATTTTAATTGAAAAATATTTTTTTTTAATTCGTTTATTTGACAAATTAATTTTTATATTTGCAAAAATTGTAATTGGGAAGGTCATGGAAAGATTGCTATGGTGTTGATTGGTATCCAACATTATATGTGACTCCACTCGATTTCGCGCAGCTGCGGCCAATGGAAAACGATGGAAAGTCGTTTGCCAGCCGTGCGTATCGTTTTTCGAACTTTTGTCATATGACAGAGTGTCTTAAAATGTCATAATCTATAGAGCTCGCCGTTTTGATATGTGTTTTTGGTAATAGGCTGCCGTACTATTGAGAATCATTAAATCAAGCGATTAAAAAAACAGCAACCTCGATTTTGGTCTTTTTCATATCTGGCGCTTGGTCTATAAGTTTGTTCTAGAATCAAGAATAACATTACGTCTGTATAAATCGGCCACCTTTGGTGCATGTGTACGCTCCACCGTTCTATCCTACTTAATTACCCTAATGGATATTTTTTATTATAATCAGCTCGGTTCATTTATTTAGACACGCTTTTCCGAGCTAAGTCTAATACACGGATTACAGGCTAATGCATGTGAGAGTGGATTTTCAACTTTGCCCTCCTTCGATTTGCATAGGAGGTCAAATACTCTAAATAGCTTGTTATTATTACGTGAAGGTATTGATTATGCTAATTCGTTTGAAATTACTATTTGCTAGGTGCTCGTATATAACACTGTCTAGATTTGAAATCTTTCTTTTATTAGACGTATCGCATAAATCGGCCAAGGAATTCTATTGGGGCAAAATTGTAATTATTAGAGTCAAATTGGATGATAAAATGTTTATGCATTTCATGAAATAAATTACAGAAATCAGTAATAGGATTTCAATAAAAAGTAACATAATCGCGTGTAGTTATGCAAAGTAGAGTAAATTATTTAATGTAACTCGGTACTAAAATTACCATGGTTGA
The DNA here is from genome assembly GCA_963583905.1 of Stenurella melanura. Lineage (NCBI taxonomy): Eukaryota > Metazoa > Arthropoda > Insecta > Coleoptera > Cerambycidae > Stenurella > Stenurella melanura. The sequence goes on from OY757311.1 coordinate 123,543,272, forward strand.
AGTAAACTCTTTTGGTTATGAAGTCCAGTACTGTGCTGTTAGTGGGCCGAATCCAAGTATGGAATTTAATGATTTTTTATTTTACGCAGATGGTCTAAATACCTCGTTAGTAAATTATGTGTACAGTTGCAGTATTCAGACGTTTAATGTCGTTAAAACCAATAACTCGGTTCTTTTCAATCTTAACATTTCCAAAAGTAAAATAATCTGTCAGTATGTGACTCAAGCAAAAGAAAAACACACGGTCCTCATCCTCATTTTAACTTTATATTTTTAACTTCAATCTTTATCACTATAAATATTCAGGTTTTCTTTTTAATATTATGCTTCCAATTTTTCTTATTTACAAAATTTTGTGATCCAGGCGGTTATGGTTAGCCTCGGTTTGCTGCACGCCTGAGAGCATCGCACCATCTTTCGTGGTTGCCTGTTAGGCACACGGTCGTAGCTAAGCTCCTGACCTCCTTGGAAACGACATCAACCCAACGCTTTGGACGGTATCCAGTCCTAGTCTTGCAATCTGGTTTTCCTAAACTATCAATCATTCTATATTGTTCTCTTTCCATCTGCTGTGGTCAAGAAATTAGAATTCTGGAATGTCAAATAGGCTTTGACAAGGACCTTAAAACCAGGCGCCTCCGCCATATGTCACGTTGGGATTCTGGGTTGGTGTGTTAAGCAGGGGACAACTTCAAGAACTTACGTGGTTTTATTTAAAAGACGTTTACGAAATAACAAACAATCAACAACAACAATACAGTACAAATAATAAAAATAAAACACATAGCAATTTGAACGATCTTACCAATATACATAGGGGGAGGAGAAGTGTGTCACTTTGATTGCAGTTAACTCTAATGCCTTCAGTACACTCTTGCCGAGCTGTGGCGAGTACAGCCGAGCTCGAGAATGTACTTGCTGCCCTCGCAGTGCTCCATGCGCTCTCGCCTCGCCTCCTTAACGCTCCGGTTCGTGTCGGTTTTTTGGCCACGACTCAGAGGGCACACAACCACGAGGCCGAGGACTGTGTTGTGAAAGTAGGGTTAAAACCATTTAGCAATAGAATGCCGGAGTGGACAAATTAATTTGTTTTGCATTTTTTGGAGCTCTACCAAAATGGGCCTATTATATGGGACCCTATGCATGTACAGCATAAAGACAAGAAGAGAGTTAATGATGCATGACTTCGTTTAAGTGAAAGTTTACGGTGTCCGGTCCCAGAATTAAAAAAAAGAAAGACTTCGTAATGGCTACATTCAGGGGACATTTACGGCGCAGCAGCGGTAATTTCGACAACATCCATGTCTATTCGTCATCAGTGCCGTTGAGACATTGGACGAGCGGTCTCGACGAGAGTGTACTAGATGACTTCCTCGGCTTGGTAAATGGCTCTCCGAGACATTTGTCGGGCGGTCTCAGTGAGAGTGTACTGCAGGCATTAACCAGAGCAGAGATAACTAAACTGCCTGGCGGGACCAGGATCCCCCATCTCTAGGATGAGGACCTAAAATTGACTGCAGGAAGGAACCCCGGTTTGTTTCGATTATTCAGTATAAACCATTAGCAACTGCTTACTTGCAAGGATTTAAACAACGTCAATGTCATGTTTATATACATTTGTTGTGCTTTATTATTAAATAATTCTAATATCGACATTGAATTTGTTTTATTGTTTTCAAATTTATATATGGACTAGGGCCGAATATGTTTGTTTATATAAACATTTGCTACTTTCCCGAATTTGAATGATTATATTCCCTACGTGGCAATAAGATACTTGGCAGTTGTTTTGAAGACGTATTTTTTTTAAAGCCAAGCTGTTAGTGCGATGAACTCTATTCGTAGCCAACGCCCCCAAACCCATATTTCGAATGTGTTTATATTATTGTTGAACAATTTTTCATGACATTTTACTGTCCTTAACACGTCCATATCCGGATGATGAAGTTTAATCTCGAGAACCAACTACACTAATTTGATTATTGTATTTTAAAACGTATACATATAAATATTAGTTATTTTTCTTGCTCCTAAAAAAATAAGTTTATACACTTAAGTATTGCTAGCTATAAATTTTAATGCGAGAAGCGGTAATAATTTTCAAGTGCTATAATCAATATCACAAATTATTTGATATTTGAAATTATTGGACGTAAGTTACGCAAGTTGTGCTAAAAATTTCAGATTATTGTAGTAAACCTTAGCCTCAGTCATTTTACAATAAAATCGAAGTGTGATGCGAGGTTATTCAAGCTACTTAAGAAGTCATAAATGCAAGCAATCTGTAACCTAATTTGTTGTGAAATAGGTTAAGTAACACTATCGGACTATTTATTACGGGATGCAACTATAATGTAAAATTGAATGTAATAAGTAACATAATGTATCGATGGCCCCTTTCTAGGTAATATCCATCAATTTTGAGGAATACAAAAAGAGAACATACCCTTTCGTTGACGGTTCTTTGTGCAAGAACCAAACTGGTCAGCAATACAATAATCTTATGCGAGAATAGTAGTGTTTTAAAACAACCCCATTAAGGGCCGGTACTTTCATCTATAGATAGCGACATTTATTCTCTAGAATAAGTCTTATCTAGAAGATAAGCAAAAAGTCGGTATTTTCACCTACAAATAGTGATATCCATCAGATAAATATGCTTATTCCTAGGATGAACTATTCGGCGCCCAAACCGACGAATAAGGCTTTTATCTACCGGATAAACGAAGCCACGCCTACGCACTTGCGCTCTGATTGGCAGTGCTATTCTATTTTCTAACCTAAGTTTTGAAAAGTTCTTTGCTGTTTTGTGTTTAACAATATTTTAGATAAGGTTTGGCCAGTGGTGACTTTTATAACTGGGTGATTTTACGGACTTTCACAAGCCACGGCGGGAAGAATAATTAAAAAATCTAATAACTGCTATTTATGTATTTCCTCACTTTGTCTAAAAATATATCACACGAAACACAGTTTTATTTTATATATACCATTTAAAAATATGCAGACACAAAATCGCACAATAAAAGCCATTGTAAACACTATACTCACAATGATAAACAACCAAAATGACTGAAATGTCATTAACAGGTAAGCAATAATTGTAGGGGATTATTTCTATCTTTATTTGAAGTACATAGCTTCTGCATGCATCTCTCTTGTTTTACCACATCTTAAGTTGGCAACACTTACTTTGGGAAGTGTCTAAAATCTTATCCATCGAATTGTTAACCGAAGGTGTGATTTGAATGAAAGTACAGATAGAAGATATCCAGTAGATAGCAAATTCTGGTTATCTTATCCCTCGGATAGTTATCCGGCGGATAAAGTATATTTATACTTAAGTGAAAGTACCGGCCCTAAGGGTTGCAGAATTCATAATTAAAAGTTAACCTGATTGATTTCTCCTACATCTCTACATCGTTTTAGAAAGTAGATTTTTCTAAAAACATGTGAAAAAATGTTTTGAATCGGTTTTGGAATCTAGGAGAATTTGGTGAAACACCTTGTTTATCGACAATTCTCCTAAAATCGTATTTCAATAATTGGTCCTACATTCCTGAACCAATTCAAACAATTTTTTACGGACTTTTTACAGTATTGTGCTATTTCTTGTTATATTGGAAGTTCCTTACGATCTCAGTGTTATTTCAGGAAATATTTTCATATAATCGGCAAACAACAATTTTTCACACTTTGTTGAGTTTGTCATTTATAAACAGCAGATATAGTAATGGTTCTAGGTTGGAACCTTGAAGAACACCGAAGCTTTCTATAAATATTTCAGACTTATATCCATAATAGAGCAGGCGGTATGGGGGCATTCTGCAACATTTTAAGTCAAAACGTAGGATTCCATTTGAAAAAATTCAGTTATGACTATTTCAAACTATATTAATATAAATAATCGTGGAAAACATCTTGTAGAACTAGGTTCAACTTTGTACCCTATAATATAATATGGCTTATAATGATTCAGCAATCAACTAGCTGCACGCTGAAATCCATATGACAACTGTTCCTCGACACGAATTTTTCAAGAACCGTTAGAGAAAATTGATATAAAATTAAAAATCGTCAATTTAATTTTTTTTGAAGTTCATGTGTAAGGTCTAAAGATAATATAAAGAATTATGCAAAATTGTTTAAAGCAATATCATACTAGGTTACCGTCAGGTAACATGGACTTTCATAATCGGTAGTGCCTTCTGAACTGGTTCCAGTCAAAGAACTGCGTCCGAAGTGTATTTGAAACGCATGTGTTCATACCGCCTTCTCTGTAATGCATCACACATTGATTGTACTTTAAATATAGTATTGTTTTTCTGGCAGAACAGGTATAAACTTCGCCATGTAAAATAAAGTCCATTTATAAGTATTATATTATGGAGCTAAGTGAGCATAAATAACTATGATTGTCAAAATAAAACTCGAAAAAGACATTTTACACATATGAAATCAATATGACATTCGTAATAATAGTGTATAATTTATCTCTGGTGGTGGTTTAAGAAACCGAACCGTAGGGAATTTAACTCATTTTATTTTCGTGGTAAGACTAACATATTCCTTTAATCATATAGTATAATACAAACAGTTTTGATTAAGTTATTTTAACGTAATTTGGTACTTTGAGAATAAAAGATTTACAAACTGCAGTAGTTTAACAGTGTGATTAATTATGATAAAACATAAAGTTTAATATTCGTGAAATGATTTTGAAAATATATATAAAAAGGCTTGTAGAACATTACATTTTTTACACAAATTACAATAATTAATCAAAATAAAAAACTTGGCATCCGTGAGGCCGTATTTTTATTTAAAAGAAGGGACACGTCGTAAGGCCATTAGCATGTGAAGAGGGTGATAATAAATACCTCCACAATGTGGCTGACGAAAGAAAGAATGTGACGACAAAACCGCGACGCATATTTTACAATTTCCATTTATTTTAAACATGACCTATGCGCTTTACACAGCAGTTCCAGCGCCACGATCTTTTACTTTGTCTAGATAAGGTTAAATTAAAAGGCAGACTAAACCAGCGGGGTTTGTGGGATTGCTAGTCAGGGAAAATGATTTCTGGTCTCGGCCCAGCCCATGAGGCACACCCTTGACTGTACAGTGACGTATGATGTGTTTATTGAACGATAAAAAAATATTTTGAATGGTTCCCTATTTGCACTGAAAAGAAATCTGCTGGTCGTTTCGGTTCTGCCACTAACTGTCAAAAGCATCTAAATCGATGGAAATATTTTTATAGGTATTTAGTATACAAAACATTTTAAGAATATGTACATATTGTCACGTATTTTCACCCCTGAAACCACCTTTCAGGATCCGTGGGTACCAAATAACTTCAAGAAGGGATAAACACTTTATTTAATAACTTTCTGAAACTACACAATATTCTCCTTAAATAAAGTACGTTTTTTACTAAAATAACCATTAACAACGTTTACTACTTTGTATTTATATCACCTCGGTTTTCTAACCACTCACTTGCCACTTTTCAACTTATCCACCGTGAATCTCGCCTTATATACTTTAAAATTGCCTCTAGACTTATCAAAAACACAATAGAGAATCTTCTCCCACCACACTCTTGAAGACTCGATCTCTTTTTACAAATTTCTAGTATAGTCACTATTAGTCATGGGCGTATCAGTCTCCACTTTCTAGGGGGTGTAATACATAACAATATGTTAACACTGAAGTAAGTTTCGCAAACACCAATATACTGATAACACTACATTTGTTTCATTTCTATGTATCTGAAATATGTTATGAAAATCTATTTTACAACTGTCAATCTATGCGGGCAGCACTAGACGTATCATTTCATTTGCCCATACTTATATAATACAATTCGTTTATTGAAAATGTAAACAGTACAACTATAAACTTTTCCTAGAAGAACTGTATCAACAATGTTACCTTCTAGCACTTCCCGTGTACATAAATAACGGGTGATCCCTGGGAACGGGAAGTTTTGAAAATTTTGTTATTTTGTAGCATGTATAGCTTGGATGGATTTATTTGTCATATTGTTGGTCATTATATGCCATTTGGTAATCATGAAACAGTGGGGTCCGGTGAGCAGCGTGCTTTTGCAATAAAATCGAAATATAAAAATAACGGTAGTTTAGTTGCTGTGCAGCGACAATTTCGACTACACTTTGCGATTCCTCATCACGGGAGAATTCCTTTCGCTCATGCCTTAAAGTTACCACAAGAGAATCAATAAATGACACATGTTATTTCCTGGTCACATTATCTCCAGGCGTGGAAACATTGAATGGCCCCCATGGTCGCCAGAACTTACGGCATGCGATTACTTCTTATGGGGCTACTTGAAGCACAGGGCTTTTGTTGACAAACCAAGAAAGATTCAGGGATTGAAAATAAAAATCCGTGAAGAAATTGCCAAATTAGACATGTTGCACCGTGGAATAGAAAATTTTACCAATCGTATTCAAGAATGCGTAGATATAAGGGGGAGATAGAGAGAGGGGAAGATATTTACCAGGAATTATTTTTAAGAAATAAAAAATGCATATAATTACCTAGCCATTGTTATATCTTATTTTAAATAAGTAAAGTTAATTTCAAAATTATGATGTTTTCAAAAATTTCCGTTCCCAGGGACCACCCTGTACATACAGATGTCTGACATATAGATACATATTGCTGTATTATCCACACTGTGAGACACTACCTATGTATCGTGTTTGAAATCATAAATAAAATTCACAAATTTGTATAAATTTTGGAATATAACCATAACAAGTTTACCTTAACAGAAGCAGGAATGTTTGTAGTTTGTTTAATTGATTCAATTTCACTTGTGCTGAACGAGCAGGATGCAGAGAATGAAACTTGATATTGAATTTGAGCAAAGTAATTAAATATACAAAAAAATGAGTTAATTTAGTTTTAACAAGGTTAGGCTAAGTAGTATAATATAAAACATAAACTTCTAGAGACTTTCAGTCTTGTTTAAAATGGTTTAGAATGGACTTAAAAAACAATAAAGTAAAATTTCTAAAATCTGACATTCATGTCAAAACCTAGGGCTGAAAATCTTAAATTGTGTAAAAACATTTTAAACCTACGCAAAATATATCTTAAATCAAAAACAATTACCAACAGCAGCGTAATTGCTTCAGAAATAGGAAGTCCATAGCTTGCAAAACAATGAATGACATTTTAAGTTTTCAGATATTTTAAAATATCATTACATAAAGGTGTTTTATGAGTGATATTTCTTCACATCATGCTAAAAGAAAGGGCTAATAGTATGATATTAAATGTTTGTCCACGACTATTAAATAATGTACTCATTATGTATGTGTTTTCTCAAGGATAATGCTTATCCATCATTCCCTTCAGTGAATAATGATTTCATTATTCACTGATTGCAGTGAATAATGAGGACAGTCAGTTGTTTATTAGAAATGACATTAGTGACTTTTTACTAAAAATTTAAAATGTCAAAATTGCAGCAACCAAAAAACAAGTGTTGTCTTTCTAAGTTTTCTAGGAAGCACTCAAATGGTACATGCAGAAGAGGTACTTTAATGAACAGTCAAAAGCTACATTAGTAAGTTTTTTTCAAAGCATCATCTATTAGCAACACGCGGCAATCCCCATTGTTTTTGAAACCATTTAGCTATGTGTCTACAAACTGTATTGTTTTATCAGTAAGCCATGCCAATGTGTCAAAGCGTATTCTGTAATTAATTTGAAACGTCAAAATTTGTGCGATTTCAACGCCAACGTTATTTACAATAATTTTACATATTAGGGACTCAAGAAGAGTAATATAATTAAATAAATTGATACTGACAGTGAAAACGAGATTTCTTTGACACCGTCAGAGATAACGGAAGCTGCAAAAAACGCCTCATTAAACTTGTTACCCAAAAAATCGAAAAATTATATATGGTGACTTATGAATCTTTCTTAAATAAGAGATATTAAATGAAGATTAATTACATAAATATTAAATACTTATTTATTAGTCGTGGACAAAGTATAGTATTCTACTCGCATATAATGGCTATTATTCACTCTGGTGATTTACGACACTCGCCTGCGGCTCGTGTCTTAAACTTCACCATCGTGAATAATAGCCATCATTATATGCTCGTTGAATAATATACTATTATTGGCGTATCAATTTCTTGTGATTAGTTTAATACACCAATATTCATGAATCTGTCTGAAACATTGCAATATGTTTTTAGCTACTAGCATTTTTTGTTTACGATTGCTATTCATCTAAATGTATGAAAGAGTATTTATTTGAGTTTGGATTTGTTAATTGTAGTTATAAGTAGATTTTAAAGAGTACATGTAATGTGTCAATATATTTCGAGTAATTACAATTATTAACTTAATGATGAAAAGTAAAATAAGAAATCTGTCAGAAAAATTAAAGAATTAGAAACAGTATTCAAATAATATAAAGAACAAACAAAACTGAATAGTTTAAAAAAAATTAAATTAAATTTTGAAATAGTAGTCAAAATAGAAAAAAAACAATTGAAACATTGGAAATTAATCCAATTAAAAGCTTTGTATTACAAATCTGTTGATCATCGACCGCTGACAAGATAACAGCTAAATATATTCAGAGAAGATTAACTAACAAATTTCATAAAAGAAAAAGAGGTGAAATTAATAGAAGGTTACAATAATATTACGATCCAGATATATTGATATCAAATAAATATTTGTCCAAGTATATTAATTATAAGAGGTGAAGGTAACATACCTTAAGCTTTGGAGGTATTAAGAAGAATATCCCGAAAGCAGGTTTTGAAGAGGGAAGTATTTGTTAATCCAGTTATTGATGGTGAAGATATTCAAATCAGTCTATCAAGTGACAGAAATAATTCAACGAAATTTTGAAAATCATTTGGAGGTTATAAATAAACGTCGATCAAATGACATAAATCCTTCAAGAAGAAACTTTGAGAGGTTATAAAAAGTCAGTCAAGTGACATAGTATTTCAAGGAAATTTCATAACCGGTTAGAGGTTATAATTAAACGTCACTCGAGTTATAAGAAACCTAGACAAGGTAAAGCTTTACATTACAAATCCATGGTACATATTTATGTTTTAAATAAATTATTTAAATACAAGGCCATATTTATTAGTTAATTAAGTTAGATATTGTTATTTAAATTAGATAGTTACATTCCAGACCGAAATTTATTAATAAATTTATTCTTTGTTTGTTCAATATTGAATTTGATTTATTTTTGCTTGGTATCTTGATCGTTGAGCACAACTAAACCGACTTCGTTGAACCTTGAGTAAGAGTCATTCTATAGAGTATAGATAATCATGCTAATGATGTTCTACAGTCTGTGATTTTTAATAATTTCTTAAAACTATTTGGCGTCCAATAACTTCATTTCAGTTTACTTTCACGAAGTAAATTCGGACATGGAAAAATAATAGAGAATATAGAACAATATGTACTTATAAAAGGATGCATATAATCACATAAGCTCGCACATCTAATAATACGCGAGTATCAAATATATACAAATCACAATTCTAATTTAGGACATTTGTGCATTAAAATTTTAGTAGTCTTTATAAGACTATGTTTTCCTTTAGTTTACGTTTTACCACTACCACCGACATATTGTGATATTGGATTGGCAGGTTATCAATAATATATGCTGCTATGAAGGAGAAGGGCGATGGGAAAGATGAATTTTTATTTTGAACATGTGGCAGATCTGTGTCATGAATTTCGGTTAACGTTTGTATTTTTTTAAATAAATAATTAGGCTCCTTGTTTTGAAAATATTTAAAATAAATTGTACAATGTGTGTGAAACTCATTTCACACATTCAATAGATTAAAAGCACGTAAATGACTATTTTGGGACAGTTGTGAAATATTATACATAGCAGATTTCTATTTTTTATGAACGGAAGACTGCCGTATATTATTGACTATTCTGAAACATTTTCCCGTTTTCTCGAATTCGTAAGCTCAAAATTGGTTTGAGCTCATGCCATCTATTCTGTACAAAAGAAAATTCTCAACAAAAAGAACCCTTTAACATTTGGTCATAAAGTCAGCATTGTAACTGCCTTCATCTTCAAATTTTAAAAAATGTCTTCTTTCAATAATAAACCAACGAATGCTGTATCTATTACAAATGGCAATAACGATGCGGCTAACAATGTGAACGAATTGGATTCATTACACGATATCGGTATCGAAATATTTATTATTTTGCCTTTCCATTTACAGCCTTGATGTTTACGTCATTGCGTAACTGGTGGTATGTGAATAATTAATTTATTGTTTTATTAGGTCATAATTCCACGTTTATCAACTTGAAACAGCGCCTAGAGATCTGGTGGTGTTCTCATTGTTCACCTTTATCAGATTACAATGTTGCCAAATATAACATAATAACTTTTATATTAGGCCTATTTGACTTCTTAGAATATTACCTGGTAATAAAATTAAAGCATATTCCTAACATCTTATATACAATCAATGTCATTCTTAAGCAATGTTTAACAAATATTATTTTCTCCTCTATATATCAGCAGAGATGTTGGACGCTCATAACCATTTTCTTTATTTCATTTCATTTCTCTTCGAACACTCTAGGGGCCGAAACAAAATGAGTTCTAAGCACAATGAGTTCGTTCTTGAAATAATGGAAATATACCTGTTATCTTAGCGAAAGCAGATAATTAAATGGCGTCACCAAAGTCATACAGTAACATGAATAAGAAACTTATTTCCTTCTCTAGCTTTCTACTTTCCAATAAATTATTCAAAGTTGTGAAGAACGTGACTCAGAATTCTCCTCCCAACACAAAAAGACTGTGTCTTGTGATAATAGGGAAATGCTAAAAGTCATAAATATGCTACTGCCAATGTATACCTAATACTTTTCATTGTATAAATATATACGGTGTAGGCAATTTTGCATACATCGTATCTTAACGTTCCACGACAATTAGCAGGTTTTTAAAGGTTTCTCTAGATATCGCAGATTGTATCTGCCGTATGGAATTTTAAAAAACAGTAATGGAAAAAATCAGCTGATGCAAAATTTATCTTTTACTGTATTTAACGCCATATCAGTGAATTTCCACAACCACATAACGCAAGAAAAGCCGTTTGAAAGGCGAAGCTCGAAAGCTCAAAACTGTTCTGTGATGTTGGCAGTAGGGAATTTGATATTGAAATGGGCGTACTATGAGACACCTTCGATGTAGTACTATGGTTTTAAGTTTCTGACATTGTTAAAGTTGAAGAAACAATCAATCTAATTAAAGTTATTGGAAGTAAAATCGAATGCGTGTTGTTTAGTATCGACTTTCACTATATATTTTCAGTGAGTACTATTAGAAAATATTTTTTAAAGAAGTAGTTAGTATACTAACAGGGAAACAAAATATTTGTTCGCTGGAGAAATATGTAATTAAAAGATAAATTTTGGAGATAAAGATTTTTAAAATAGTTCCAACTGTGTGGAAAATCAAAAAGGCATAAGAAACTGTTAAGCTCAGTGTTGCGAGTTGGTGCCCCACATTGGGCGCCAATTTATAATGTTTATATAGTCGTAACTATATGTAGTAATAATTATATTATATGTTTATTTCTTTAAATTAATTTACTGTATTATATTACGTTCAAGTCAGATGTTAATATGCAACAGGGTACTTTCATTCACTTGATTCTGTGCACAACTGTTTTACTGAATGCCCAACTTATATAATGATTGAGTATTGTGGTAGTATTTCTACTATTTTTTATTTTTATGTCAATTTCAAAGTAATTTCCAGTAAATTTTTTTAACTATTTTGGTAAATCTGTCTTATCTTAAATCTAAACATGCAATATGCCCGTGTTCTAAAATTGTAAATATATCATCATTCGTTTTATTCATGTTTTTTAACTTTATGTTCTATTTTACCGTTTATATTTCTTTTAATCTATCTTAACGTTCTTCTATTCTCTTATTATTTCTAATTTCCTTATTTCTTGATATATTTTATTGTTTATTTACCACTTCCCCTTTTTTGTTCTCTGGCCACCTGTTAATTTCGAAAAAGTATATATTGTGTAGGTGTATGCTCGTTTAAATATTTTCTCGTTTCGACAAATAAAGAATTTCAATTAGCATCCGACGCTCATCACATTAATGTCAACAATGAGATTGCGTGTTTTTCGTAAAGCGCGGAAAATCATATTATTGGTTGCAATACCCCACGTTATTGAAATTAAATAATTATTTTACTGACACTCTTCAATTGCGATGCTTCCAGCTGATATGCACTTCTCAATAAGCCAATTTTGGTGCCTACTTTAATTAACGCAGTTTTAGATTTTTACATTTTGATTAGTTTAAATTGGTTTAGTCTCATTTGTATATGACTTTTATGATATTAACCCCTACGCCGCTGCTGCTATGGTTGTCGTTCTCGTTTACAGCTGTAGTGAAACACAAATCGTCCTAATTAAAACCAGCACGCATGAAGATGAGACAACGCAGCGTTGTTCTACAGCTACTGCCGGAATTTAGGGTTTTAAGCGCCGGTTAGGATTAATCCTGGCTGAGGGTAAATATAAACACGTCCCTGTTAGACAAACATGAGCCGAATTTCCCCTACATTAGCCAATTAAGGATAATACCGTATATGTGTATTAATTGCACCTAAGTAGCTGGGATTAGGGTAGATATAGATATTTGCAATACAAGGAATGGCTGTTTTCAGGTTAGAGTTACAGTTGATTCATGCTATTTCATTTATAATAAGTAATATCTACATTTTCTAAGATTAATCCTAGGGTTGACTTACTTCATAAACGCAATATACGGGGGTTACTTCGTAATTTAATCTGAGCAAAGTTAGTTTACCTTAATATCAAACGTGACATTCCATTTATTGTTAGTAATTCCACTTTATGTTTGGAGTATGTTACGTATTAAATTGTTTGCAAGAAATATTTGTTACATTTACTTTACGTCAGTTGCCGAATTAACGAAGTTATTTGAATACATACATTGGAATATAACTTGAAAAGGCGAATAACTGTGTAGACGTATCATCACATGTTATGTCAATTCATATATCGTGTAAAACTTTAGCATACGTATTCGTGACTTCACGTGATTCTTCGGTAGTGCAGTGAATTAGTCGGAAGCACATGTTAATTTTTTGCAGCAACTACGAAATACGAAGAAAATAGTAAAAAGCTTTCACCCTCCGCTCCCCCTACAAACGGACCGAATCCACCCATATTTTCGGTAATGCGTGCTTGGGGGGAAATAATTTGGATTTTCATGGGGGTTAAGTGACAGGGGAAGGGTTATGATAGGGCGAGGGCTCTAACAATCCTTGGAGGTTGAAATAACCCTCCCAAGGGGTGGAATTTTTTTAGAGCTAGAAACATGAACATTTATTTAGAGTTTTGTGTTCCGCAAGCAGCTGAGGAACTGATACCCCAATAATATTTTCTTATTCTTCTTGTAACCCAAAATTTATCACTTAAAGAAGATTATCCAAGCGAATGGGGTATCGTTTCAAATGTCTAATTGTAACAATTCCAAAAATATCTTTTTATTTTATTTTTTTCTTTATAGATGTATTCATTAAAAATGTTCATTCTTATTGTTACCCCTTTATTGCCGAAAGTATTGGATCCAAAATTGTGAAAATCTAAGAGTACCATTAGAGATCACATTTAAGAAAAACATTTTATTTTTATTTTTATTTCAGTTATTGCGAAAAGTTCATATATTCATATAAGAAAACAGCAACTAATATCAACGTTTGTTCTAAATTTAAGTAATTGCATCTCTTCAATTAGAAATCCTTAAATAAATTTGTTATATTTTTATGAACAAACACATAAATCCATCTGCCCAAATAAAAAAGTTTTTATGAAACATTTATTTCTGTTGACGTATATTTATCACTTTATATTTATCCAATAAAACCTACGTATAATAAGCCCATTAAATCTGATGATCAAAATATAGTCGGCCCTGTCTCATTTATAGAGCCGCTGTGTCTTTACCACCCCTTTTATATTCGTAATATTACTTCGTTTCTGTTTCTTCTTCTTAGCTCCGAATATATGAAGATATGATACAGCATGCCCGTATCCTATAAAAACGGTGGTCTGGCAAAATTCTCGGTCTCTCTTCTGCGCTATAAATACCGCTGACTTTAGAACGAGATAAAAAATAATGGCAACATACACCCCGTTCTAACCGAATTACATGGTAGATTGTGTTTCAGCGGGGACTGTTTTCTGTAAACAAAAAATAGTAATAACCATTGACGCAGGACCGTACACAATATATGTGTTAAGTATACGTTACAGGTACGCAGTTCAAAAGGTATTCTCTCTGTATTCAGGATTTCACTAAATGTGGACGAAGCAAATGGCAATATTTGTTGTTTCTTTTTGAAAGATAATGACCGATAACAAATTTAAAAATCCACTCCAACTTAACGATGCCACTTAATAGGTAAATTTCAGTGGGAATATTTCCCGTTTTTTATTTGCTTAATCTTCCTTAATTTGCTTGTCTGATGAATAAATCTAAGCTCGCCAAATTATTCCTAAATTTTTGTAACGGTTAATTTTAATTCAGTAGCAACTCATCACTTCGTTTATCACATGAATATGAAGTTTTATTTTGAACAATAAATGCTATTGCCGAATAGGAATAGTGATTTGGCCCACAGAACCAGTTGGGCTATTAGTGGTGTCTTTATATTGGTGTGGTAAAAGAAAATGCACAATTCTTACCACCACTTTCCCGCAGGGGAGGACTGGAGGCTCAAGAAAACCTGTTATTGCTCGTTTATTTTTTTATTGTCACCTAGTAGACGAAGCTTTACCAAAAAAATCAGGTATATAGGACAATAGGACTGCTTCAACTTATTTTGTTTTTCAGATTTCTCAGACCTCTTACCCCCTTAAAAAAGTTCTCAAAATATTTAACAAACTGCTCCAATACAAGAACCGAAGCACCGCTAAAATTTTGATCATTTGTGTATTTTAGCCCAACAAAATATACCAAAACTTTTATAGCCCACAAAGTTTTGAAAACACCGTTATTTTCATGATTTCTAGCGATTTTGTTGAATTTAAGGAGGTTGAGGCGTTGGACGAAAATAATGAAAAAAATCTGAAATAAATTTTTTTAATAGATTTTTATATGACACAATTTTCTGTAAAAAATCCAAAGTCATTAGGAAACTCATACAGTTAAAAATTTTAAAAATCTTTCGCATGTAGTCTTATGGAAAATATGTCAACCCAGCATGCAAACGGTACATTTTAACATAAATAACTAAATAAAACACAATACCAAATAGTGGTAGTAAAATAGAAGTGTGTTTTATTTAGTTATTTGTGCAAAATGATTAACTACCACAGAGTAACAGCTCCTTCAATCAATTTTTTGGTACATTTTAATTTATAGCAAATAACCAAATAATGTCAGCAGTTCCGAAAACTAACTATGTAAAGCATTGATGTCTTATGCATATTTTAATATTGTTTAATTCGGAGACTTTTAATAAACAAAAATAATTATTATACATTTGTAAACTGTCAAATTTTTCTTTTCGTTAATGATTTTTAACTGATTTTTCAATTATTTAATTATTTAATTTTAATTTTTACTGTTTGTCATTTTTTTAAAATTTATTTATTGAAACAAATTTGTAAAATACACAGATATTTACATAAATTATTTATTTTTTAATAAGTTGGACAAAACATCCAAAAGTTAGTTCATTTAGTAAAACAATTAAATCTACTTAAATAATTAATTAATAATAAAAAATGATTTATTTATGCCTTATGACAATAATTATTGGTATCATCGACTTATAACCTTTTGTAATAATTTATTATGGAAAAGTTCCGATTTAGAATTCGACTTACTTTTGGTTGGGACTGTAACGCCTGAATCTCCTTAAAACATTCATTAGGACAGAAAGACATACTTCTTCACGGAAAAGCATGTGCTGTATTATATTTAAATTAAATGATTCCATTAACACCTAGATTTACCGTCTATACATTTTCTGCCCTGCTAGCTCTATAGCTAGCTACAAAAACGTGACGGACGGACATATAGGCCGACGAAAAGACAGGCGGACATTTTTAAAAGTTGTTCAGAATTCGATCACCAACACGTGATAATATTAAAATTTTTCTCTCTACGAGCGATATTACTGGTTTTAAAAATGTGGCGATCAAATGTAATATACTCTTTGTTTGTATTTGTGAAGAGTATAATAAAGTGTTTAAATGGTAAACGGTAAAATGGTAGTCGAAAGATTGCGAGTTCAGGCAATATGTTAGGTTAGGTTGGTTAAGTTGCTTGATATGTGAGTGGGCTCTTGCCAGACCCTCCACTGCGACCATCAGGTCTATTGTGGCTCACTCCTAGTTATAGTTCGCCAAACAGATTCAGCTTTTTAATAAAGGTGATAATCTTGTTGGGTGAGAAACCGTCCAGGTCCTCTGGCTCCAGTTGCCCTTTTCCAAACAGTGAGAACCTAGTTCTTTCTGCCGCAGGACAGGTACATAGCACGTGTTCTGCCGTTTCTTCATCCTCCAGACACAGACGGCATTCGGCGCTTTTCACCAGTCCAATTCTATGTAGGTGATGATTTAATCTACAATGCCCAGTGTAAAGGCCAATAATTAGAGTTCTTAGGTGTAGCCTGTTTAACTCTAATAGTAACTTTTTAGTTCTTCACTTTAAGAGGTATGTGATAAACTCCTTTGAGTGAACTAAACCTGGTAGTTCCTGCCAGTGTTGAATTGTGTTCAATTCAGCCCAGGCTAGGATGGCAGCCTTAGCAGAGTTAGCAGATATGCCAAGTGCCGGTTCTGGACCTATAAATTTGGTTGCCGCGCCTTCTCTGGCCAGGGAATCAGCAACTTCGTTGCCCTCCATGCCAGAGTGGCCAGGTATCCAGATCAGAGTCAGTTTGTTGTTTCTGCCCGATCGGGCAAGAGCTTCCTGGCAATTCCAAACCGTTTTTGAATTACAACGGTAGGATCCAAGGGCTTTAAGAGCCGCTTGGCTGTCTGAAAATATTTTTATTGATTTGTATCTCGGCTGAATCTGTTCGAGCCTCCGTACACACAGCTCAGTGGCATGGATTTCTGCCTGAAAAATAGTCGCATTATCACCAAGGCTTGAAATTATCTTTACCTTTGGTTTGCGACTGTATACACCAGCTCCAGTTCCCTCAGGGGTTTTGGAGCCGTCTGTGAACCAACAGCTGTCTGCACTTTGTAGGTCCGTTTTGTTCCGATCCCTTTCGTCTCTTCCAGGAAACAGGACTTTAAGGGCAGTTCATGGTTGATCAAGGTAGGTATTACATCTGAAGGCCTTCCCAGGATGCTGTGGCAGTTTAAGTCGTCCAACAGCCTGTTGTGCTCCATGATGCTAGCCTGCGGCATATTAGTTACCGCTTGATGGATTCTGTATGTTGCCCACCTTGCCTCTCTCTCCAGGTAAATATGGAGAGGAGGTAGTTCCAGGAGGACATCCAGGGCAGCTGACGGTATGTTGCTTATTGCACCAGTTATTGCCAAGCATGCTTGTCTCTGCAATCCAGAGAATTTGGCTTTGGTCGTTTGTTGCAGCCCTTTCGACCACCAAACTATTGAGGCATACGCTATCATTGGCCTAATGACCGTAACGTATATCCAATATATTTGTTGGGATAATGGCAAGCAGGTCGTCCACAAGAAGTAACCACAAGAGCGGAGAGAGAACCTCGCCCTGTGGGCGCCCCCTTGCGGCCCTAAAGCAATATGTTAAATATTAGATTGTTTTTTTTCCTTAATTTTATATTAACGAATGTTTCACCAATTAAACTGGAGTTGTACAACTAAAAATGTCTAAAACTAAAAGTTATTTACACAAAAATGCAAAGAGTGTCCTATAGAATGTGCAACAATTATACGAAGAATGCAATAAATCGGCGAAGCTGCTTACTGTGTAGTTTTTATAACCAGTTTGCTCAAACCTTAGGGTACAGATAAGAATATTTCTATATAGTTAATATATGCTACCTCTCAAGAATCCTGTGAGTTGTCTTATAAGTATTGGGAGTGGGCGCATGCTCATAAGCAAATGAAGTTATCAATTTTTTTTATTTGTTATCATTTATTGGCCATTGTGCGCATAAATAAAAAGAAGGTTAATTTCTAATAGTGTTTCATAATCTTTTGGGTGTTTAATAAAAACTTCTAAACTTCTACTTTTTCTTGAGTAAAATTAGTACAGAATTAAAATTTCTCAATTGACAATCTTGCATTAGTTGTCTACTCGTGAAAAATTATGATTTTAACACTTTAAATTTCTTTTTTGCAGGTAAGTCGTATGGCGAACTGCAGCCTTTTGGAATGGTAAGATAGAAAAATATATTTTTTACCAGTAAATGAAGACATTGAAAATTGCAGTCGTAGTATGCTCCTAAAATGTTCACTGAGCGACAGTGATTTCGGTTAGAATGTTGTTTTATAGTACACAGAGGTATCGTAGACCTTCATTCTTGTCGCTAAATTTTAATTGACCACAAAACTGTTTTAAGGAGATCTAATAAAGTATATAATGTTTTGTTCGTACTCAATGTATGTCATTCGCGTAACAAATAATATACCTAAATAATTTAAAGCGAACGCCGCGCGCCGCCAGGATAATACAATTTTGCGCGATACAACCCTGGAAATAAAGTAGCCTTCCATCCAGAAAAAGTGAAGGTTTTATTCCTTTCGACCTTATTTATATATTGCTTTGTTTTTGCTGGTTTGTAGCGGTCGCGGAAGCATAAAAAACAAATTAATTGTCCCTCGGACTCTCTACTGCGCGAAACTCTTGACATCGCAGACTAATTCCCATAATAAAATTACTGTTCGTTAGAGAAGAAAGAAACTACTTTGTAAGAATAGCGAAATAAAGTTTGCATTTAATTAATTTTATTATTAATTCTTTAAGCAGACAATGGAGCGTTTCCTCAAAGCTAAAAATAAGCGAAGTGTAGGATGCAAACGTTAAGACCTTAATGCGACTAATATTAAATACGTCTAATGAGAACCGTTAAAGAAATTGCCTCAACAGTCTGCTCTGTAAATAGTATTAAGAAATTAATAATAAAAGCACATTTACTATTTAGTTTCCGACGGAAGATCGCGGAACGTCGAG
Source organism: Stenurella melanura (assembly GCA_963583905.1). NCBI lineage: Eukaryota > Metazoa > Arthropoda > Insecta > Coleoptera > Cerambycidae > Stenurella > Stenurella melanura. The sequence goes on from OY757311.1 coordinate 123,562,526, forward strand.
ACAAAGGCAAATTGATAATGTAATAAGTATTGTCAAGTTAATTTCGAGGATTTATGAATAACTAGATGAACTGATGAAATACAGAATATTTAGAGTATTCTATTCGGCACGATAATTAATTTTATTTCATAAGGACGCGGATGCTTTGAATGAGGAAAGTTTAGAACTTCGACCTTAAGGATTGAGAGAACGAGAAAATACTATTGAACGATTAATTTAATAACTTTCGTCAATTTCAGCTGATAAATGTGACGATCGCCAATTATGGAACGTTCTGACAAGAAAAATAATAGTAGTAGACAACTGAAGTAATAATGATAATAATTACAAACTTTCACGGGTCCCAGGACTCTTCATAGTGTCGCCGATTGCTTTGATACCTTATGTAACTTCACATGTGGTTCTGACCCACAAGAGATTGTCATTCATCCAAGAATTTCGACCTGAACTTTTTAATGAGAACCTGAATTTGAAATTGAGGACACTGCCTTTCGAAACTAGAAACAGTGGTGAAAGTAAGATTGCTGATGGACTTCATAACATCAGGAGAATTAACAGCCTTCGAGCTAAACTGTCTTCAGAAATAGAAAACAGCGAAACATGGGACCCCTTGATGGAATCTGGAGCTCCCCTCCAGAAACTAGTCTGAAATGCGCTTACGCCATTAAATATACAAGAGCCACAAGAATATGTCTTATAATTAGCACTTTCTCAGAAACACTTCTTAATAAGTAAGACCGTCGATGGATTTTATGAGTATTCGGATAGGTACAACAACGTGACGGGATCAAAGGTGACCCGTAGTAAGCACTTATCCGACTCACGCCACAGAATCGCACGTCGGTCGCCATTCTTATAATTAGTGGAACAGTAATAAATCGAATTCAAAATATATTTTCATTTATTGAAATAATTCATAAAATGTAAAAAATATAAATATTCAACACTTAACTAATGTATATAATACATTGGGTTGATTCTACGGTTGGTTCCTTGTGAAACATTCTTCAATAATTTAAATATACAGGAAATTATGCTTTTTAATGTTTCAAAAAGTTTTATTAAAACTCTACACGTTGTTTCAGTAATATTTTGTAATCTTGATAAAGGCCTAATAAGCCGAAACACGTGTAGAGTTTTAATAAAACTTTTTGAAACATTAAAAAGCATAATTTCCTGTATATGTAAATTAATGCATATAAGGCAATCATCAGAGAGCACTACCACTTGGCAAGCCGTTACCCCTGTCGGGATGCTTAAAGAAGCTATCTATATGAGTTAAATGGTTTTCCTGCTTGCATAAACGTACTAACGGCGTTGAACCCAAATATCCCTTTTTTTCCGTCGACTCGTCTTCGAGCGACTACTATGGCGATGTCCTCCTGAGCTTGGATTAAAGATATTTTGGGTTCGTCGGAATCGACACTCCGACGTTGAATTTCTTGACTAATTGTATGTACGTTCTTGTGGTTTGGACAAGGATTATGCTCCTCCACTGTGAGGATAATTAAATGAGGATTTTGGTTTTTATTAGAAAAATCGTCCCATTGATTCTTTCTTAAATTTTGACGCTTAAAATAGCTACTCGCTATATCCTGACTGAGGATTCCGCCCTGTGCACCACTAATTTCGTGGTACTTTAGAAAAACCAAATTCGTGGTACTTTCGAAAGATTCCTCCTGAGGAGCGGTTTTCCGCCCTGTGGAATTCTCTTTATTGTACTTTCGAAAAACCAAATTCGTGGTACTTTAGAAGAATTAAATTCGTTGTACTTTCGAAAAATTTGTCGGACGGAGCGGTTTTCCGCCTCGTACATCTTGAAATTTTTTGAGTACTTTTGAAAATTCGAACGACGCACAGTGGGGCCAAAATAAGTAATTCATGGAAAAAACTCCAAATAAAAAAATAATAAGAGACCAGCATAAATGCCTCAATTCGAAAGTTAAATGCCTACTAAGTACTATACTGTAGTAGGAAGAACAGAAAACACGAATGTATTCTTACCATGCCAGTCGAAACTTGTCCTTCCTCGCGACTAACAGAGCTTGTTGTGATTTAGGTGAGATAAGACACGTGTTCTTTTTGAAATCTTATTTTAGTGTTTACAAATATTATACTGTTTTTAACATGGCGTCATTACCTACAGGTAAGTTAATCATTTTATAATTATAGTTAAATTATATTAAGTAATAATGTTTAATCTTGATTAACAAAAACAATTCTTAAGAATCTATGTAACTATTTCTGTTGGTAGAGTTTTAGTTGATATCATAGAATATCATGTCTGTAATTTTGAATTTATTTGCTCATATATAGGTTGATCTTGTTGGAAAATAAAGAAAATCATGAGCATATTTGCGCCAGTTTGTTTTATAAATTCCTAAATAAATTAAAGTTAAAATCGAAAAATCGCCCTCTTTCTTATACTTAATATATTTAATTTATTTTTACTGCAGGATCTGGTGCTATGGGCATATATTTAACTAGACAAACATTATTTGATAAAATGACTCAATCTGGGTACGCTAAATTAGAAGATCAAGTGTCTGAAATGAAGGAATTTGTCGAGGAACGTACAAAGTGTCCAGTGGAGGAATGCTATGTTTGAGAAAACTGTTTTGGACCTGTTCATGCCGCCAACTGTTACTACTACTTCGAATGTTTCGACTGTTTCTACCATTATCAGTACTGACGATTTAGAAAGTTCAGGAAGCTCATTAGAAAGTGAATAATTAGATATATTTTTATTAAATTTTACTAAATATTAATGTATTTTATTTTTATTGCACTGATAGAATATATTCATATGTTTGGCCCTAGCTCTTCTATTTTATTTTTTTAAATTTATTTACGTTAGGTTCATCTCCCGGATAAGAACCAACGCCGACTTATGTCATCAAAATGATTTTCTTTTAATTTGCAAGTCAAATTGTATATAAATCCGAAATTTCCGGATTATTACAGTTGTTTTTATTTTTACCCCCAAAAACTACCTTAACAGTCTTATTTTTTAACACCCCAACTTAACAGTCTTATTTTTTAAATTAATTTTCCTGTACTCGAGAGGCTATTCTGGGGCGGCTTCAGAATTTTCTGAATTTTTTCCAAAAAATGTTGCATTCGGCCCCACTGTGCGACGGAGCCCAAAGGCGATTGTGATAATGTTTCAAAGCTGATTTTTTCATGGGATTTTTGGTCTGAATTTAATTTCTTAGTAAATTGGATTGGACTGGGTTCAATAACATGAACACTGAACACATATCGACAAGATGATGAATAACTGGAGATTTATCGATATAGTCATAAAGCTTATATGGGTATTTCCGGAACTACTGAATTGAAATGAATACACTTACGATGCACCTATGTGCCTATTATTCAGGGACAGTTTGGCCCAGGCATGTACCAACTGGCTGGTTGTAAGTATTGTAAATTAATATTCAATAAATAATTTTAATGGTTAATGGCTGTAAGTATGGATAGTGTTTAGACCAATACCGAAACGCCTATACCTCGGGCGAAATCTATTCAGCCTTCAATGTTCTGAAAACCTGTGGATAAATATGTTAGAAATGATATAATGAAAGCAAGATATCTGCATGGAAATCAACACGCCTATAAAACAGATAAATCCTGTGAGTTAGCGTTACACGGTGGTACTTACAGAGTAGAACGAACAGTAGACAGGAAGCAGTAATAGTAGAAAGAGTAAGGACCTTTTCAGACATATAACAAAGGGACTTTGATAACTCATTTTACTGTCTGAGCAAAGCAGTATTCAGATAATAAACAAGATAACCATTATACTCTTCGTCGATTGACTACACTTGTTATGTAATTATTGCACAGGGTTCTTCCTCTGGCTAACACTAACATACTGTCGAAATTTCAATTCTATCGGAATTTTCTTCTTAACCTATCGTACTTACAAGAAACGTAACGGACGGACAGACAGACAGATGGACGGACAGGCGGACGGACATTTTCAAAGTTGTTCAGAATTCGATCACCAACATAATGATATGAAATTTTGTTCTCTACGAGCAATATTACCGGTTTTAGAAATGTGCCGATCGAATATTCGAATAGAAAATATACTCCTCGTTTTGTATTCGTGAAGAGTATAATTATGCGTTTTATTTAAAATCCAATATGTCAATTTTTGACCAAATAGTTTACAAACTCTCTGTATTGTACAAGATACGTATATAGGTACTCTGGCACTGTGTTACTGGCCCAATGTTAAAACATCTGAACATTTTTTGCTGAACTCAACAGATGATTTTGTCTCCTTAGTTCATATACAAGACCCATTCTTAATTAGTTTATTGCGATATAGAAAGCTAGGCAATAAATAGTTATTGTGAAAATGAGACACATGTGTTTACAAAGCAATATAGGTATACTAGCTTTGTTGTGACCTTAAGAAATAATTGTATGCAGTGGAAAGTCTTAAAAAGTAATAAAGGTAATAAAATAGAAAGAAATATGTGGAATTGGAAAGTAACTCGCCAGTGTAACAATTTATTTCTTTATCAAGATTGGAAAGAAAATTAAAAGTAAAATCGAAAAGGTATTAAACATATATAGATAATGAAATAGAAACTCAAGACGTAGACAGACACTTTTAAAAAACTGAATCTCGTATACGGTTTTAACTGATTTGAACATAGTTTGTCCTTCGAGACATAAACACTTTTGTTTGTAAATAATATCAATTTTAGACAATTTTTGTTTAATTATAAAACATAAAAAAAAATAATTTGTCTTTAAAAAATTAATAACTTTTTTATTTATTGATCGATATTGTTATAAAACAATAGGGTTTTCCCCCTAGCTAACACTAACTTACTGCCCAAATTTCAATACAATCGGACTTTTCGTTCTTAAGTCATCGTGCTTACAAGAAACGTGACGAACAGACAGACAGACAGACAGACAGACAGACAGACGGACGGCCGACAAACGGACAGACAGACAGACGGACGGCCGACAAACGGACAGGCAGACGGACGGACATTTTGAATATTGTTCAGAATTCGATCACCGACATAGTGATATGAAAATTTGACCTCTACGAGCAATATTACCGGTTTCAGAAATGTGCCGATCGAATGCAACATATTCTTCGTCTTGTAGTTGCGAAGAGTATAATAATGAGATAAATAGACTCTTCACTCAGAACTACAAAAAATCAGTTAACGTTAGGGGAGGTGACTACCACCATAGATTCCCAAGAGCGAAATCTGCCGTGGTCCGCTCACTCGCCTGTCTGAAAAGAGACTAATGAGACTAAGGCATGGTAGCATAGCGGGCTAAAGCGTGTTAATGGCGATCATGCTTGCTCGCACTGTCTGTCGTGATTCCACTGACTCCAAAACTTATTTTATATTTACATGGTTATCCGGATGTTGTTTATTGAGTAATTTCTCGTACGGTTCCCTACTCATTGTTTTGTAAAAAGGGTGATTACTTCGACACTTTACGCAGTTGTGTGAATCATTTTTGAGAATTACACTTCTGAACACGAAGACAGATCAGAAATAACTACAGCATGATAACAGCTTGAATAATCTGCGGCTTGCAGGCAAGTCATGTTGCAAAAGATAACCCTCTCAAAAATGTTATTGTGTCTGAGTGTTTTTTACAAAATTAATTTGATCTACCCGATAACCCATCTGTGTCGGTTTAAATTGCTCACAATGTATACACATCATCTTAGCAACCTAATGTTAATGTTATAATATATCAAAACTTTAGAGGAACTTAAATATTCTTGAGTGTACGAAAGCCCAAGAATTGTTACATCATAAGCGTTAATCAACTTTATAAACTAAATAATTTAGTATTGGCTATGTCTTTGTTATTATTTATAATCTATTCGCTTTGGATAATTTCCTCCGACTTTGTACAATGCACCAGTTAAGCGGTAGACTTAAGCAGCGATTAAAAGCAATTATTTAAATGATAATCACCCTAAACCGGTTATAAATTTCTATGAGTGGTTTTATGATATAACGCGAACAAAAACCTCACAGTGGATAATAATTCCAAGTATGCGGCTAACTCGCGAGCATTAGTAACAAAAGCCGCAATTGCATTAGAGTGCAGAGCAGCAATGCAAACATCGCTAATAACGTTCATAAATCTGCCAGATGCTGACCAGATCCATTTTGCTCACCAGCTACAATGGCCATCCAGAACGTATCTGTAGTAAATGCGTTTGCCATCAATTTCAATGGCATGACTGGTAACTACCAAGTCGCTTTATAGTATTCGGAATAATTCAGAGTTGCTCGGAGTCGAGGTCATGTCCAGCATTGTGAGGTTGGAAGCATTTAAGGATGTATATGTCGGACACAATGCAGTCTAAGAGTTCACTTGTATGTGCCAAGATATTAAATAACTTTCTATTGTTGAGGTACATCCAAATGCACTCACACTCCAGAAATTTTAACTAGGCCTTTGTGCTGTACTTATTAGAACTTATGCTATATTCTTCTCAGTACAATAACTAGGTTTTAATTTAGAAAGATTAAATTCTTTTTAACACGCTTTTATTAGGTCGACCTGTACTATGTAAGTAATAAAATGTAAGGAACTGAATTTCACCCCCTTCTAATTGTTGTATCATCACGAAACTTGGCAGTTGTGTGTAGCTCTGACGACAATAATACAACATAGTATACTCAATGTTATAATATGTTCAAGATGGCCTCCGCCTCAAGATGGCGAATTATTATTTTCTTTACAATCCCCTTAATATGGGTATCAAAGGAAAGGGCTTGACAAGTAGAAAACGATAAGGTGAGTAATGTCATACTAAATCAAATATGGCGGAATAATTTTGTAATTTATGGCCTGATTCGTATGAAAATCGGTATCTGGGTATTTTTGAGGTCGTAGATTATATGTTTAGTCGAAATTCAAGAATTCAAAATGGCGGCTTTAGGATGACGAATAGGTTTTGCCACTTATAGGTAAGGAATTTTATCGAACAGATACACTATTCTAATCGAAACAATAGTGAAAGGAAGAAAATAAATTCATAATTTTAAGTTAAGAAATTAAAAAAAACACGCTTTTAAATAGAAACTGAAACTGTTAAAATATGCACTAAGAATTAAAAAATAATGTTAATAATTACAATAATTATGTTAATAAACGTAAAAGCGTGAGACGCTCAGAATACCTGAAAATAACCAGAACATTTTACTCATTGGGAGCCCCACGCTTTTACGTTTATTTAAAAAATTATTGTTATTATTAACATTATTTTTTCTTGTTAATGCATTTTTAACAGTTTCAGTTTGTGTTTAAAAGAGTATTTTTAAAATTTTAGAAATTATTTATTTATAGATAATCATTAATAAATACGTCTCTATCATTTCTGCAGAGGCTTGCAAATTTATGAGGGTTGGGGGCAAAATTTACCAATGGAACTGAAAGAATCGAATTTTCGAAAGAAATGTTCAATTTTTTATTGCATTTTATAATATAACGACTTTAAAATTGCAATTTTAGCTTGAAGATACACATGTCTCAAAATAGTTTTTGTCGTACAATGACTTACTATCTAAAGTGTCACATCTAGCAACAAAATGCTAAAGATCCATAAGAAAGTTGCTAAACGGAGGGTGTAATTTTTTTTCTAAAAGTTATAGTTTTGACGGTATAGAAGTTTTAAAATGACGACCGCACTTTTATAAAGCGGAGTATTTAAATATCAGCCACCAAAAATAACGATTGTTAATTGTGCTTCCAATTTTTTTTCTGTTTATGTAGCATTAGTGCAGTCAACGGGGAGGGGATCACATCTAAATTGAGTTGAATGGATTTTGATGAAACCTTGTGCAATGTGTTTGTAATGACGTTAATAAAAAAGTTGAAAAAATGTTACAGTAGGAAATGATCGGAAGTGGTGAACACCCTTTTTATCACGGGTTCCGCATCTTGCAGAATTAGGTAAAAATGAAAAAATATTTTTTGCCCCATGATAAAATGTTAAAATGTGAATTTTTTCGAAAAATGTATATTTTTAGAGATATGGCCACTCGAAAATGGGGAAGGGAAATGTAAAAGTTGAAAAAAATCTGAAAAAATTCACGTGAATGTATCATCGAAATACAAGACTTTTAATTTGCAACTTTTCCGCAAAGTGCATTTTCACCGATTTTTTCCGGAAAAACCTGAGAACTACCCCTTTCTTTGAAATTATAGCTCTTATAGCTCGCTGCGATTTAAAAATTTTAAAAATCCACGCGTAGGCATTGAGGCCTCCTAAACATTTTTTGTCTCGTGGAATGTTCTTGTAACCTACTAATTTTCCGAGTTACAGGCAGTTATGAATATACATAATGTACTACATTTTTTGCACATTTTCAATTTAAAAATTATATTGAACCTTTAAAAATGACATAACTGTATAGGTTTCATATTTGTTTATAATAATATATATAAATCACCCTCCATTTTCGAATTTTTATCTATTTTTTAATTCAAAACGTGCAAAAAATGTGGTACATATTTATCGTGTAACTCGGAAAATTAACAAGTTAACAGGAAAATTCCCAGAAACAAAACATGTTTAGAGGGCCTCAATGCATACGCCTAAATTTTTCAAAAATTTTAAATTGCATGTTTTTAAAGCGTACTTAACAATTTTAAACAAAGGGTTAGTTTTTCATGTTTTTCCGGAGAAACTCGGTGAAACCGCACTATACGGAAAAGTTGCAAATAAAAAAAGTCTCGTATTTCGATTATACATTCACATGATTTATTTCCAGATTTTTTTTCAACTTTTGCATTTCCCCTCCCCCACTTTTAGGAATTCGCGTGGCCACATCTCGAAAAAATTGCAAGAGTAAATACATCTTATCTTGGGCCAAAAAAGGAAAATATATTGTTTTTTTCATTTTTGACCTAATTCTACAAGTTACGGAAACCGTGATAAAAGGGGTGTTTTCTACCCCTCCCCTACATTTCCTACTCTAATATTTTTTTTTTCAGGTTTTTTTTAAGGTTATTACATACACATTGCAGAAGGTTTCACCAAAATCCATTCACCAGCACTCAAGTTTTAGTCATTTTAGCGCTCCGTTGACTGGACTACATAGAAACAAAGTAAGTTAATTAAGATCGAAACACTGTGTGACTTATATATATTTTGGAATAAAACAGTAGCCTAGCCATTTCAAAAGTGTAATTTGCCAGTAATTGAAAAAATCTTAAACACCGTTTTTCGTTAATATATAGCATTACCTAAATACTCAATTGTTTTGTTCATATAAAGCACTTGCTTTGAAAACTTGTCATCTTCCATATTGGAGTCGCCATTTTCAATTTTTACTTACCTCGCTTACCGACGGAAAGTATTTGTATTTGTGAAAAAATCAACATTCGAGATTTCTTCGGGTTTCCACGTTTCAGCTTGACAGCTGCCAGTAATATATAATTAAAATGAATATCAACTACGGAACTAATTAAATTTAAATCACTTTAAATATCTCTATTTTGTGGATACTTAGAATATTTTGTAATAATGTAAGACACAGACAGCTTATTTTTGATGTTTACAGAAATTTTGAGAGCTGCCAACTGACATAATATATTAGACATTAATTTCCTAGCAGGTGTCTCCAATGATAGTTGGCATCTGTCAAATGGCTGTCAAATAGCAATGGCTGTACATATATATTTCTTGCTATTTGAAAGCTAGTTGACAGCTGCCAACTGTCAATATCGTCTATTTGGCATTAAATTTGAATTCAGCAACCTGTAACAGTTTTAATACCTAATTATTAAAAAGTGTTTCCCCTGTGCGAACGGCAACTAGTTCTTTGTTGGAGAGCATAGGGTCGCGAGTAAGGAGGGTGGACACTCAAGAGGGCACCACTAGGCTGAGAATAAATGTGATTATATAATCTTGCCAGTCAAGAAACAAGATTAAATTTCTGGTAATCATGCGATGGAAATATTAAAATTAACTTATAATGTCAAAACTTACACTTTATTATAAAATCTCAAAATCTAGGCAATATCAGGTACATTAGTGCGAATAACAAGAACGTGTAGACATTAAACATTTATTACAAGACAAGTGAGATGTACAACAACAAAGAATGTAAATAAAATCTTCAGATGTTACCTAAACATAATCTATACGCAATAGAAATTTAAAATATTTGTGCGACTCGATTTAAAATTCTTTCAGTGATTTGAATCTTTGTATTAGGAATGCAACTACAACTTATATGATACCAACAATGAGTTTTAAATTTGCAATAGCGAGTCAAAGATCTATTATGGGTTAAAATTACAGCTCACCGCTAAAGCATTAGGTAATAAACGAGATTTCATGATCTGACAACTTTTGTAATGCTCGCTGTGTACACTAGAATATTAAAGAATGATCTGAAATCAGTAAGTTCTATTAAAATATTTCATGTATAACAGTAGAAGGTAAATTAGCATCTCACGGTACCATGCGTTGCTTCACAGTAAAAAATCTTAACATGTCTCATCATACTAGGCATAAACTTAGAGTTTAACTTGTAGTTGCAAAATTGTAGTGTAATTTACTCTAATATTTGAACAAAAAAATCACTGTACAAAACTATGGTAATTTCTTTAAAAACGTATAACCAAAATGAAACAAAAAAACTGATTAGAGCCTTGGCATTCTCAGTGACTACTGCAGCGTGATCTGTCACCACTTTCTAGACGTGCTCGACGTTGACTACAACCTTAAATGCATGCCGGACACCCGACTCCCTGCATTAATTCTCTTGGAGACTGCTGCAAACATTTCTCCAAGCCAAAACTTCTCTAAATCTCGGCCAGAACCATACATAACCAAATATCTGAGTAATAGACTTCCTCCTATTACTACTCCTCTAAATACTAGGCTCCATATAACCAAAACTATAGCACCAAACAGCTGGGCTCTTGCATAGACTGCTAAATTGCCTGATCCAAATATATGCATATCCAAACATAGGCCTACCCGAATATTCTGTAATAGTTAGAATAAATAAGAACTAAGTAAAACTCCAAACTAAATAAAATAAAAGCCTACCTCATATAGAGAGTATTACATAACCTCACGAAACACGTGTCCTCAAAACTTCAAAAAACCAAACGAATTCTTTCCAGGAACTGACAAAATGCTCACAGCAAAGCGGTAAAGATCGTTGGGTACATCAAATCAAACTTACTTAAGAGACAAGTTAATTTTCAGATCGTCAGTACATACTGTAAACATCAGACATCGGTACGTGCTAACAGTGCCACAACATCGTACAGCCCTCTTCCAACGTAGCTTTTCTTACACATCCGCAGCCTTATATAACTCTATTGATCCCATATACAAAAATCTATCGACAGTTAATATCTTCCGTAAAAAAATCAAAGCCTGGTTCATTAATTCCAACAAAAACTAGAATATATTCTTGGGCACCATTTTGCACTGTGTTTATGATCGATTTTTTATTTAGTTATTTTGAGTAATTAATTTTTTAGTATTTCTATAAATATATTTTATAAAGTGTATACCGTCCGCCTATTACATTGGAATATTGTAATATTGTATTGTATTTTTGTATTTTAATGTTTTATTTTTAACTTAATTAGTTAGGTAAGTGATTTATAAGGTTAAGTGTAAGAATAGCCAGATGGCTAAACTTCGCCTTGTAAATTGCTATTTGTAATGTACTTGTAAATGTACATCTACACTCTTTGAATAAAGCCGTTTATTATTATTATTATTATTATTATTAAATCCCAAACAGTGTTAGCGATGTAAACAGTAAATTCTTCAACCCAGTCGAGACCGCTGCCATTCGTTATCTCATGGCTGTCGAAGAAGGAGAACCCCCCAGACCGGAAATTGCCAAAATTTTCTCAGTGTTGCCAACTTGCGCACTCATAGAACATTTTCTCTAGCCAACGCACCACCAAAGGACTCAAAAATCAAAAGACTGAATTTCACAATTATGTAATAGCTCAACTACAAGAATATATGATTAACACCACTAACTCTAACTATTCTTAAAGAAAACATGTTTACTTTCGGAATGTTAAGACTTTTGCAGACATGCGACACGCTACGCCCTTCAGCGTAACTTCATATTCAGTATTTTGGCTCCATCATAAGTTACTAATTTCAGTAGTTTTATAACATTTTCATAACGCACATTCTGATTATTGAAATGACCTTATGTTTTTGAGGTTTGTAGCATTTGAAGAAGCTACATGAATAACTTCAAACGTATTTGCAGTAAACTGACTCTAATTAATTCACTTATTGAAGCAGAGAGGTATGCGACCACTCTTACGCTGAAGGGCGTAGCGTGTCGCATGTCTGCAAAAGTCTTAACATTCCGAAAGTAAACATGTTTTCTTTAAGAATAGTTAGAGTTAGTGGTGTTAATCATATATTCTTGTAGTTGAGCTATTACATAATTGTGAAATTCAGTCTTTTGCAGTCTTACTGCAAATACGTTTGAAGTTATTCATGTAGCTTTTTCAAATGCCACAAACCTTAAAAACATAAGGTCATTTCAATAATCAGAATGTGCGTTATGAAAATGTTATAAAACTACTGAAATTAGTAACTTATAATGGAGCCAAAATACTGAATATGAAGCATCCTGTCTATGGAAATTTTCGTTCAGGATGACAAAAACTACAATATACTAAGTATTCAGACGATTCTAGCGATACCCAATTTCTATAAGGTTTGTGCGGGGTACTGTAAGTTGGTGGGGAATAGACCTACTGTAATCTTTACTCACTGATCTGAATGCGTAACAGATCTTACTAAATTTGTCACATAGATAGTTTATATACCATTTTCAATTTAATTAACTACCAATGACCACTTCCAGAGATTTAGATGGTACCTCATCTCCAAGCCATATTTCTAAAAAAAAAAATATTATTGTCAGAAAAGAACTTGTACATTGATTCACATTCATTTTTAAGGAAATAGATAAAAGAAAATCTAATACATTACTGCAATGAGATCATTTCCACACAATATGTTACCAATAGTAATTATTAAAATTTTGCTCATTGATTTTCAAGCGTTCCATAGTGTGTATATGTGTAAATAAAGGCAATGAAGCAAAGAAATAGAAATATTACCATAATTTTTTTACTTGTTTTGTGAGATGCTGTGTACGAGTATTAATTTGGATTTGTCTTGTTTCATACAACAGAAGTTTAGCAAGGACTTTGAATTTAAATTATTAAAACCATCTTTATTCTCGTTTAGTACGCTTTAACCAAGATTATTTTATAAAGCACCAAAGTAAGACAAAGAAACGAACTTACTAAGACACAAAGATGCAACATTCCAACTATTCACTGTTTTCCAACTCTGATTTTACATAAAAAACTACAAGCAAAAGGAGCACTTCACACATAAAGAAATACTCATAAAAAGTTGTTCTAAACAAGTAAGCCAGTTATTTTGGATTATAATAACTTATATACATAAGGACGCTTTTCTCGTTTCTGTTTGCTCACTATTTACCTCAGGTAACAATGTCGGAGCACACTTGACCGACTTGACAGGATAGCTTTTAACCGCGAACGTTTTACTTAATCGCTGCTGACGTTTTTAGCGGCTGAAACATGCAATTGTCGCCCTGTGATCCTGACACTCCAAATGAGAAAAGAAACTTTCAAGGCGTTTTATTACATGACGGCGGTTTAAAGCCTTTTTCCTTTTCACAGCGAGAAAAAGGACATGGAAATCATCACATTGTTGCGGCCACCCCTTTACTTAACTTTTCTAATACGACTAGAAATTAGATTTGCAGGAGATTTAAACTAAAATAGTTTTTAATTCGGGTTTCCGCAACGCTTGCAGTAAAAGGTGACGTTCCTGAAAACCCGATCGTGAGAAGTTGGTGATATATTCATTCAGCATATTTGAAACTAGCAGTATAGACCTGGCAAAAGGGGGTTTTCGAAAAAAAAAAAAAAAAAGCCAGCCGGGGGTTTTTCAGTGGGAATACGTTCCTCTCAGTAGGTATAACTATTGTACCTAAAATCCAATACCTGAGAATTAGTGACTTCATGTTTAATGGGCTTGTTCGGCATTTTTTTTTATTTCACAAATCGAAAGTGCAAGTATAAATTAATGGATCTGCAAAAAATCAGAATCTTATTCGCACGTTTAGTATCTTAAAAACTATTACAAATTTCCATCTCGGGAAAATGGGGCGTGGCCAGGCGCTACGTCACTATACGCATAGACTCGGCGATCTCAATAGACTTGATGCTCCTTATTGGTTATAATTATAAGTGTTTTCGAAGTATTGTTTGTTTTGCTTACTACTTGACAGTAGGGGAGTACAATTTGGTGAAATGTCAAAAAATTACAATTTTCTCTCGCTCCTGCCAGAACGAATTTTCAATTTCGACCCTGCAATTTACGATTATAGTTCATCGCCGACCTTCTCCTTTCCGTAGACACATAGAACGAACTTCCACTCGACGTATTTATTTAGTTACCAGCGTTTAAAAACTCCATGTTTTTCGACTTTTCAGGTTAAATTTGAAAGGTCCCAGAAAGCCATTTTTCTTACGTCACTTGCGTATAGTGACGTCACAAATGAGCGCTCGGTTTTTGCAACTATTACTAAATTCAACTCCTTATATCTCGAGAACGGAAAAAGTTAATAATACGAAATTTTAAGTGTATGATGAGAATATCGAGTACTATATGAAAAAGTATAAAAACAGTATAAAAAGAATATCATGGAACAAGCCCATTAACAACTCAAGTTACGAAAAACGAGTTTTTGCTCTGTATAAATGTATCTTTCAGTTTTACGAAAATACGTCCAAATAAGAAGTTGTAGATAGTAAAAATATCTACAAAGTTTGCCCAACCGCATTAAACTCGATGAATTAGTTTTTTAGCAAGATGCGAAATACTACAAAAAAACGCTGTTTCTTAATTAGTTTTTAACTTTAAAAATAATGAACGTCGACGAAACAACATTGATAGATTTATAGGTTTTGCTGTGTAGAATAAGTGTGTACTTGTATAATTTATTGCAAAAAGTATTTTTTTTTAAAGGACACTTGAAAATTAATTTCTACAGCTTAGGGATGTTGTAGCGTAATATGGTTGGGCTTATTTTCTTCCTAAAGAGTCGTAGTTTCGATCTATCATTTATAGCAAATTATTTTTGCAACGTAGGCGTCGCAACAGTGAGTATAAAAAAGTACTTATTTGCAAAATTCACTATCATGGACAATTTTGATGATACCGCTTCGGAATTTTTTCCGTTACAAAGGGGCGATTTTTATCTAAATTAAAAAGAAGAATTTGCTCTGTAAGCTCCATAAAATTTCCTGACACTATTTGGAAGGCTGAAATCTATAGGGATTGCAGTTTAACAATTATATTTTCGATAAGAAATAACTATTTTACATATCATCTACAAAGCATTATAAAAGCAGTGTTTATATGAACGGTCGTGACGGCCTACATAGACGGACACTCGCAAAATCATCAAGATCACAGCTTGCACGTGGACGTGCATAAAGTTATAGCTAATTGATTTGGGGTAGCTTGACGAAATAGAACGAAATGTCGCATTAGTTTTGCAAAACAAAAGCATATCAGTCCATAAAACTAACCTCTATTAACTTTTCTTTCTACTGCACGTGCCGCTGCCCAATTGTTGTTATTTATATTATTGCTATTGTTGATGTCAGTGTTGATGTTGGTGTTGTCGTGAATACATCATGTTCTAAAATATTATTAATATTTTGCAATTACTCTCAATTCTAGCGATACAAATTGAATAATATCGTGCGCCGAAAAAATTATTTGATACTGAAAATGTTTCATTATGTACATTAGAAAAAATGTTAAATTTTGTTTAACAATAGAGTAGTTAATTTCATAATTTTTTTCATTTATATTTATTCCTTTTTAAAGGGGAGAAAGCTTTCTGCAATATTCTAATGAGTCTTCTCCACCATCGTCCTCGCTATTTTAGCAATATTTTGCTAAATCATGGCCATCGTCAGTTTGCCTTTCTTTGGCTCTGGAATTTAGTGCTGCTTGTTTGATTTCATCGAACTCCACAGAATTGCTGGGATCTCCAAGTCAAATTTTTCAACGTTCGAAAAGTTTGAACCTTGGCAACTACCACAAAACAAGCCATGTTTCTTGCAACTGCATAGTCTTAATTTGCACGCTTTCTCACAATTATAACAAATTTGTTGTTATAGATCATCGGGTATAAAAGCAGCGTTGGTTCTTTTTGATTGCAAACCGTGATTCGAAGTAGTCCACCCCCAAATAGTTGGATCGATACCACTTAACCTGATATAACCCCAATCCTTCAATGGAATCATCTCAAAATACAATATAATTCCCGATGTCGTTATAGTATATACCATCATTTACCAAATATCTCAGTTTTATTCTATCAACCATTTTTAATAATAGAGTTGGGGTGGTAGGGGGTTGAAAAATATTATAAAAAAATCCTTGGCTTCTAGTATACACACAAAATCTTAAGTTCCAGTACTCTTTCCGGGTTG
The DNA here is from genome assembly GCA_963583905.1 of Stenurella melanura. NCBI lineage: Eukaryota > Metazoa > Arthropoda > Insecta > Coleoptera > Cerambycidae > Stenurella > Stenurella melanura. The sequence goes on from OY757311.1 coordinate 123,579,101, forward strand.
CTTTTCTTATTTCCCTCAATTTACCCCTATTTAACCCCCAACCCTTGATCGTAATTAGCACAAAATATATTCCAATTCCAGATCTCATCATGATACGTATGTGTACTAAATTTCAACTAATCTTGAACCGTTCCTGAGAAAACGTACACACAAAAAATGTTACAGACCGACCGACCGACCTACAGACAGACGTTTCATGACATTCAACAAAAAAAGATTTTGAAATTTTTTTCTTCATTACTATACTTCCACTCCACTATGTGGATGTGGAAGTAATTAAGTCACTTTTTGAAAAATAGTAACCAAGAAGGTATGAAATAATATTTCACCGTCGCGGGTCGTTCGATTCATTGAACCTTATTACGTATTGATATTGAGGTCTCCTAAAAATATATTCCATTTTGCTTCTTGTTATTTTTTACACAGACGGCAATATCACCATTTTGAATTTTTCCTTTTTGACATTACATTCAATATGGGCTTTAGTTGCTACATTACGACCCACACGGTAAATAGTATCCATTAAAGATAGTCTGGCTTTCATTATATTATATTGGGTATCATTTATGTACCGACATACAGGGTGTTCCAATTAACACGGTCTCTACTATTTTAGTGGTAAACATACAAATTTTGCCATAAATAAGTAATTTTTTTTATTACAATCTTAAGAAATTTTACATTATTTTTATCTGTGCATATTTTCAAGACACTATAACATAAACACATGAAAATCACTTTAAAAATGGATTGTTTGGAATCATCTAGTACATATTTAGTATTTATTAACCTTGAGCATGATGTAATTTTCTTAATATAATTAAAATATAATATATTACATTGTTGTACATGAAAATGGTCAATAATGTTCATATCGTTCATATTGTCTAGATCTGATTCCGATTTTGACGTCATGACTACCTCAGATCCAGGGTCTATTTATCATAGATTTAATAACAACTATTTCAACAAAAGCTGCATTGACTCATGCAGTGTGTGTACAGAAAATATTTCTAATTACACAGAGTGGTCCTCTTAGCCTGGGCGCTACATAACTGAGATACCTTATATTTTTGCTTCTTTCGTAAACATTGAGTAAAATCACTAAATTAATATGATTCTTATTGATAAAAAATTTTGTTACCAAACATTTTCGAAATACGTTTGTTTCTAAAAATAATTTTTGTTTGTCACTATCCTGTTAACACTATAACTTTATTATTGCTATTACTTGTCGTTATGAAGCTACCAAGACAGACATCTATTATTCTTTCAATAAACCTGTAGAACTTGATTGGCTTATATAACCGTTACGACAGGTTATAAATTTAACGATCTCGTAATTTTTATTTACCACAGAGTTACGGAGAAATAATTCGACCTAATACTTCATCTTTAAACTTATTGAAAGCAAGCCGGTATAAGGAACTATCTCAGGAAGGTTATAAAATAAAAATCTATTACTGTACAGTAGGTTATTGCGTCGTTTTATTTATGATCGGCTTAATCTGAGGAGAGCAATTTAGACCATTTTCATACCCCATGTTAATATGAAAGCCAAATTAGCTTTTGTTCCATCGCATACATATTATAGACCACATAAATTAGAAATAGGATTAACTGTTAAATTGTTCTGGGTGGAAACAGGCCCATAAACATTCTTAAACTCGTATTATTATTGTGTCTAGGTTAGAATTTATGGAGTTTATTGAAATATTGGTATGGATCTACGCACTTGAAATAATTAATCAAAATTAAGTTCGTTTGAAATTTGTGTCGGGTTTTATATATTTATACAAGGTGTTTTGTTAATAAATTCCAGTACAGTAGCACGACGGACTACGGCATGTTAAAGGCGAGCAGGTTTCTTCACACTATCAAACGTATATTGGATTCGATACCAAGCTTCGATGATGGCAATGTCGGTGGATAATGGATATTGTCTGCGTTTTTTCACATGTGTAACTCTCTTCGGGGCAGCCTAGACTTTGGATTGAGGGGTTGTCTATTATGTGTGGCGTGTTTTTGCTTATATCTACGTCTATGTGTACATTTACGTCTATATGTACGTCTATAATTACGTTTACGATTGTAGAATGTAGATTGTTTAAG